>OZ005654.1:331246196-331464196 GCA_963930645.1 Salticus scenicus | reverse complement strand
GACTCTCAAACAAACTGCTCTTGAAATAAATTTAAAATTGCTAATTTAAGAGTTTTATATGTGCTAATTATTTTAAAATAAGGTTTAATATCACTATTTTACTTTATATATAAATTTAAGCTTAAAACATATGTATTCAATCATTGTTTCTAAAGTACGTTTTTTGCTAGAAATGTAGATCCGTGTATAAGCCGACCCTCCTAATTTTGCTTCCGAAAAATTTCCAAAAATTCTCGGCTTATACACGGAAATATACGGTATATATATATATTTCTTTTTAAAAATTAAAAAATCTCTTTTGAAAATACAGTTAGTGTTCATTCATTTATTTATTTTTCAGACTTTAAAATGATACATATTTTAAATATTAACATAATCAATTTTTTTTATTATTATTATTCAAAGCAATGACTAGAGGATGAAACAATGTTTGCATTGTTTATTAGAAAAAACAGTGTTTTAATAAACAGTGTTTAAACAGTGTTTTAATAAAATTCATTTTTCATGAATTTCGGTAAAATTCATGAAAAATGTGTCAAATAGCAATTATTAAAAAACATGTCAAAATAAATAAATAACATCTTTACTTTGAAACCCATAATAATTTATTTAAAAAAAATTATTCTTTCTTTTCTTTTTTTAATTAATTAACTTGTGCATGAAAAATTCTATTTCATAATTTACAATTACAGTAAACAAAAAATCCTCCTTTAATTTTAAATAACTATTTCTACCTGTTTCTAAACAAGTTTTTTTTTTTTTTTTTTTTTAAATAAAAAAAAAAAAAAGTTAAATCCGTATGTATATGATTTAAAAAAAAACTACTAGATGGCGCCACTACATTTAATTTATTTTTCTTAAAAAAAAAAAAAAAAAAAAAAAGAAAGAAAGAAAGAAAAAAACTTTTAATAGCTTCGAAACATGTAGAAATAATTATTTAAAATTAAAGGAGCGTTTTTTGTTTATTGTAGTTGTAAATATATTTATGAAATAGTACTTTTACGCAGAAATTTCATTTTTTTTTAAACTTAACTTATATTTTCCATAAAATTTTTCTCCAGGTGATTTTATCTTATTTTTAAAATTATAGAAATGTAAAGCTTAATTTATATTTTGTCTATTTTTCCCCCCAAACGTTTCATATGAAAATATATAGGAAGTAATTTTTACCTGCACTTTTGATGAAAATTTAAATTGTGAATATTGGAGCAGTATACTTAGCCTCAAAAGGGAAAAGAAAATATATAAAATTCCATTTTTATTATTTACTTGATATATTTTTTTAATTGTTTAATTTGTAATTCTCTAAAAAGAAACTTGCAAAATGTAAATTACGTAATTCTAACTTAAATTTAAAAATTTTCACTTACTTTTTTTTTTTTTTTTTTTTTTTTTTTTTTTTTTAAAGAGTTTGAGAATCCCAGTCAATAATTTTTTCTAGTGCGAAGCTTCTCCATTTTGTTTCCAAGTGGCAGGCTACTTGAAAATTTGTGAGTATGATAACGTTTGAAATACTGAATTAATTCACACTAAATTTGTAGTGTGGATTTATCTCAGAAATGTATTTGATATGTTCATTTGCCAACTTAATCCACCCTCTTGTTTCCCTGTGCCAACACACTGAAAATTTCAAATTTACATTAGAAAGGTTTTATGAACCGATTTGCTTAAAACTCCATATATAAATAGCCTTCATTTATAAATCCACTAAGTCCATTAATAAATTGTAGCTGCCATTTTGAAAAAAAATGGTGACAACTTCATACGAAAAGATAAATTAGTTTACCCTTCCTAGGAGCCAGAAGGACTTGTTTTAATTTTTTGATCAATAACCACTAAAAAGTAATGATATCAGTACAAAAAACCCTTAACGGCTTAAAAGTTTGTGACGCCGCTACTTTGTGGCTATAAGAATTTGAAATATGAGTCTTAAAAATAATGATATTAAATTTTAAGTGACGCTTTGCAATTAGTTAAAATATACATAGATTTTCTTATTTGATCATTCACTTTTATCTTTTATTTATATTTATAATGCAAACGTAATATTTTTAACTTCAAGATCAGACAGATATTTAAAATACACTCACTGATGCTTTTTCATTCGCATTTCAAATTCAAAATAACAGTTTTAAAAGGAATGATATAAAAATTCCAGTGGCGCCTCGGTGTTATTTTAAAAGATTTGTTTTTAGATTCCATTAAAATTACTTTTGTTTTGCTAATAAAATATATTTACACATTTAAACAGTGCTTTTAATTTTCAAATATACTGTCAAATAATTATACTTTCACTGAGTTAGCATTATAAAGTAAAATTATTTATTTCAATAAATTGATTTATCCTTTGCGTCACGCTATCCAAAACTGCAAGTAAAATTTGTGTAAATGTTTTCTTTACGTCACACTACCTCTTTGAGCAAATTTTCACTTAGTTGGACACTACGATACTATGTTTTGGATAGCGTGATGCAAAAGATAAATCAATTTATTGAAATAAATAATTTTACTTTATAATGCTAACTCAGTGAAAGTATAATTATTTGACAGTATATTTGAAAATTAAAAGCACTGTTTAAATGTGTAAATATATTTTATTAGCAAAACAAAAGTAATTTTAATGGAATCTAAAAACAAATCTTTTAAAATAACACCGAGGCGCCACTGGAATTTTTATATCATTCCTTTTAAAACTGTTATTTTGAATTTGAAATGCGAATGAAAAAGCATCAGTGAGTGTATTTTAAATATCTGTCTGATCTTGAAGTTAAAAATATTACGTTTGCATTATAAATATAAATAAAAGATAAAAGTGAATGATCAAATAAGAAAATCTATGTATATTTTAACTAATTGCAAAGCGTCACTTAAAATTTAATATCATTATTTTTAAGACTCATATTTCAAATTCTTATAGCCACAAAGTAGCGGCGTCACAAACTTTTAAGCCGTTAAGGGTTTTTTGTACTGATAAATATACCAAGAATCCAATGTCGGAAATTAGGCACAAAAATTTAGGCCTGAAAAATTTTGCACCCCCCTTCATCAGATGCTGGCTACGACCATGAAACAAGTTACATCTTTTTCATAGGAATATATAATGAATTCATAGATTCCTAAAAAATTAAAATGTTAAGCAAATATATATATGTAGAAATTTTATTTTATTTATGAAATTTAGAAGTAATTTTGTGATGCCACAAAGTTTGAAATGAACTGATGTTGCCATTTTGTGAAAAAATTTAAATTATTACATTTTTCTGGTTTACGCAGAAGCGAAATCCTTCATTATCAACATCATTTGAAATTCAGATTGCATATTTACATTTTATTTTACAGGTAAGCTTATTTATAAACATTTATATTCTATATTTACCTACGCATTTTATGAATACATAACTTTTAATGTAAACGTTTTTAACTTGAAAATATTTGCAAATTGTAAATAAAGTACACTGTATAATGTTCTTTTATACATGATCTGAGAGAAAGAAAATGTATATATAAGGAGTAGAAACTCTTTGTTGTAGTCGATGTTTATAATTACCAAAGATTGTAACAATACCATTGTAACAATAAATGAATGTCAACAAAAAATAAAAGAGTTAAACGAAAAAAAAAAAAAAAAAAATAATAATAAAATAATAATTGTGACCACTGTTATTAAAAATTAAATAATCTGTAGCCATTGCAAGTGTTAATATAGACCCTGTACAATTTTCTGATATATTTATTTAAGAATATAGTATATTGATTGCATGCTTCGCCTAGAAAGTTGTTACTGTGGTAGAATTCGAAATTATACGTTTGTTTCTTGTAGCATGCTTGATAAATGATTTCTTATTGAACTTGATAAATAATTTAATGTATAAGCAAGGTTTTAATTTTAATTTTATGGGTGCATTCCAGTGTTTACTTAGGTATTATATCCTATTCAAATGTTACTTAATCTTTTTGCTAAGTGGGCTTGCTGTGGGCATTACACAAAACCAAAAAAAAAAAAAAAAAAGTGATCTTGCTTTTTAGCACGCCATATATCAGAGTTCCCCCTAGGTTTGAAAAAGGGCAGGGTGCTGGTACCAAGGAAAAGGGGGCAGGGTGGTGCTATAAAAAGAGGGCACATTTGTGGAGAATGAAAACAGGCACATTTTATAAAAAGGGCATATCGCTTCGCAAAAAATAGCCACCAAAATTACAAACAATTTTATTGTATTTATAAATGCAGTTGTTAAGCAATCAGCAATCCCCCCCCCCCCTCCCTTCTGAAAATATATCAAATTTTCACTAAATGCACAAATTAGTCAGCAAAAATTAAATTTTTTTTTTTTTCACATTCTTTTTTCTTTAACTATAGTTACTTTTATCTTTAACTATTAAACCTAATAAAAAGTATTAAAATTGTTTCCTGAAAAATATGTAAAAGCTCTTGAAAATCTTATAAATGTTGAAATGAAAGTAAAGAGCTATAATAAAAATTATCTTTAATAAGATTTTTGCAAATTTCTTAAGATAAAAACCAAAGACCTTTTTTAGTGACTATTAAAGAAAAATATTAAACATTCTAATCAAATAGTAGTGATAAAAAGTTCGATTTAATTAATTAATGCTATTTTTCTAACAGTTTCCAATTTTTTAGGTATTATTGGCAATTTCTAATGTTACAATCAGTTGGTAAATTTAGTAGATCCCTAGAATTTTCTCACTTTGTTTGCTGAATTTCCATAATGGCAAATGAAATGTTCTTCTGAAGTTTGATCTCTAAAAATGTAGCTCCTACAACTATTAGGGATGAAACTACCCAACATGCAAAATCCGTGGAAACTGTTACTTGGCTGTAGAATGAATAATGGAGGAAAACTTATATAGGTTATTATTAAAAATACTTATTTGTACCTATAATGAGTTATATTTATACAGTTCTTATACATATAAGGCAAATTTAACACCCAAAATGAGAAATTTCTATAAAAACAAAATAACTAGAGAGGTCGCTCCTGATAGTTTTGAACACTGCATTATTTAACCATCAAAGATTATCACAGGTTAATATATTTATTTTGTGGAAAAAAAAAAAAATAGTTTGTTGTAGCCACCACAAGACTTTCTTCTATATTTTCCTATACAAATTCACTAAGGACAAATAGTTTATTAAAACTATTATTTATTAAAATTATCTAACATGATGAATGCAAATGATTTTCATCTTAGAGAAAGCTAACACTAAATATCCAAAGAAAGAGCTTTATTGTCTATAAATAACATCTTAAAAGTATGCTTTTATAATGGTTATCTTGCATATAATATTTCATAGAGTTATATGCCATAAAGACTAAGACATAGCCTTCCCATTATCAAGGAAACTTCCAGTATAGCAGCGCCATCTATTGGCCTATAAGCATTCAATTTGAATCAGCATAGTGGCCTTTGCACATATCAAGTTTTGTTTGATTAAACGCAATAGAACCTGAGATAGACTTTCCTAAATTGCAGAAAACACTGTGCAGCAGCGCCAGCTGTTGAGTGGTTGACACTAAAAGTTGATAGATACTAATTTATATCAAGGTGCATTTACTTATAAAATTATATGCAATTTTGTGCAGTAGTTCCTGAGATATAGTCTTCCCATAAATTGCAGAAATCGCTGTATAGCAGCGCCACCTGTTGGCCAATAAGCATTTACATTGAATCAGCATAATGTCTTATAATGACCTTCTTATATAATCAAGTTTTGTTCGATTAGATGCAATAGAACCTGAGATATAGCCTTCCTTAAATTGCAGAAATTGCTGTATAGCAGCAGTTTCAGCCTGTTGAGAGATTTTCTCTAAAAGTTGATAGGCACTAATTTAGGTCAAGGTGTATCGACATATAAATTTATATACAATTCTGAGCTGTAGTTCCGGAGATTACAGTTGCCACAAAATTTTTATTACACATATACACAAACAGACATTGTCTAAAAATGGTCAAATCGTGTTCTAGACCTCTCAAAACGTGTAAATCAGTCGAAAACCGGAAGTCGAAAATTTTTACGAATCCAGTACTTTATTCTATTAAATATAGAAGAAAGTAAAAAGGAAACTGTAAGAATCAAAATACTCTATTATTTTGCTGCTAAGATTAAAATCATGTTGTTTTCAAAGCTGAATTTCCAAATAATTATCTATTCCGTCATTAATCAATAAAATTTGAGTTGTTTTCATAGTTTAATCTCAAAATAGTATGCAGTAATTTTGCAGCTGATTTCGGAAATACAGGATCATACTGCTAACTTTCGAAAATTTACGTTTAATTGCAACTATTTATGAAATACTTTATTATTTCGATGTTAATAAAATCCACGCTTTTATAAAAAGCTGACTTTCTAAATTCACAATATTTTTTTTTTGCCAATAGCGGAAGTATGTAATCATTTTGCCGTTCATTATCAAAATTTATGTTTAATAGCAATAGCTAAGATAGGCTTTAATTTTACGCTAATCGGTGTAATTAAGTGATTTTTTTTTTTTTTTATGATTTGTAATATTCGCAATAATTTTGTGACTAATTACCGAAATGTGAGATCATTTTTTCACAAATTTCAAAATTTTCCAAAAATACTAAAATATTTAATCTTAAGTCAGAAATCTTTGCTTTTTGGTGCCTGATTTTTTAAAAATTAAATGTTTTGATTTGGCTTATTTCTAAATGTGCAATTAATTCGTATGATTTTCGTGAATAGTCAGTTTTTAAGTGAAATTTTTGTGCCAATTCTTGGTGAAATATCCGTTTCATACCTGTAATTTTCTTAGAATGGCCCCACACTGTAAAAACTGAGTTATCATATATTCAATTATCCCAATAAAAATCATAAAAAATATTCTTTTTCTTTCTACAATGGTAGACACTTCGCCTGTGAAACTTCGGAGTTTCTGTCTTTGACTCCGAAATGTGCAAATACGAATTAAAACAACTTAAAAAGTCTTTAACGAAAGGCATATCTCCCAGGTCTTGGACTTTCGCATAGTCGACCAGCCTTAATCCTGTATACCACAACATCACCATTAGAAGTTTATTAGCTTTAAATCCATTATCAAATAATTATTTTACATCAGGAAGTTTTTATTTTATTTATAATTTTTATCATTAAAATAACATAACTGAACTTTTGTTATTCTCACAAATAAATATAATATCCTTGTCTGTGATTATCGTGTAAATAAAAATCAAAGCACTGCACAATCTAGATTTCCTTTTCATTCTCCCTTCTTTCAGCTTTTGATTCTAATTGATTGCAGTTTTTCATCTAATGTAAACAAATACTTCTCTTTCCTGAGCCAATGGCTTTTTTTTTTACTTATTTATGAGATTGAACTTAACGATGATTTCTGTGGTTCTTCAGTTAAAGTAAATAGATTTGTTATTTTTGTTAATGCGATTTTAAAGGTAAAAAAAAAAAAAAAAAAATCATGATTTATGAAGCAGCTGTTGGTTAGTTAAAGGCAAGATCGAAAATTTATAAAGATCGGATTATGCCGCATTTTAAGTTCTTGTTTAAGTTAAAATTCTTAAAAATTCATCGTGTAAGAATAACTACTTTTCAAACTGTTGTTAATGCCCTTAAAAACTACGCGTATTTTTTTAAAATCATTAAAGGAGGGGAAAAAAAAATAGAAAAAAAGGTATATTTTTTTAAAGTTAATTATGAATACTTAAACTTTATTAATTTTGTTCACAAATTGACACAATCCAACAAAAGTCATCTTTGGTAAAGAATATAGTTTATATTGATTTTTTATATTAAATTATGAATTAAAGATAAATGCATTAAATATAGTAATTTTTAAAATGATTAAAGTTATGCTACTCGTTGTTATATCATCTTATCCATTCTCAGTTTATAAACACTTTTTTCCTGGCTACCAAGTATTTTAAAATTTATCAAGTCCTACTTATTAAATAAAAAGTACGAAATAGAAATCTTACCCGAAATTTGTAAAAAAAGTATGCTTTTTTTTACTTTCTTCTATATGTAATATAGAGAAAGTATTGGATTCGCGAAAATTTTCGACCTCCGTTTTTTGACGGATCTACACGTTTTGGGATGTCCTGAACACGAATTGATAGTTTTTAGAAAATGTCTGTCTGTGTGTCTGTCTGTGTGTCTGTCTGTCTGTCTGTCTGTCTGTCTGTCTGTATCATTTTTTTGTGGACGCTGTATCTCACGAACATATGAATGAAATTTAACCAAACTTGGTATTTAGTTGCACCCTGACATGAATTGGTGCCCATTAGATTTGGGGATCAATAGCTCAACAGGTGGCGCTGTAATCGCATTTTATGCAAATTTTTAACATGGCAGCATAGGACAAAATTCCGTATAAATGGGCATAATGAGAGTTATTTTAAACTTGTGATTGTAAAATGAATTTGAATTATTGATGATAGTAGTAGTTAACTAGGAAAAAAAAATTGTGCATGGGGGGGCATCGGTTCCCCCCCTGGGGGGGAAGTACCCCCCCGGGGAGATTAAATTTTGAAGATGGGTATCATTCGAAAGATCTCGTCAATACCTTTAAAACGAATGGTTGAACCATAAATCTGTGATAATTTAAAACAAAGTTATCGATTTTTTTTACTTTTAACAAAAAAAAAACTTAGAAAAATAATCGTATTTTTTTTTTTTTTTTTTTTTTTTTTTAAACGAAATTTTACCAAACTTGGTATTTAGTTGGTCCCCGACATAAACTGTTGCTGATTATATTTGGGGATCAATAGCTCAACAGGTGGCGCTGTGATAGCATTTTATCTAAATTTTTAACATGGCAGCATAGGACAAAAATTCGTATAAATGTGCATAATAAGAGTTATTTTACACTTGTGTTTGTAAAATTAATATGAATTATTGATAATAGTAGTACGTAACTAGGAAAAAAAATTTGTGCATGGGGGGGCATCGCTTCCCCCCCGGGGGGGGGGTAAATTTTGAAGATGGGTATCATTCGAAAGGTCTCGTCAATACCTTTAAAACGAATGGTTGAACTATAAATCTGTGATAATTTAAAACAAAGTTATCGATTTTTTTTACTTTTAACCAAAAAAAAAAAAAAAAACTTAGAAAAAAATTCTATTTTTTTTTTTTTTTTTTTTTTTTTTAAATATTGTTAATGATTAAATATGTATTAATTTTCACAAAAAAAAAAAAAAAAAAAAAAAAGGAAGAAAAAATCTTTTTTTTTTTTTTTAATATTGTTACTGATTGAATATGTATAGGAAAATATAGAAGAAAGTCTTGTGGTGGCCACAACATACTATTTTTTTAAGTTTTGAAATGATAGTCTTTTTTCTATTGCTTTAGTTAGCAGGTAGTGGAAATTTACGTGTCCTGTATAACAAACAATAATTTTTTTAAGTTTTGAAATGATAGTCTTTTTTCTATTGCTTTAGTTAGCAGGTAGTGGAAATTTACGTGTCCTGTATAACAAACAATAATTTTTTTAAGTTTTGAAATGATAGTCTTTTTACTTTCTTCTATATGTAATATAGAGAAAGTATTGGATTCGCGAAAATTTTCGAAGTCCATTTTTTGATGGATTTACATGTTTTGGGATATGGAGAACACGAATTAATAGTTTTTAAAAAATGTCTGTCTGTCTGTCTGTCTGTCTGTCTGTCTGTCTGTCTGTCTGTCTGTCTGTATCATTTTTTTGTGGACGCTGTATCTCACGAACCAATGAATGAAACTTAACCAAACTTGGTATTTAGTTGCACCCTGACATAAACTGGTGCTGATTAGATTTTGGGATCAATCGCTCAATAGGTGGCGTTGTGATCGCATTTTATGCAAATTTTTAACATGGCAGCATAGGACAAAATTCCGTATAAATGGGCATAAAGAGAGTTATTTTACACTTGTGATTGTAAAATTAATAGGATTTATTGATAATAGTAGTAGTTAGCTAGGAAAAAAATTTTGTGCATGGGGGGGCATCGGTTCCCCCCCTGGGGGAGAAAATCCCCCCCCGGGGAAGTAAATTTTCAAGATGGGTATCTTTCGAAAGGTCTCGTTGATAATAGTAGTAGTTAACTTGGAAAAAATTTTTGTGCATGTGGGGGCATCGGTTGCCCCCCCACCGGGGGGGGAAGTTCCCACCCGGGGGGGCAAAATTTCAAGATGGGTATCTTTCGAAAGATCTCGTCAATACCTTTAAAATGAATGGTTGAACGATAAATCTGTGATAATTTAAACCAAAGTTATCGATTTTTTTTACTTTTAACAAAAAAAAACTTAGAAAAATATCGCAATTTTTTTTTTTTTTTTTTTTTAACGAAATTTAACCAAACTTGGTATTTAGTTGGTCCCCGACATAAACAGGTGCTGATTATGTTTGGGGATCAATAGCTCAACAGGTGGCGCTGTGATAGCATTTTATCTAAATTTTTAACATGGCAGCATAGGACAAAAATTCGTATAAATGTGCATAATAAGAGTTGTTTTAAACTTGTGATTGTAAAATTAATATGAATTATTGATAATAGTAGTATGTAACTAGGAAAAAAATTTTCTGCATGGGGGGGGCATCGCTTCCCCCCCTAGGGGAAAAATACCCCCCCAGGGGGGGTAAATTTTCACATTGGGTATCTTTCGAAAGATCAGGTTGATAATAGTAGTAGATAACTAGGAAAAAATTTTTGTGCATGTGGGGGCATCGGTTGCCCCCCCACCGGGGGGGGGAAGTTCCCACTCGGGGGGGCAAAATTTCAAGATGGGTATCTTTCGAAAGATCTCGTCAATACCTTTAAAACGAATGGTTGAACGATAAATCTGTGATAATTTAAACCAAAGTTATCGATTTTTTTTAGTTTTAACAAAACTAAACTTAGAAAAAAAATCGCAATTCTTTTTTTTTTTTTTTTTTTTTTTTTTTTTAAAACGAAATTTAACCAAACTTGGTATTTAGTTGGTCCCCGACATAAACTGGAGCTGATTATGTTTGGGGATCAATAGCTCAACAGGTGGCGCTGTGATAGCATTTTATCTAAATTTTTAACATGGCAGCATAGGACAAAAATTCGTATAAATGTGCATAATTAGAGTTGTTTTAAACTTGTGATTGTAAAATTATTATGAATTATTGATAATAGTAGTATGTAACTAGGAAAAAAAATTTCTGCATGGGGGGGCATCGCTTCCCCCCCTGGGGGGGAAGTACCCCCCCGGGGAGGATAAATTTTCAAGATGGGTATCTTTCGAAAGGTCTCGTCAATACCTTTAAAACGAATGGTTGAACTATAAATCTGTGATAATTTAAAACAAAGTTATCGATTTTTTTCACTTTTAACAAAAAAAAAAAAAAAAAAAAAAAACTTAGAAAAAAAAAAAAATCGTACTTTTTTTTTTTTTTTTAATATTGTTACTGATTGAATATGTATAGGTAAATATAGAAGAAAGTCTTGTGGTGGCCACAACATACTAGTTTTTTTTAATTTTCTTTTTCCTTTTTGCATTTCCTCCGAATACTTAAGGGCCCTCTTCACTCACTGCCGTCGGAAGCCGAAGCTAATGTTATTCTATGGGAAATTTTTCTTTACAAATAACTTACTAACTGATACATATTTTTAAATTCTGAAAACTCCTAGCTGTTAAATTGACTCACCTTTTTTAAAAAGATATTTTTTTAATTTTTTATATTCTGTTTTGAAGCTGCAAAATTCAAATTTTCAATAAGTGAAATTTCTTCATTTTGCAATTTCAAAATAAAATATTAAAAAAATACATTTTTTAAAAAGGTCCGTCAATTTAACAGCTGGGAATTTTCTGAATGTGAAAACAGAATTTAAAAATATGTATTAGTTAATAAGTTATTTGTAAAGAAAATTTCCCCATAGAATAAAATTGGCTTGGGCTTCCGGCGACGGTAAGTGAAGAGGGCCGTTAATGTCCTTACTATTTACAGGCATGAGAATTTTCCACGGATCTGCAATTTTCCGCTTTTTTGCAATTTTCATTAATTTCATGGTTTTTTATTTTGTTAAAATCAAACTCCAATAATGATCAGTGTTCAAACTCTCCACGAAAAACGTTAGATTCTTCATCTTTTTCTGTCCAAAATATAAATGTCAATATTCCTTTTAAACATGCTTTATCAGATTCTATAACATATAAAAGAACAGAATTATTCAATATTTCCCACTCATGTAATTTTTTTTGTCCTCCCCCCCCCCCTTTTCATCTCTAACCATTGCTCATCAAATATTCTGCAGGAAACCTTTTATTTTTGAATATTTATCCATCCACAATATTAATTTTAAAAGAACTTTATGATGTTCTAAAACCCGTAAAGAAGTGGAATTGTGTTTAATATTTCTCTCATGTACTACTTTTTAACCCCCCCCCCCTTCTTTCCCATTTTCCACCACCAGCCAATGATTAAATATTGATTGCTAGCTAACTTTTTTTTTTTTTTTTTTTTTTTTTTTAAACACATGCTTTATTGTGTTGATGGGCATTATTCTTTTAGTTTAATTTGTCGCTTTTAAAATATTTTGTATAGTTTTTTTCCTGTGAACATTATTTTTCATTTGAAAGAAATTTTATGAACGTACATTTGTATAGATTTCCCTGCGTGCATTATTTTTCTTTTAAAATTAATTTTATGAACACGCATGTTTCCTTTTTTTTTTTTTATTTTCTACACTCTCATGCCTGTATTTACTAAATAACACAGATAGAGAAATATATCCATGTCTCTGCTAAAGAAATAAAAATACAGCGCGAAAAAAAAGGAATTGGACACTGCCAGCTTTTTTTAATTTCTGGAAAATCGGAGGGGGTAAGGGGGGAAAAAACGAGGTCGCAAAAGGATTATTGGAAAAGTAAAGAGCAAAATCTTTCATATTTTCCCCTTCTCTTTTTGCTAACAACGGGGAGGCACTTTGTCTATTCCCCACCCCACCCTAGCCAGCAGGCGCCAGGGTCATTTGAAGAAGTTCCGTGGCAACTATGTTTACGCTGATAAATAGTTTATACACCTGCTAAGTGTCAACTCGCTTTTGCAATAAGTAGACCACACAGAAAAGTGAAAAAGCTTTTAGAAAGAAAATTTGTATTAATAAAGCACTAAGAATATTTAAAAAGGGGGGGGGGGGAATGTGCTATTTTGGGTCGTGGTGGTTAAATTTGGGAGCAAGAAGGGTGCATTTTTCTACTTTAAAGGGCAGTTAGGGCACTCAAAATTTTAAAGGGTAGGCAGGGCGTGATGCCCTTCTCAAAGCTGAACCCTGGTATATTGTGGGTATAATCATTGTTTCCCCATGTCACGTGACCATGACGTCACAATAATATGGTCCATTGATTTAAATCAATTGATTTTTTTTTTATTTTAATCACTGATTTAAATCACTTTTTTTAAATACCAAAGTTATTGGCTTTAATGGAATGAAATAGTTTATCTAACTTAAAAAAATGAGATTTTTAATAATTTCTTATGTAAATTAAAAAAAAAAAAATTTTTTTTGTAAAATATAACAAAATATTTCATTAGACGAACTAATATTTCTCATTTCTTTACTTTAGATTCATCTCTACTGAGCAACATTAATAAACATAAGAATAAATTATACCTTAACTTTTTAAAATTATTTTTATACATATTATATATTTTAATAATTCATTATATTTTAATTATTTATACAAGCACTGGTATATGAATGAATTGTAAATATTTAATTAGTATACAATTCATAATTAATGTTATACATAATTCCAGTTCGCCTTTGATCACCTTGCAGGTGATATTTGAAAAAGAAAATATTTCCTTGTTTATTTAGCTGTCATACCAGTTTATGTCATCTAACAATGTCTCGTATGATATTTTAAAAATAGCATATTTTACATTGTAGTGTTTAAAAAGCCCTGAAGGCTCCAAAATGTTTTAAAAACATCATAACCTTTTAATTTAACAACATACAACCAGTTAAATATAGTTCGAGGCTGCTCTCACTATTTGTTTCCTCTCTAAATATAGGGGTCTGTCCAGACTTTTCACATAGGGTCCTGTTTTTGTGAAAATTTCTACATGTATTTTTGTAAATCGAAATTTAGTGTGAAAATTAAGTTCTTCACAAACTTTTCGGCTAGGGTCTTCTTTTTGTGAAAATATGAAAAATGTAATTTTGCAAAATAAAATTTCAAAGAAGGTTTCATTTTTGACAATGACAGTTCAGTTTTATAGAACTAAACTCACACATATGCAGAGAGGTCCTTTATAAATTAGAAATTGGGTATCAGCTTTTCGGGAGAAATACAACAAAAACGTCCGATTATTCAGGCAGACTACGTTCGTTCCACTGAAGATTAATTTTGAAAATGAGAGATTTATCAAAGGTCTAAGGAGAAAAATTTTGTGAAGGGTTTTTTTTTTAGGCTAAACAATTTTGTGAGTGCATGGTTCGTACAGGTGCTTAAAAAGTCCTTCAAAATTCTTGGAAGTCCTTAAAAACTCCTTATTTTTTATAGCTGTTTTTAGGTCCTTAAAAACTCCTTGCTTTTTATACTTGTACCTTAATAAGTACTTATTTTAAAGTACTCTTATAGTATTTAAAACTAAAAAAAAAAATATTTTTCTGATGTTGGTACAAAACTGATTACGCGCTTTCAGCATTTAATGTTATATTTAAAAATCGGCTGTATTCATGATGGGAAAATAATTTTAATGAATAATAATCTAAAGAGTAAACTCACTGATCACTGACTCAACACAGCTGTGGCGATTCTATGGGAGATAGTCGCAAATTTTGATGAGCACGTTGGTTTTAGGACCCTGATGCCCACCAAGACGGAATTATGCAAAATATTCCCCTCCCCCATTCCGCCTGAAGGGGACAGAAGGCAAAAACCCCTTTATTAAGCATAACTCGGCTCCAAATTGCTTCACGGTGAAGAAATTGCAGAGTGAGTGACTAGACTTGAGTACAAAAAAAGCATTTTCTGCAATTTTGGAATTATGGATTTTTAAGGGGGGGGTAAAAACAATCTCTATAAATCTGATTTTCTGAAGACAAAAATGAGTTCAGAAAATTTGATCCCAAAACATTTTTTCTTCGTAATATTTATTTATAAGAAAAAATGATTTAAAAAAAATATATATATATATTTCCGGTTTTTCCCCACGAACAATATTTTCTCTCAAAATCGCGAAAAATTTCCCTAATCTGGCAACACTGACTGAATCGCATCTTTTGATTCGTTTCAAATTTCCATTTTAGCCATTTTAGCTTATTCATTCAGTTCTGTTTGACTCTTGCCAACTATTCCCTACGCATAGGGACTTCGGAACTCTCCCTCCTCAGTACTTTCTTAGGATATGCTAAGCATGAAAGTTGTCTTTTTATCATCAATAACGTAATGATTTATCCCTACGACTAGGGATTTTCAATAGCTTTATTGTTATTTGGGGATTTTTTGCAAAAATTGCCTTCATTTGGGGAAAAATCTGAGCTTAAATTTGCTTGATATTTTTTTTTTTTTTTGACAAATATTTCGTTTTCCCTTTTTAGTAGAAATCAAGTTGGGGATTTTTTTCGAAAAAACCCCCTGATTTGGGGAAATAATTTTCGACCATCTGGCATCACTGCACTGTGGCTTCCAGTGTTGCCAGACTTGGGGATTTCTCCCCATTTTGGGGAGTTTTGAAGCTTCAGGGGAAATATTTGGGGACAGAGATTTAGTGGGGAACAGTTTGGGGAAATACACGGGAATTCTCTTTAAAATTAGTAAAATATGACATTTTCCTAAAATTCAATGAAAAAAAAAAAGGGCAATTCTGGATGCTATTTGTATTTCATCTTTTTGATAATAAAATTCATTCTGTATTTTTTTTTCTCCATTTGTAATCTCTGATTTGAGGAATTATTTAGTTCATATGTGTTGTAGCAAATATAGTGAATTCTAAATACTTATTGATTACTGCTTCGCTTGAATAATCAAACTTATAGTAAGCTGGACTAGCATATATTTGGATGATAGCTTTGTCTAAGCTAGCTTGAATTAAACTTGCAGGGATGGAATATTCAGTTTGATGAAAGCTCGTTAAGCTCCCTGGTCTGGGAAAAAAAAAAAAAAAAAAAAAACTTTTTATCTACTTATGGGTTAAGTACAAATGATTCGAGATGAGGAAACTCAGAAAGTTAGACAAATAGATTCAGACAAATAGACAAAAGTTACACAAATTTAAAATTTTCCAAAAACTAGCGTATTGAAATTTATTTTTGTAAATAGGGATTTTTTTTCGATAAAGAGCTTCATTTGGGGAAAAATGTGAGCTTAAATTTATTAAATATTTTTTAACTTTTTCCAAAAAATTTACATTTGTAGAATAAATTGAGTTGGGGATTTTTTTATAAAAAACCCTTGTTTTGGGGAAATTTGAGAACTGTTTGGGGAAATTCACTTTGGACCATCTGGCAACACTGGTGGCTTCTGTGAAAAGATTTTATGGTTTATTTTGGCGCTGCGCGCCGCGCGTGAATTCTTTCTACGGGGTTCGCAATCTGCTTTAAAGGGTGCTGTCGTTTTTGGGAAAAGGAACGTAATCTGATATTATCCAGCTTAATTTTAAGATTTAAATATTTTTCTTCTTTTTACGCATTTGTATTACGTGTATCTTTAAAAGTAAAGGTAAAGAGAGTACAAATATCAGTTTTATTAATATTTAAATTTAGTACTAAACTTTTAGTACCTTTTTGAATGATTGCCACGTATCTAGGTGAGTTGCGTATTCTGTATAATTTTATGATTATTTATCGAAAGAAATAAAGGGTGTCTGTCGTCAGCTGTATTTTTTAGTGTGATATTTTAGCTCAGAAACTCAACATTGTAAATATTTTAATCTAAAAGTTTTAATGTTGCAGTGTATTAATTTTTATTTGACTTTATAGTAAAGTACGTGTATATTTATAATTTTTAGTAAATCTAAAATCCTATTAAAAAGTAAATTAAAATGTGTACCTAGATGAATTTTAAGCGTCAAATTTAAATATTCTCATATCAAATGAACTCTGTATAAATATCTTCTATCAACTTTTAAGATCGCTTGAGCTGTTTTATTTAAATCAATTTTAAGGGTTAAAATACAGCTTGGGGACGGGGAGATCCACGATCGGAATAGCTATTGAATTGCATTAAACATTTTAGTACTTGGTGGTGTTAAAAAAAAAAGTCAGGTGCAGAATAAATTTTTTACTGAAGTTGAGCTAATGTTTTACTGTTTGCTTTGCTTTGTATCATTCTGTAAAGGTAGAAATAAACACTGTACTGGTTGAAATATGATGCAATCTATAATGCACATATTTTAGATCATTTCAGTATTAATTGCCTCTCTTTTGAACTTTTGTAATATTTAAATTTCGGTAAAAATATATTTGAGGGTTCCCCCTTGGCGAAATTGTTTGACGCATTTTTGTTAATATGTCCTGTAAAAGTAAGAGGGAAATGGGAAATCAAATGCCACCCTGTTTAATATTTTGATCAGCCAATTGAATAAATGTATTTATTTTAAAGGAGAAAATTAAAAAGAAAAATGTTGAATAAACATTTTTTAAGTTACTGAGTGATGCCACTGCTCCAAAAATATTCTAGTTTTTACTGATATATATGTTATCAGGTTATCACCAATAATCTATTTTAAAAAATATGGTAGTATGTAAATATTAGATATCCTTGAATAATTTAGTCATCTAAATTATTCAGGGCTGTCAAATTTTATCGTTGCCAAAAAAAAAAAAAAAAAAGCCATCCCCCCCCCCCCCCCTCCCTTTCTTTTTTTATACCACTTTTTTAAAAAAGAAATTGGCAAAAATTATATCTATTTATTACAATAAAGGAAGTAATTTTGTTTTAAAAACTTTTGTTTTTTGGATGCTGGTCTATAAAACTACAATCACTTGAATCCTAGGCCTGTGTGAGATACCTTTTGTAGGAGGAAGGGGGTGTCTTTCTAAGAGAACCAAGTTTTAGAGAGAATCTTGGGAACACTGAATGGCTAGGTCAGTGCAGACCTGTATAAAATAAAAAAAAAAACTGTGCACATGACCAAAAAGCTAAAATTTTTCTGCAAGCTAGAAAAAAGCCTAGTGCAGCAGTCAGAATTGTAAGCGTCTCCAAAAGTTGTTTGCATTATCTTTTACACTGAAACTGTGGCTGCAATGTTTGCAGGAGGTTGGAGATAGTAAACTTCCTGTACAGCGGTCAATGAGGACTTCATAGAAAGTAAGAAAAATATTTAAAAAAATTTACGAGTTATCCGCGGGCTCTGATTATCTATGGGTTGCTGCACAACTTAATTCTGCGAATAATCGGGAGTTTAATAAATTTAGATAGATACTCTCTCCTCATCCACTAAAAATGTTTTACCCTCTTATTTTGCGTGTGTGTCTGTATGAAAATTAATATTAGGTCATTGCATAAATTTGTGCGGTTTCTTATTGCTTCATTTCATAAAAATACATCAAATCAAATGACAATTTTTAATTAAAATACTCTCCATTACTTTCTACAATCTTTGCCCATTTTTCGGGTAACAAATGTATACCACGACGATAGAAGCTCTCGTCTGTAAGGCAATAAAATGATCCGCGTCCGCATGAACTTTGCAACGACCTAATAATTCATTTTAAAAATCGAGCAAAATTTTAAGTTTATAAATTAATGTGAATTTTCATTATTAGTCAATTGGTAAATAAATCATTTTAAAAGGAATGTTATTGATGCAGCAAGTTAAAAATCTAAAAAATGGATAATTTTTCCATTTATGTGTGTTGTGTGCTTCAGATATACAAATGTGTTTCAAATTTAGTGCTTAATAATGTAGACTATTTTAATGTGCATATTCTAAAAGAAAAGAAAGTTTATTCACCACTTTAGTTCAGTATGGATGTTTACTAGGTATAATAATTTGGGAGTACGTATATAGTTCAGTGATGCCGCTAGCCTTTCAAAATCCTGGGTCCCCACATAAAGGATTTTATATATTAAACTTATAAATTAAATTTTTATCTTACTGTAGATGAAAAAAAGTTTATGAATTTTCAACCAGCTCATTTTGAGATTGTCTTAAAACTAATATTATGTAGGAGGTGGCTGATGTTAAGAAACAAATGAAAACATTTAGCTCAATGTGCTCTGGAACAGGAGAAAAAAAAAAAAAAAAAAAAAAAATAAGAGAAAATACAGTATATTAAAAGCAGGGGTGAAACTTTTCAGGGGCTACACCTGAATTCAGGGTTTTTTAAATTTTTACTGTCTTTGAATTTCATGTTAAAATACTTTGTTTTTACTGAAATTTCTCATTTTGAATGTTTAATTTGCCTTATAATGCATTATGAAGTCTGCAAATATCACTTAATATAGGTAGCCATATGATATATCATTAATAAATCTTCCCTATCTACATGCAAGGAACAGTTTTCAGGGTTTTTGAAAGCTAGGTAGTTTCACCCCTGTAAAAGCAAACTATTATTAAACTAAAAACATTTTTAAAAAGTCCTTGAAATTATCCACATTAAAAGAACAAAATGAGATTTTTTTTTTCTTTTGAGAAGAGATAAGCAGATTGATTACAAAATTTAGTTACACGTTCCACTTCAAATACTGTACAATATCCATTATCCAGCAAACGTGGGACCGACCTAATTCCGATTGTCAGAATTTTTCGGACATTGGTCTCTGTCGAAAACGAAAATCATTCCTGTAAAAGCCCCTGTGCCCCACCTCCCTTTAACCACAAAATAACTTACCAATAAACTATACTGATAACTTAAATAATGCATTAAAGAAAAAGTACTTATCTGTAAAAGAAATTACTATATTCTATTACTATATTCTCACATTAGCAAATTATTTTTTGCTTAATGAAGCAAATATTTCTAATACTTAAGTTTTTCTTAATGATAAAGTTTTTTTAATCTTAATACAGACATATGTTCCTGTATTAAAACCCGAATAAACTACTATGTCAGAAACGCCAAAAGAAAAATATTTGCGATGCATACAGCTGTTTCGGTTGCCTTAAGGCTTAAGCATACCGTCTTCAGTGCAAAAGAAAACATTCTTTTTGCACTGAAGATGGGGTGTGCTTAAGGCTGCCGAAACAGCTGTATGCATCGCAAATATTTTTGCGGCAATTTGACAAATTAATTCTAGTGCGACTTCAACATTCATGGAATAGGATATTTATATTCTCCTTTTAAGTACATAAAATATGCTATTATAAACACTTTATCACCCAATCAAACATTGTCTACTAAAGAAGCTTTGAAAAATGCACACAGAAAAAAAGAACCCATACGCAACAGGAATAATTTTAACAACCATTTTATTTTTCAATTGATTGTATGACAAAAAAAATCAACATAGATGCTAAAATCACAAACATCAACTGTAAAAGAAACAAAAAAACAAGTCTTTCCCAAGAAGAAAATTTGGACAGCATTAATACTAATCAAGTCGTAAAAGTTGGAAAATGTGTTTAAAGTAGAATTTCCTGAGAAAAGATCAAAGAAAGTATTTCATGGCATCATTCTTTCACACAATCATAAATATTCTGAAAATTTTGAAGGTATAAAAAAAAAAGTTTAAATGGAAGCTCCTATTGGATTTTCCAGAGAAAGATATTTCTGATGTAGATGCATCATACATTCAAAATGTTCTTCCCGAACTAATGATGGACCATAGAGACATTTTTTTTCTCGAGAGAACACAAAATCAAGTTTTTATTAAAAAAAAAGTGTATTTGTAATTTTATTTGCATGAAGTAAATTGTATTAAAATTTAAAACAGTTTTAAAGGATGACTTATTTTACCCCAACCCATGGGGTAAAATAAGTCACAAACAGCATATTTTAAAATTTATTTTTCAGTACAAATTGTTTGTTTTTCAGAGATACATATTTCACTTAAAATGTCATGAAGAATATTCATTTGCATATTTTGTGCAATTTTTTAACAAATGGAACCAATACATTTTCTGCTGTTTAAGTGCAAACGTAAAATACGCTGTTTTTGACCTATTTTATCCCACCTGACCCTAATCTTTTTGCATTGGAGCTTTTTCAATTTTGCAGTGTCAGCTGCTCTTTTGTGTTATCATGCGATTTTTTTTTCTAAAGTGAAGGTTTAAAAGATTTTTTTTTTTTTTCCTTCAGAGTCGAATGCTTTAAAAATATAAGGAAAATACCAGTTTTAAACAAGAAATATATTTTTAAAGCGTGTACTTATCTTTCAAAGAGATTACTATAATAATATTAACATTAGGAAAAACATTTTATTGTTTGCTTAGTGCTGCAAACACCACTTTTTACTTTCTTCTATATTCAATAGAAGAAAGTATTGTATTCGTAAAAAAAAATTCGACCTCTTTTTTTTTGATGGATTTACACGTTTTGAGAGCTGTAGAACATAATTTGACCATTTTTAGAAAATGTCTGTCTGTGTGTGTGTGACAAAATTTTGTGGCAACTGTATCTCAGGAACTACTGCACAGAATTTCATACAATTTGGTATGTAGATGCACCTTGACATAAGTTAGTGCCTGTCAACTTTTGGTAAAAATTGTCTGACAAGTTGTGTTGCCATCTCACTTTTTCTAAATTTTTAACATGGTGATATAGGACAAAATTTTGTATAAATGTGCATAAAGAGAATTATTTTTTAATAATCATTATGAAATTTACAAGAATTATTTATAATATAGATAGTCAACTGGGAAATTTTTTTTTTGTATGTGTAGGAGCCTCTTCAACCCCCCCTGGGGGGGAAGTCCCCCCTTGAGGGGAGTAAATTTTCAAGATGGGTATCTTTCGAAAGGTCTCGTCGATACCTTTAAAACGAATGGTTGAACTATAAATCTGAGATAATTTAAAACAGTTATCTTTTTTTTTACTTTTTACGAAAAAAAACTTAGAAAAAAAAAATTAACAAAATTTTACTAAACTTGGTATTTAGTTGGCCCCTGCCATAAACTGGTGCTGATTAGATTTGGGGATCAATCACACATCAGGAGGTGCTGTGATCGTATTTTTTCTAAATTTTTAACATGGTAGTATAGGACAAAATTTCGTATAAATGTACATAATGAGAGTTATTCTTAACCTGTGATTGTAAAATTAATACGAATTATTATTAATAGTAGTAGTTAATTAGGAAAAAAATAAAGTTTTTGATTTTTTTTACTTTTAACGAAGAAAAAACTTGGATATATATATATATATATATATTTTTTTTTTTTTCAATATTGTTACTGAGGAAATTTTTATAGGAAAATAAAGAAGAAAGTCTTGTGGTGGCCCCAACATACTAGTTTTTAAAATTAATTCTCTGTAATAGTTTCTTGAATCTTAATACAGAAAAACAGGCTCGCATTCTCCCTAATATTCCTAAAATTCCTAAATATTTTAATCATTCCTAAAATTCTCCTACATTTCTTCCATGAATCCTAAAAAAATGCATCCAAGGGTCGAGAGTATTATTCATTCTGGTCCAGTTCATATCGAATGCTCTTTTATTGTGTTTACCGTTTGCGCATGCATGTGTAGATTATTTTATTATTGTATTAATTCTTAGCGTTGTTGCATTGAATGATTTTATACTATATCAGCATATCGTTTCATTTCATTTGAATCTTTATCATGGTTAAAGGTAAAACGAAATTTCAAGACTCGTGGTTGGTAAAAGAATTTGATGGTGTTTTGCTGAGAGAATGGCTTGAAGCTATAAATGGCAACATTTATTCTGCTAAATGTGTTTTATGTTCCGAAAAGTTTTACATCTGCTACTAGCTTAGTAACAGAACTTATGCAACACTGTCGCCAAAAATTTTTTTTTTCATAGAATTGAGCCAGTGGTAGACAGAAACTCATGTCTTACATTAATAATTCAGAATTCTTCTGCAGTATAGTAATCTTATACCTTTCTAATTAATTATACATGTGTGGAAATTAGAGAAAAATTGAATCATCTTGCAGAGAAGGTTTAACCGTTTTGGGACGGGTGTAACATATGAAATGGCTGCAAATGTTCCTTCCCACTCGATGTTTAACATATGACACATCCTTTAAATTCTTTCTGTGGGCAGGCGTATCATACCAAACGTTCTATTTAAATATGATATGCTCGTCCAGAGAAATAATTTAAAGGCTGTATCATATATAACATGCTCATCCGAAAAGAGTTATACATACAAGACATGTCACAGAAAGCATAAAAATTTTAAACCACTAGAGATATCAATCAAGTAAAGGGTTTCATCGAACCAAGTACTGAAAATGCAGAAAGCATGATTTACATAAAATAAAATTTATTTTATAAAAGGGCCGTCTGTTTTTATAGATTATTTAAATTGGAGTAAGGTCTCTTAATTTTGTTTGGCTCAACCAGAATATTCAAAACAACACAACATTTCCACTTTTAACACATCAATTATTACCCATTACGGATTTAGAATTATTACAATATCATCGGTTTTCCCCTAAAATTTTGAGAAGCCCTTATACTAGGCCTGGAAAAATGTTCTTTTTTTTTAATCGCACCAGCCACTTATTTGTGCTTATCTTATAGAATACAATTGGTATATCATATTGGAATTGAATAGGAGTGTTTTTTTTTTTTTTTTTTTTTTTTTTAAGAATGAAGTTTTACGGCCATTTTCCAAAAATCATATTTAGGCTGTTAAATAGGGCACCTGTTGGCAATTTGATATATCATACATTTTTTACTGGTAATCTTTTCATTTTACATCTGAAAACTTTGTTTTTGTTTTCTCCCGGACAATTTGTTTTATCATACAAGATTTTTTTTTTTTTCCCTCAGTGCAGGGTGTTTTAAAAATGTAAGGAAAATATCAGTTTTAAACAAGGAATATATTTAAAAATTTCCTCCCCCCCCCAAACCTGAATTTTTTTTTTTTAAATTAAAATTGCATGGGATGCACCACTTTTTTTTTTTTTTTTTTAAATCCTACTTTGATATTTTGCGTAATTTATACACTATCACAGGAATGACATTGCTGGTCTGAGAGTTACCATAGAAAAAAAAAGAAGTGTAATTAATACCTTTTACTGTGTTGTTCTGCATGTACTTATCTTTAAAAGAGATTACTATAATAATACTAACATTAGGTGAAACATTTTATTGTTTGCTTAGTGCTTCAAACATCACTTTTTTAAATTATTTCTCTGTAACCCCCCTCCCCCCAAGTTTTAAAGTATATGAATTTCATATACAGTTGAACCTCATTAACATGAACATGCTTAATGTGAATTACTTTTAACATAAATAATGAATTGTTTTCACAATCTCTATCGAAATGAAAATTAGTGTAATTATAATATATGAAGATTTGTTACACAATATATGAAGATTAGTTACATTTCATACATAATGTTGAGTTAAAAATAAAGAATAACTCCTCCCAACACTGAACACTCCTACCCTCTCCAAAGAGACTATTTAAAGTTTTTCACGATCAACATGATTAATACATATATGATTATGATCTTAAAAATAATTGAAGTTGTTTCTTTGTCATTTTGTACTTAACACGGAAATATCTTATTTATTTAGCATTTCTATGCTACATAAAAAAAATAAAGTAGATTTAATGTTTTAATCAGTTTGTCAGCAAGTTCTTTTAAAGCAAAGCTTTCAATTCTGTATAACATTTTATTTGCAATACCAATATGTCATTTTCTTATCCAAGAATTTAAAAAATCAAATTTACATAATCATTTGATAATTTTATATTCTTATTTTAATTTTGAAAAAAAAAAAAAAATGGTAATAGAAATTCCAGATAAAAACAAAATTAAAATTTTACTTCGAAATAAGAGTTATTTATTTTTTATTTATTTATTACAAAAGTAATGTCTATAATAATATAGATGTGCATATATATATATATATATATATATATATATATAAAATCAATTTAGTAAACATGCAGAAGCTTTAACGGCCCTCTTCACTCACCGTCGGCGGACGCCCGAGCCAATGTTGTTCTATGGGGAAATTTTCTTTACAAATAACTTATAAACTAACACATATTTTTAAATTCTGTTTTCACATACAGAAAATTCCCAACTGTTAAATTGACGGATCTTTTTTAAAAATGTATTTTTTTAATTTTTAATATTTTATTTTGAAATTGCAAAATGAAAAAAATTCACATATTGAAAATTCGTATTTTGAAGCTTCAAAAAAAAATTTAAAAAATAATTTTTTAGAAAAAAGGCGTCAATTTAACAGCTGGGAATTTTCAGAATGTGAAAACAGAATTCAAAAATATGTATTAGTTAATAAGTTATTTGTAAAGAAAAATTTCCCATCGAAATAACATTGGCTTCGGCTTCCGGCGGCGGTGAGTGAAGAGGGCCCTTAAGAGGAGAAATAATGTCAATTGACTCCATTCGAATTTCTAAACATTGAGTAATTCACTGTTTAAATGAAATAAAGTAAGAGAAGTTATTAAATAAATAATTATAAGTGTTTGATTATTTTCTCCCAACTAGTATATTGTTCAACGGAATGGAATGTATCCAATTTTTTTTTTTTTTTTTATGTATGTAAAATAACTAATAGTGCTAGATTCACCAAAATGTATACAGTTTGTGTGACCTAGACATGTATATAAATTTAAAGCTCAATCAAATGAGACATTTAGATGCTATCACATTTTAAATAATTTCAGACTATAGGCCATATTACAGAATTTTTCATTGTGTCCCTTTAAAAAAGTATAAATTGTTAGATTCACCAAAATAAATCTGCACAATTCATTCGGCGGTGACTTATAACATGTGTACAATGTTTCAGCTGAATAGAATAAGGAATTCAGATGCTATCACACTTTAAATTATTTGAGTCCCTAGGCTATTATAATAAATAATTTATCTTTGTGTCCCAGTAAAAAATTAAAATATAAGTTCTAGATTTTCCAAGATGTATACAGTTTGTGCTATGATAACCAATAATATATGTACTAAATTTTAGCTGATTGGAACAAAGCATTTAGACAATACTGTGTTCACTCATACATACATATCATCATAAAAATAGCAAAAATGAACTCATGGTACCTCAAAACATGTAGATATACCAACATTACAAAGTCATGATTACAGTACTTTCCTTATATGTATATTTTCAGAAAGTAAAAAATTCCATGAAAGGTATGTAAACCATTCAATTTCATCAAGCTTAATAAAAATTTTTTAAAAGGTATTTATGACTATGAGAGAAGAAATGACAAAGTAGTTGAAAGCAGTGGGAAAAGAGAGGGGAATTAAAATTGAAACTACAAACTATCCCTTTTGCATCCAATCCACCCTTAGGAAAATACAGATATATATTTTTATTAAATATATTTAACTTTGCATGCCTATGTCATTCATATCTATTTTGAAGTATTTAAATTGATTATATACACCAGGGTGGCGACAATCAGGGAAATCATGGAAAAATCAGGGTACTTTATTAGTCTGGAAAAATCAGGGAATTTTGTAAAAACACCCAAAAATCATGGAAATTTTTATTTTTGCCCAGCAGAAAATTTTGTAACTGTCTGCGACAAATTTTAAAAATTTCATAATTTGTCTGCGAAATTTGCATGTAGTCAGGGGGAAAAATGGCTTACACTCAAAAAGCCTGAAGGCTGATAGTGGTAATCTGAGGGGGGAGGGGGTAACAACAGTGGTGATCTCGTGCAACAATACACAATACAATTTTACTACAGAACAATATAGTTTTAACAATAAAATAATAAGTTTGCTATAAAATATTTAATTGAATGAGTTAATGTTTGACACAACACAATAAAATAATTATAAATAATAAAAGTATTTTAGTTTTGATACAGAAATTTTTATAAGTGAATTTTGATGTGGAGAAGTTTTGGAGCAGTTTTAAATGAAGTTAGCACTTTTCTATGTTCCCGTAGAATCTCTGTAACAGGAGAAAAGAGTACACACATAACGCTGCCTATCAAGGGAGATCTAGGCTCCTAGGTTGTCCTTGTTAAGCACTGTTTTGTGTGTTTCTACCAAGGCACCTATAGAGGGCTCTAGAGTTCCTACCAGAGAGTATCTAAGATGTCGGTAGCACATTGTCGTAGGCGAAAAATGTCCGTAAATTGCAGACAATTTTTTACGACTGCAGGCAAAAACTGTTCGAAAGTTGCGGGCAATTTTTTTTTATTAGTACAAAGAGTGTTTGAAAGTTGCAGACTAATTATTTTTAGTGCAGACAAAAACTGTCTGCGAGCCATTTTTCTGTGTCCGTGACTATGTTGCCTTGTCGCGGAGTTTCTGCCATAGGGCTTACTAGCAGGCTTTGCCCGCTTCGCTGGCCACTAAATCAGGGTTCCCATGGTCCTTGAAAGTCCTTAAGAAGTACTTGAATTTCATTTTCTTTTTCAAGAGCCCTTGAAAGTACTTGAATTTTGTGCAAAGTCCTTGAAAGTCCTTGAATTTTCCACTCCAATAGACGGGCTTAGCGCAAATTTTGTCAAGGCTAAACTATCTCCATCTCAACATGCGCACACCATTGTCTGATATAATGATTTTGTCATAAAATTCTTATTTCATTGCCTTACTTTTGCATATAGTTTCAACTTATTTGTTTTTTTTTTTTGGCCAGTCTCATACCTGTTTGATGGACTGGTCATTAATTTTGAGCAGAAAGTGACTAGACCAGGGACATGAATCTCAAGGGACTAAAAACTTAATCATAATGATTCCATTCCAAATCTTGAACTAATCATTTTTTGACTGTTGTAAAAGTTAATTTGGTCAATCCATCAAAAATGTATTGTGAAAACAGGCAAAGTTATTCTAATTATAAAAAAAGTATTACTAATGAAAGTAGTTGCCAAAGTTTTGTGAATAGGCCTAGCGTTCTGCAATTTTTCCCTAGTACTTGAAAAATTTCAAATAGGCCTTGAAAAGTCCTTGAATTTTTTTCTTTTTTAAGAGTGGGAACCCTGTAAATTTAAAGGAAACTCTTTTCTATATAGCTTTATAAAAATAAAATAAATTACTGAAATTGTTCAAAAGCTCGCTCCAGGTCCCTGCTGCATTCGGCAGTGATATGGTCATCCACTGCAACTCAGGCGCTTGACCCTATTAATGTGACAATAGTTTACCAATGAGCTTCCATTTAGGTGCTTATTATATAACAGTTTTGAAATAGATAGTATCGAAAAAATTGGAGTTTCCCTTTAAACTCGGACTGGACTCAAATGTAACTGGGTTTAGACAGCATAATATTTGCTTTTACGTTATTTCATATGTTTATCCAATCAACCATTAAATGAGCAATTTCACGCCAAATATTACAATATGCTGTGACCGGCTACGTCTATCACATGAGACATTTTTTTGTGTTTATATATAATTCATGGGTTGTAAACCTGATAGTACAGCCTTAATATAGTTCTCTTTGGCGGCTTTTGAATTTTTGTCACCATTTTAGACTTAATCCATTGTAACAATAAGCTATGAGCGCTACTTCTGCCGTATTTTAGACAACTAATCTTTTTATTTTTATATTTCCCATTAAACATATTTTTATTTATTTAAATATTAATTTGAATTTTTCAAATATTTCTGTTCGACAGCGTGCAAGTGCAGTAACATACAGAGGCTCATTTGTTTGTATGATAAATTAGCATAGTGATTATTATATAAAAAAAATAAATAGGTAAACATTATCGTGTTACACAACTTTATTATGTCGCTCCATTAGCGGCTTTTGAATTTTTGTCGCCATATTAGCGATGGATTTTTTTTTTTTTTTTTTAATGAAAAAGGAAAGACTATTTTGTTAATAATTTTATCAGACTTTTTTGTTTATACATAAAAATCCTTTATATTTTTAATGGTTTTTAGGTTTAAAATAGTGCTTGTTGAAAAAAATTTCCTGTCTTTAAAACTGCATTTGTTCTGTAAATTTTGTGTAAAAGTAAAAGTAAATCATTTATGTTTTTATATATTTGATGCGCTACTTAGATTAAAATGGCTGTTGCTATATTAAACTTCTTGTCGAAAAATGTTTGGTGTACTTCAACACCAAAATTAAAAAAATCGCCCAGCAGGATCTGTTAATGAAACTGATTAAATAAAAATATGGTTCATAGAGTTTAAATAATCTATTTAAAAAAACTTTTAAAACCCAAATTATTAATGTATCGTATCACATACATAGATATGGTAATAATATATGGGTTGATCATTGGGGAGAAAACAGTGATTCCTTTTCACTCGGGAAAAGATGGTGATTTTACCAAAATGTGGCAGTCTTTCCCTGAGTGAATACACACGAATGTTTTAGCAAATAAAATTCATGAATAATTTATTTACTAAAGGTGAATGAAAAGCTCCAGATATAGTTTCAAATTCATTCTGCTTTTTTTCCTTTTTTCCTTCAATACCACTTAATGGCTGATTCCAAAGCTTTTTTTTCGGCATCAAAAATCTTTGCACGATAATATGGGGATGATAGATCTATATATATTATTATATCTATGATCACATAAATCTTTTCAAAGGTAAAATAAAACTTAATTTGAAAAAAATAACTTTTGTTTATTAACCAAAATAATTGATGAAATTTGAAATGCAAGTTGGTCTTGTGGGGTACAGGCTGTATATTATATTTTTGTGTTCGTGAAAGAAAATTGAAAAGAATTTGAAAACTGCAATTTTTAATCCCACTTAAAAATCATGTGACTTAATGTGAAGCAGATTTTTCATTTTTTTTTCTCCTAACGGTTTCCATACAATCTTCTGCTGTTGCCACCTAAAATTCATACTTCAGTTAATTTTAAAAAATCTAATTGCCCGATTAATAAGCTGTTTAAACATCGGATTTACAAAAAAATTTCCCTTTCATTTGCTATCTTATTTGTAACGATGCGACTGATATTTCTAATTTATTTTCTAATCTTTCTTATTTGTTTTCCTCATTTTAAATAAATGTATGTTTATTTTTTTTTAAATTATTATTTTGTCGAAAAACAAAATTGGCAACAATTAAATTATGGATAAAATTTTAAAATTTAAATGGCTTATTTATCAGAAATTAGAAGGTTATTATTTTCACATTTTAATTAAGAAAAAACTAATCTGATTGATAAGCTGTTTAATGCATCAGATTCACAAAAATTTTCCCTTTCATTTCGTATCTTATTTGTAACGATGCGACTGATATTTCTAATTTATTTTCTAATCTTTCTGATTTTTTTTTCTCATTTTAAATAAATGTACTTTTTTTTTTTTTTTTTTTTTTTTTTTGTCGAAAAAAAATTGGCAACAAATTATGGATAAAATGTTAAAATTTAAATGGCTTATTTATCAGAAATTAGAAGGTTATTATCTTCACATTTTAATTAAGAAAAAACTAATCAAAAATTCGAAAATCTGACTTCGATGTGCACAATGACCCTTCGGGGGGCACCTTTGTGTTAAATCTCGTGACTGTCTGAGCTACCGTTTTCGAGAACATTGAAATATACAAATATTGCTCAATAGTATAAGATAACATATTGTAATATTATATTTGGCGTGAAAATGTTGTAATTTTATGGTCGAGTGGATAAATCAAATAAAATATGGACAATAACATAAAAGTAAATATGTATGGTACGCATACCTGCCAACTTTTGAAAATGGCAATTAGTAGCACACCAATTTTAAAAATAGATTGGGTGGTTGAGTGGTTAATTTTTATCATCCAACACACAAATCCTAAACAAATAAATGTATGTACAGGGCTCGCGTTGGTGCGCTATAGCGCACCATTGTCCCGAATTTTAATAAAAGGGACGCAGAATTTTTGAAATCGTGGGTCCCGGGGACCCGTAATCAAGTATTGGATTCAGGAACTTTTTCAGAAACAATACCACCACTACTACTTAAAGAGAGAGAGAGCTTATGTATGAAATATCCTGAACGATATTAATTTAAAATACAAATTACTCTTATTTAATGATAGAGTTGAAATGAACATTAAATAATGCATCTAAAGTATTAACTTTTATTATTATTTAAAAAAAAAAGAGGAAAAGAATTTTTAGATTCTTCAGCTAAATAACATGCACAAAGGGTACGTTTTTCTTTATATATATTCTGTTGTTAGTGAGTTGTGCTTTATAATTCAAGGAAAACTAATAATAATAAAAATGAAAATAAAAAAACAAAAATCTGGAAAGTTCCAAAATCCAGAATATTTCCAATTCTGCTGGTCTTAGATAATGGGTCCTATACTTTTTTTTTTTTTTTTTTTTACCTGCTAAATGTAAGTTTCTTTCTTACTTTTTTTCAAGATTATTTTTATTAATCTTGTTTAAAGTCTATTGCTATTGTCAAAATAATCATAATTTTTACTTCTTTAAAACCTCTTTCAATTGCATTTAACAATTTTCTTTGCACTTTTTATTAATTTAATTTAATAATGTGCTGTTTTAACTACATAATCAAATGCAAGTTTAAGAAAGGTAAATGCTGATTTCATATGATAAAAAATAAGTTAGAAAGTTTTTATTTATTTTTTAAATGCAATGTTTCAAAATGTAAAAAGGAATTGTGAAAAATATTAGTAGTTACAAGTCCCCCCCCCCCCCAAAAAAAAAAAAAAAAAAGTTTTTTCGAGGGGGGAAAAAAAGGTGTCCCCTTTTTTCAAAAACTTGACCCACATTTTTCATAGTGATGGGGTCTTGGGACCCCACTTTTCAAAAGGTCAGTGCAAGCCCTGATGTATATCACTGTATTTTCTTGCGTTTAATCCTCAAGGCACTATTTTCAGCCCTGATGAAAAATTTTCCACAGATAATATGCACTGTCAGATGTCGGTCATCCAGGTTTATTTGCTACTGAAATCCAGCCCCATTATGTTTAATGTTTTTTACCCCTCCCCCCAACACCTCATATTAAACATTTTTAAAGTTATTATTTTTATTAACAGAAAAAAATTGAGAAATTAGAAATATTTAACAATTTTATCTCTTTATACATTCTAGAATCTAATAAAGCAAGTTTAAAATGAAAATTGACATTTATGGCGTGGATGGAGAAAGATTGAAAATCGCAAGGCAAAACGAAGTCAGAAATGTTGCAGCCGATTTTCATAGCACTGTAGTTTAAAGTTAGGGAATTTTAACAATTTTTGTGAAAATAAGCTATATTAATCATTAAATTATTAATGATATATTAAATCACTAAATTTTTTGCTAGTGTCGTGAAATTTTCATCGAAAATAAACGTGAGAGTCAGGGAAAAATGGAGGAAAATCTCGAAAAATAGTCAGGGAATTTGAAAAGGTTTAAATGCTAGCCACCCTGATATAAAAATTATACATTTAAAAAAAATATGAAACCCTATTTACAATTGATGATCAAACGTACGACGGAAGCCTTCTGATTCCCAATCTTTCTGCATCCACAACATAAATGTCAATACTATTCGCTTTAAATTTGCTTTATAAGATTAGAATTGTTTGATATTTCTTGCTCAAGTATTTTTTTCACCCTCTTTTCTTTTATCCAACTACTAGCGATAGTTGATTAAAAGCTCTACAGAAACCTTTTGTTTCCCAGTCTTTCTCCATCAGCAGTATGAATGTCAATATTCATTTTAAAATTCTTTTATTAGGTTCTAGAACCTATAAACGAGTAGAATAGTTTCATTTCTCAAACATCTATTTATTTTTTGACTCTCTCTCCCTGCCCTCCTTCCCATCTGCAGCTAGTGATCAAGAAATGTCTATTTACAGTAAACAAATATTGCATGTTTAAGATAACCAAATTTATTTAGGGTATATCAATAAATTATTTTGAGTTCATATTTATATTTTCATTTTTTTTTTTTTAGGTCACATTTTATTTATAATTTTAAAAAGTAAATGGCAAAAAGAACTTATTAGTTTAATGTATTAAAATAAATCATTTTTGAGTGTATAACATTTAATATATATATATATATTTTTTAATTGAACTTAAATTTACATCAGACCGACTTACCAGACTACTGACAAGTACCCCAAACTACTGAAAATTTACTTGTCTACTACTGAAAATTGTCTTACAATGTTGGCATCTCTGTTTATGACCCAAATTTGTAGCAACAGGTCCCCCCAGTGGCAGAAAGTTTTGTAACTGTCTGCGACAGGCTTTTAAAAGTTCATAATCTGCCTGCAAAATTTGCATGTAATCAGGGGTTAAACATGGCTTAAACTCAAAAAGCCTGAAAGCTGATTTGGGGGGGGGGGGCAGCTTAATATCAGTGGTGATCTCATTCACCAATACACAAATACAATTTAATTGCAGAACAATATAGTATAAACAATGTGTATTCCATACTTGCCAACTTTTCTGGTTTTCCCGGAAGACTTCCGGTTTTTTAACGTATCTTCCGGACAGATGATGAAATCTTACGTTTTTAAAAAAATCGCGGATATCGTTCGTTTTAAAAAGAAACCCAAATGTTCTATGAAAACTCCAGATTCCCAATCTTTTTCCATCCATAACATAAATGTCAATATTCATTTCAAACTTGCTTTGTGAGATTCTAGAACATTTAAAGAAATAGAATTGTTAAATATTTCTTGCTGATGTAATTATTTTTTGCCCCCCCCCTTTATTTATCTACGATTAGTGATCAGCAATCAAATGTTCTGCAGAAGTCTTTTCTTTCCTAATCTTTATCCATCTGCAACATAAATAATTAATTTTAAAGTTATTACATTAGATTCTAGAAGTAGAGTTGAAAGATTTCTTACTCTGTAATTATTTTTGTATTCTCCCCCCCCGCCCCCCCAATCCTTTCCCTGGATTGTGATCAATTCTAGAAACAATAAAGCAATGGAAGTGCTCAATATTTCTCACGTATGTAATTATTTTTAGATCTTTATTGCTGAATTTAATGAATCTGTTTATTTTTCATCAGTTAAATTAAATATTTGTATGTCATATTTATACCAAATGTGTATGGGGAAAAAATGAAGAATAATGTTTTCAGGTAGGAACATTTTTCCCAAATCAATTTAAAAATATTAATACTCAGTTGGTTTTATGCACGTTTGAAACTGATAATTAGCTACTGCTACTATTTCTTATAAGTATGATTAATTTACATACACAAAACTCATATTCTATATTTATTTAAAAAATTAGTTATATTTTAACTTAACTAAGTTTTTTTGTCTATTGTTAAATAAATTTCTTAGATTCTGTTTTGTAGATATTTATATGTTGAAAAGGAATAACTTCTTTTAAAACTTTTATATATTTAGAATAATCAATCTATAGTAAAATATTTTTATAGATTGCTTCTAAATATTAAAATTGTAAAACTGTATTGTTTAATACGTCAAAGAGAAAAAAAAAAAAAAAAAAAAATCTTCCCTTTTTTTTTTATAAAATCTTCTGGTTTTTCAACAAAAATCTTCCCTTTTTTTATTAAAATTGGTTGGCAAGTATGGTATTCATTCAATTCATCTCATTCAATTAAGTATTTTATAGCAATGTTTGACACAACACAATATAAATAATAAAAGTATTAGTTTTAGTTTTGATACAGAAATTTTTTTTAAGTAAATTATTCGAAAGTTGCAGACAAATTTTTTTTATCAGTGTAGACAAACACTGTCCGCTAGCCGTTTTTCTGTGTCTGCGGCTATGTTGCGGTGTTTCTGCCACTGGGAACAGGTCTGAGTACGCATAGACAGTTTTGTTCATGTGTAACTGGGATTCAGATATAAAAGTGCTATTTTAACTTTTAGCTACTATACATTTCGAAACTGTCATCCAATAAGCACCCAAATGCCCATGGGTAGTGCATTGCTTTAAGCAATAGGGATATATACCCAATATACAGCCCGAGAAGGCAGCACAACCTGAGACGGATTTTTCAGAAGTTTCAGTTGATTTTTTCCCTCCTTTTTATTTATAAAGCAATAAAAAAAAAAAAAAAAAAAAAAAAAAGTGTGATTCTGTTTAGGGGCCAGCAAAGCCTGCTAGTGTTTATATAAAAAAAGATGTATAGATTAAAGTATTTTTTCCCCCCAATTTTACATGTATATTTTCTATTTTAAAAAACAAAATAGAGCATAGCCCTCAAATAAGAATTATGACACGCAAAATGAAATTATAAGATTTACAAGCGACTCTGGCTGTTATTATAAAACATTATTTTTTTTGTGTTGAAATATTTTCTTTTTGAGGGAATGTTTTCTTTCTGAATTTGACTATTTTCTTTCACTATGTAACTTGTTAAATATTCATAGTAACCACACAGATATTTTATTACATAAATGATTTACATATGCTGTTACACGTTGAGTGCCACGTCAGCCATCAGTGGCTGACACTGAACTTTTCTGTATTGGCCGCATCAACTACCGGTGACTGATAGTATAAAATTAGATATAAAACTAAAAAATTTGCATTGTTTTAAGTAATTACAAAAAATTTATTTAAAATTTACTTAATTTTTATTTATTACAGGATTATAATATCATTAAGGCATTTTAATGGATTTTATTGAAACATGGTAATTATAAACAAAACACATTGCTATAGCACCGCTTTGCATTGCTGTACTGCAATACCAGCTTTTCTAAGCAGCATACATGGCCTGACGGGTATTTCCCTAAGAATTCGTGTTGTGCTTAATGCGTTAAATAAATCATACATGTTAAATAAACCAACACCATTTGTTTAATAAAAAAATATGATTCATACGAGCAAATTAGAGAGTAAAAGGACAAACTTACAGATATAATTTAAAGAAAAAAGAAAAAAAAGAGTACCGTAAAAATCCCGACTATAAGCCCCCCTCAAAAATAAGCCCCCTCCCTAGTTTTAGGCAATTTTGAATTTTTCCCATTATCCTGAAAATAAACCCTCCCCTACCCTTTTTCTTTTTTGAGTAAAAAATTAATTTTAATTTTCAAAATCTTATGCATATTTAATGATTCTAAATAAATAAATTTATTCTTTAAAATAACTTTTGCAGCAAAAATTACTAATTCCCCTCTTCTCTATTTTTTTTTTTTTTTTTTTTTTTTAACACAAAATTGAAGTGGGAACGAGAACTATAAAATAATTACAGCTCTAAATTGAAATTGTAAACCTATTTTTTGATAGATGACAGCACTAGTCTTTCTTCCAGAAAATATTTTTATAGGCTTCAATATTCATTAAAATCATAATTAAATATATAAGCAAACTTTCTTTATTTGCCTTTTCATAGTATACTAAATAATAGTTATTTTATTTATTTATTTAACAAATATTGCATTTTTTAAATATTACTAGCTTCTCTTTTAATTTAATTATTTCAATTATAAAAATTTATAAAGCAAAAGACAATTTTTCTATTAATAAAGTAAGTCTTTTGTTTACTTTATTTATCAAAATTAAGTTTTCTTGAATGCATATATTTTAAATTAATTATTGTATTGATGTAATAACTTATTACATCAATACAATTATCTGTAATATGCATGTTTGATTATTATCTGGATTTTTAACTTCTTATATCAATAGATGGTGCCAACATACAATTTGACATTTAAAAAGAAAAAATCATTTTTGTAAAATGTTATGTTTAACAATCTATAAAAAATGTTTTATGCATTTCACATTTACCTAAACATGTACTCTTATTAATTTATATACTTTAAATTAATTAATGAAACAATAAGAAAATCAGTCTTTAATTTTTTTGTTCATCTTTTATATTTGCCATATAAAAAAAAATAATTTAAATTAATAATAGAATGATGTTGAATTTATAATTTAAAATTTTATTTCTATAACTTACATTCAATTCTGGATTAGATAACATCGGTTTCATTCTCTGGTGATAGATGGCGCCACCACAACTTGAAAAAAAATTTAATAATCTCGATTATAAGCCCCCTCCCAATTATTTAGTGATTTCCATTTGATAAACGGGGAGCTTATAATCAGGATTTTACGGTATTTACTAATCAAAAGTAGAAAATAAGAAAATTAAGTCACTGGTCCACAGGATCAGATTTTAAGATTTTACTTGTCCATACACATATTCACAGGTCCGTTCATCCATTCTATTCGATTTTTAAAAATTCAAATTTGTAAGACAAAATAAATTTACACGATAAATTATATGATAATGAAATGCATTTGTAATTAATTTAAAATACAGAAGTCATATATCACAAATGTTTGTTAAGTAGGTTAAATGTCGTGTCGCATATTTACAATATGTATAAAGTACTATATAATAAGAATTGAAAATAGGGATGCACCGAATATTCGGTTCGGCCATATCTCAAACTATTTGGCTAGTTGGAGTATATTAAAAATTCAATTTTTAAAAATTTTTAATCATTTGAAAAAAATCTATTTTTAATTTTCATTAAATTAAGATTTTTCAGAGTAATTAAGAAATAGATTATATTTAAATGAAAACAATTGTTTTATCTAGTTTCAAGTAACATGAAAGAAAATTATTAGTTACGTTAATCATAACAGTATAACAATGTTTTTACAGTTGAGTTAAGAAAGAACATACATAATTATGTTTTTATCTAGGAAACTTCAAGAGATCAAACAAAGATCACATTCAAATCTGGCAAAAAAAATGACACAAGTAATAAGATAGCAATTTTCAACTTGTCACTGAAAAATGCATATGAAGTGCCCCAACATGCACAAAAAAATCGCATCTCACAATATATCTACATGCGAGTAAGAGGCATTTGCATCAGTTTTAATATGGGTTTGTTAGCCAACACGTTGTTACTTTTCAATTGATTTTTCTCAAATGCTGCATTTCTCGGTTGAGTTTTTTTTTTTTTTTTGAGTGGCCATGACAAATTGTTATTTAAGAAATTTTGTGTTTATTAAGAAGCCTAACAGCTAATAATTTTCTTTTGACTGTAAATTCAGCATTACACCACTATTTATGTGTAGTAATATTTCTTAATATTTTTCTACATTTATATAAACCACTGTTTCTGAATAAGTTTTTTATAAATATTTTTTGCATAATTAAAGAAATAAAATATTACTAAATGTGAATGGTATTACTGAAAAAGTTTGCGAAAAATTAGGTGATTGACACCTGAATATAAGAGTAAAAATCAGCCAGCCGAATATTCGGTATTCGGTCAGCTGAATAATTACTATTCAGTTTGAATGATATTCAGTATTCGGCCAAAACTGGTATTCGGTGCATCCCTAATTGAAAGTAAAAAGAAAAGTTATTAAAGGAAAAATTACATAAAATATGTAATTGATAACTGTAATGAAGTACACTTAATAATGTTATAACAATCAGGGGTGTTTGTGGCCCCAGAAATTACCAGAATTTTTTAAATAGTGATTCTATTATTGGCAGTTTTCTAGTAAAGTTTTGCAATTAGATATAACCAAAAATACAATTAGTAATACTGGTGGGAAATAAAAAACCCGGAATGCAAACACCCCTGAACATTCCATATTCTGTGAAAGATTCATAGACAAATTTTTGAAAAAAGTAAACTGAAAAGCCTTAGTCTGGTGGACCACTATAATTTTACTAGTCGATTGAATGTTTTTGTGGGCCCGATTAAGCTTTGAAGCTAGGGGAAGCTCGGTATCATAGTATCATTTCTGGGGCCCCCTTCCATTTTCGATTTTTTTTTTTTTTTTTTTTTTTTTTCATTCGTACACCTGGGTGGTTTCTACGCACAACATTAAATTTGTATAACTTATTAAGATCATTGAGATTTTTGAGGCTAAATAACAGATTTTTCCCGAAATAGTGAGTATTTTACCTTGCTTTAGGCAACCTTTCTCAGAAAAAATTCAATCTGAGGAGTGAGGGTGAAAATATGAACAGAAAATCCAAGAACCTGTGTTTAGTCATTTTGGGGGCCCTTCTTAAATTTTAGATGGGAAGCTTGTGCTTCCTGAGCCTTTTGGGTAATCATGCCCTGCCAACGGACCCCTTTAATTTCAAGCCGTGCTAATTATGCTATAGAAGTAATGAAATTCACTCATTTATATTTTTGGATAATTTTTTTTCACAGTTTTAATCATATTTATGATCACTTTCGAAAATTTTTATTAAATCATTCATATTTAGAAATCAAAGGAAAATTATCGCTTTACATGCAGTAAACATTTTAAAATTCATTTAAAAAAGGAAAAAACATTAACTTTGCTGTAATATATTTCTAAAAAAGCTATGAATATAGTAAAATTTTTTAAAATAAGGTTTTCATATAAATTTAAAACATTTTAAAATATACAGCCTTTTTAATTCTTCATGTCATTTGCCGACTAGTTTCGCATGGGGCACCCCAGCTTGTTCTCCGGCGATATGGTGTTCGAAGTTAGTTGAAACTTCATAATTTCATAAATTAAGTTGTGTTTAAAACTAAAATATTTTGATTTCTGATGTTCATTGTACTAAAGTATTTGTTTTTATGCTTTTTTTTTTTATTAAATATTTTTTCTCTAGTGCTTCTTACAATCTTTTACAAATAACATGTCACTTCACACTGGAATGTTTTCTTATTTCCCTGTCTCTAGCATCCCCCGCCCCCTCCCCATTGAAAGAAATCCCCCTTTTACTGGTCAAAATTTTTTCGAAAATAGAAACTATCAGTGTTTTAACATCCCTTGGAAAATCCAGGCCTGGCTCTCAGAGCTAATGTTTCTCCCAATTTTCTAATATTTTCGTAAAATTAAATTTTAAATGCAAATTTTAGACAATTTGTCCTACACTTCATCAATAGACCATAGGTGCCAATTTTCAGATTTAGGCAGAAGTTTTCTGATTTTTAAGTAAATATTCCAGCTTCCACTTTTAAATAAATTTCTAATGTTAAAAAAAGTCTGTTTTTCCTGAATAAGTTTAAAATATGTGTTATATCAGCAATCAAAAGTTATGTTAGGCTTTTTTTTATTAAAAAAAAAGACTTTTTTCATTTTCTCTGCTAAAACTATAAGGAAATCCCACTCACTTTTCTCCCTTAGGATTTTGTAACCCCCCCCCCCCCCCCCCCCCCTCAATTGCATTCATCTATTATACTCTGATACTAGTTGTCTGTGTACAGATTCAGTTACATTTATTTATATTTTAATAATATTTAAGCAGTTGGAAGTTTTTTTAAATTGCCTAAATACAGGCTTAAATGAAATTGACCTGAAATCTCTTCTTACATCAAAATATATTGATTTGGCTTTTTTTTTTTTTTTGAAATATGTAAACTGTTAATTTAAAATACAACCTTTAAAAAAACTCCATGTTTGCTTGGCCGGAACGTTTTCGCTGTGCCATCCGAGCTTTCTTGATGGCAATCTGGTGCTTGAAGTTTCGAAACTGTGATGTTTTTCTCGGCTGCCGCTACTTTTAAGCATGTGGTGCCATTGTCGATCTAGTGCCCCATCATTGCCATTACACAAATGAGAAAAATTAAAATTTCGATGTTTTCTCTGAATGAAGCATATTTATGATTTTGATAATTCGTGAGTTTTTAGACATCTTCAATTTTAATACTTATTTCTTCATTTTTATTTACATTGCATCGAGAAAGCTAGGGTTGCCCCACTGAAAACGTTCTGGCCAAGTGAACATGGAGTTTTTTATAGGTTGTATTTTAAATTAAGTTAATTATAGCACTTCATGAAATGTCTGTTTGAAAGTATTAACTGTTATACTTTTTATTTATTAATGGTATCTTTTTCACTTTTACAGATGTTACGTGATCTATGAGTTTGAATTTGAATTCTGAGAATCATCAATCATGGTAAAATATGCATAACTGTATCTTTCCTTGCATGCTTCTTAAATTTGATTTTTAAAGGATATCTGAAATGGCAAAAAATATCAGGGTTCACGTGTAATTGAATACATTTAAGTCCATTTTTAGTTTAAAATACAGATTTGTAAGAAAAATAAGGTAGCTTATACATATTGAGTGTAAATAGATTATGCTTTTTAAACCTGTGTTATAAAATAATTTGGGGTGGCACCTCATCTGAGCTTCATCATCTGCGTTATCTTAATTGTAATCACCTAAAGACTTAAAAAGAACGTGTGATGAATATTGAAATGCGTAGTCTTGGAAGATGTGGATGTCGAGAATGAAACGCATGTGTATGAATGAAGCTAAATTGATTTCCTATTCAAAGAAACATTTTTTTCTTTCGTTCTGTTTAAAGACATTCTGGCGGTTTTACTAAATCAGTTTTAAATGTTTGTTGGACCAATTTAACCAGGGCTTTTAAATATGTGTATGAAGTCCAGTTGAGTTTTTTCTCACAAAGTAAATGATATACTTTGACTTTGCATTGTTACACATATTGTCATAGCTGCCAAGTGTTCAGATTTTCCAGTATTTGTTCCGTTTTTCTAGCTTTGTTCCGAAAATCAGATTTTACCTCAATGTTCCAATTTTTCAGCTTCATAACATTTAAAAAGAAATAAAACGATTGGTGATCAAATGCCTTACGATTTTCAATCTTTCTCCATCCACTACATAAATGCCAGTGTTTGTTTTAAACTTGCTTCATTAGATTCTAGAATCTATGAAGAGTTAGAATTATTCAATATTTCCACTCATGCAATTTTTTTGCCCTCCCCCACCAGTTAACGACTAGTTATCAAATGTATCACAGAATCCTTGCAATTACCAATTTTTCTCCATCTGCAGTATAAAGGCCAATATTCTTTTAAACTGTCTTTATTAAATTCTAGAACCTATAAAGAGTAGAATTGTTCACTATCTTTCACTTTTAAAACTTTTACCCCCCTTCCCCTCCCTCTATTGATTGAGGAAAACGTCCTCAATAAGTTTTGTGATTTTCAGTACTTCTTTATCTGCAACATAATAAATGTTAGTGATGATTTTAAACTTGCTTTATTAGATTCTAGAATCAATAAAGAGGTAGAGTTGCTGAATATCTCTCACTCATGTAATTTTTATTGTGACATCCCTTCCTCGGAGTGTTTAGAAATTGTTTAATAAACGATTTGCATAGTTAAAATTAAAAAGAATAATAATTAGAAATTATTTTACTATAATTAATCTATATATTAAATAATCTTAAGTGTTGACAAACATATGCACACACATATATATATATACACATAAAATAACAGGTAAATATGGCAAAAAGTCGTTAATTAGTTCCTCGCACAAAGTGTTCCTATTTTTGTTCCTGGTGGGTTGGCAGCTATGTATTTTCTTTTTTAAATTATTCTTTTCATAGAACTACCTACATTTCCCCCCCCCCCCCCCAAAAAAAAAAAAAAAAAAAAAAAACTCCAAATGTAAAAGAAAAATCTTGTAGTTGGTACAGTATCAATTTAGTCACATTTACCATATTCTCTCATATAAAATAAAGAACCCCCCCCCCCCCCCCCCAAAAAAAAAAAAAAAAAAAAAAAAAAATCACACTTCCCCCTTTTAAAACCCTACTTGTCTAAATTGAGGGGATTAATGTGGCATTCAATGTTAAAAATAGTCTTTCTTTTGAAATCTGTGGCAGTTATTTCAGATAGATTCAAAAATTGTCATTTATATTATGCTCCAAATAATAATAATAAAAAATTACTAACACAGCTCAACTTATTTATCAACAATATTCATTCAAAGTCAAACAGCAGTGTTTTTCATGTCACTCTTAACTCATTTGACTCTGATCAACTTAAATAATTAAGGTATAATTGAGATTTTATTCTAATAATTTTGACCAGCTGAACTTGCAAAATAAACAAGTTTCATCTGCCAAGCTGAAACTATGGTCTTTTTTAATACAGCATATCCACAAACTTATTTTGATGTGTTTAACAAAGGCATCCATTGATTCGGTGCAGAAATGATCATGGTTTTCAAAATAAATTTAGCAGAGATAAGAAGGATGTATATATATATTTGTCCTTTGATTTTTAGAAATTTTTTTTTTTTTGAAAAAATCAAAAAGTATAAAATATTTGATACATAAATTAATAGAAAAAATTATTCTGCTCTCCGAAATTTTTAAACATTTTAAGAAATTGTCAAAATAAACCCATAAAAATTACAGAATTCCTGTATTTAATTGTTCTTTCAAATTTGAAAAAATAATGAAATGGTTCTGAGATAAGAGTGTACAGAAATTTAAGAGCTAAGTTTTCAAAATAGCATGTCCTTCATATCTCATTTTCAAAACATATCCTTTATGTGTCTGGAGCAGACTTAAAAAGAAAAAAATCTGGAGTGGCTCCACGTGACTTTCCGAACATTGAGTAATTAACAGTTTTGTAGATAAAGTAAAGAAAGAGGAGTTGTTAAACAAACAAAAGAGAGAAAACCATAATAGAGTGTTTAAGTATTTTTCTCCATATATAACACGATGTTTTATTTAACACTACTGAATTTTGAGCCCATAGATCATAATGATGAAGAATTTTTCGTTGTGTCCCTGTAAAAACCTATAAATGCTAGATTCACCAAAATGCTTATAATTAGTGCAACAGTGATTTATAATTTTCACATAAAATTTCAGCTCAATATAATAAGGCGTTTAGATACTATCACACTTAAGAATTTGGTCCCATAGGCCATAATGATAAAGAATTTTTCTTTGTGCTCCTGTAAAAAACTGTAAGTGCTAAATTCACCAAAATCTATACAGTTCATGCAACTGTGACCTATAACATGTGTACAAATTTTTTGCTCAGATTAATTAAGCATTTAGACGCTATCGCACTTTTAAAAATTTGGCCCCATAGGCCATAATGATAAAGAATTTTTCCTGGTGTCCCAGTAAAAAACTATTAGTGCTAGATTCACCAACATCAATAGGGTTTATACTATGGTGACTTACAATACTTTCAGCTTATTCGAACAAAGCGTTTAGATGCTAGCGGGGTCACTCACACACATACATCATCGTAAAAATAGTGAAAACGGACTTAGGGGACCTTGAAAGTTGAAACGTATAGAAACTTCAAAATCTCAAATTTGGATTTTTGACACGATTACAATACTTTCCTCAGAAAAATTCTCTTATTTTTCTTTGCATTTGCCATGGACTCAAAAGTGCAATAGCATCTAAAGGCCAAATTTATTAAAACTAGAAGATAAACTGTTATAGTTCACTGTCACTCGGTTTCTATAGTTTGATGAGTGCAGAATTTCTTTTACAGAGAAACAAAGAAAGATTCTTCTTTATTATTATGGTCGATGGACCTAAGCTATTTAAATTGCAATAGCACCTTTATACAATTAAGCTAAAAATTATGTTGTAGGTCACCATAGCAGAAATTCTACAGATTTTGATTAGATCAAGACTTTTACAGGAATACAAAGAAAACAAAAACTTTTTTTAGGAAAAAATAGAACTAACTTCTAAAAGAAATTATTATTCCAACTATTAAAAATATAATTAATAAGTGCCATAAAATAGAATTGTAAATTGTGCCTAAACAGATAAAATAAAAATTTTCGTCAGACAACATAAACACTGCTATTAACCCGTTAACGGCCGAATTAATTTTGCAAAATATTATTAGCTGATTATTTCACTTATAAATTAATATGACAGTAAATTATATTGACTTAAATAATTCTTCTGATAGTTTTAAATTTGAAGCTTATCCTCATTTATTGACATTTAGTGTTCTAGCGAGAAAACTTTGAGATAATAGATTAATTTCCTATTATATGTTGACAAAGATCTAGAAAGTAAAGTATTATAACAGGGGGCGATCCAGGCAAAATTTGGGTCCCTTTTGCGGACCCTTCACAAAATTCAAATTCATAAAATTGATTCCCTTCACAAGATTTTTTTTTATAAAAATGATCCTTTTATTAAATGTTTTCATGTTTTCAGTATTATTTTTAATTAATGCCTTAATTTGGCTCAACGAAACTATTAACTTGATATTAAACATTACATAAAGTGATTGTAAAAACAAAAAATTTTACACAATATTTTACTTTTTCAAAAAAATATTTTATATTTCACAAAAATATTTTGTTTTTCACAAAAAAGGGACCCAAAAATTAAAACCTGGATCGACCCCTGTATAATATATATTATTATTCCACTTGATTTAAGTTAGTATACCTGTGCAAAAAGCAAATATATGTGCAATGAATGAAAAATTATAAAATGACTATCCAATTTATGAAATAATAATTAATAGTAGGCACATAAAACTTTCAGAGATCATTTAGAGTGACGCTATGAACTGTCACTAAAAAGCAGAAATCATTCCAAGAAACCACAAAAAATATACGTGCCATTTTATTAGCTGTCTTCAAATGAGGGCACTGGGTGCTAATGGGTTAATTATAACCTTTTGAAATTGGTGCAATAATGAAATTTGGTGTTTCTTTACAAATTTTATTTGAGGCTGATGACTACGCTATTGTCTCAAATGATCCATCTTCGTGGTTTCTTTTTCCTCATGATATCATCCCAAGCCATCTTGCATTCCCTTGAGCAGGGCTCGTGAAATATGGTTGGCATTGCCATTGGTGACCAATATATTTTAGCTGGCGACTATGTTTTCAACGAAAACATTAAAAAAAAAACTTTTAATATTTTGGTGGGAAAATGGGGCCTAGAATCGAATGCCAAAACTTATGCTGAAACTGCACTGTAGTTCATATCAATTTGTCTAAGAAACAAGTAGAAGTAAAATGACTCATGACTATTTGTGCATGTTTCGTACACTGCTGTGTTGAAATCATCATCATCATGAGTTTTTAGGGAGTACATGCTGTGATTGAGGCCACCGCTTACCTCCACCTAAAATTGTAAAAGCATAATGAAGCAAGGTCAGTTTTCTTGACTGGAGGCCGTGTTGAATTGAGACAGTGTTATTGGCACATCAGTATACCAATAGGGAATTCCATTCCACCAGGGTTTAAACTGCCATTAGTTTTTTTCGCATTTTGCTAAAAGGTATCATATTTTGCTAAAACAAGTCGGTCAGAATTTCGCTAAAAAGCTAAAACTGGATAACTGTATAAAATATCTCTATATAATAATTCAGATTTTTTTTTTTTTTTTTTTTTTTTTTAAATATTTGCTGGCGAAAACCAGGGGTGCAGAATATGTCCGAACGCGCGAACGATGTTCGGGGGAAATTCTGGCTGTCTGGGGAAATTTTGAATATTTATTATCTTAGAATAAAACAAAAATGAAAACAGAAGTTAAAAAAAATTACTGAAAAAACAAACTTTCTAATATTAAACTACAAATTAACAGCTGTATTCTTCTATTACAAGTATATTCCCATTAAATACACATTACACCCCCCCCCCCCCCAAAAAAAAAAAAATATATATATATATATTAAGTATTTGAAGTTTGATGATAAATATTTGGTGATTCATTTAAACTAGAGAATTTTTTTTTTTTTTTTTTTTTTTTTTTTTTTTTGTAATTCTGTAATGAAAAGGTATTTTAAAATTTCATAGACAGTGTAGTGCAATAAAACAAAGCAACATTAATTTATGTATAATTATGTACTATTATATAAGAATTATAGCCTTAAAAATTATGTTAGTTAATAAATCTATTTACCTTAAACTTTTGAATTTTTCATCTGGTGAACATTAATAGCAACATTATTTCGATGTAGTTAAGGAAAAAAAATGTAATATAGTAGCATAAAAAATCTCCCTCAGTATTTGGACTAAAGAAAGATTTCCCCTTTCTCATCTTCCCCCCCCCCCCCCAAAAAAAAAAAAAAAAAAAAAAAACTTAGATACTAGGTTGATGCGTTATTTTGGGGGAAATTTAGAATGTGTTCTGGGGAAATTTCAGGGGTCTGAACATTTTCTGCACCCCTGGCGAAAACTACGAAAGGACCGAAATTTTTGGGAATCCTTGCAAAAATATTTAAAAGTATGTTAGAATTCAGAATTTGCTTCATAGAGAAGCATTTTTAGCACCAGTTTTTCACGATTATCTACCACTACGCTTTACTTGATTTTTAAATTGCTTTTTCATTTTACACATGTGATATGAATACCTCTTTTTCTATTGTTAAAATCAAAACATAGTTTCCCTGATTCATTATTTTTAAAGTCACAAATATGGATGCTTGGTTAAAATCATCAATGAACAAAAGGAATAGAAAACAAAACTGAGGATAATAAAACTAAGTAAAAGAAATCAATGGTATGGTATCCAAAGAATTAACTTTCGAAAAAGCTAAAATAGTGCTTGCCTATTTTCACTAAAATGCTAAAGTAATTTTGCCAGGTTAAACCCTGCATTCCACCATGTACACTGTTAAAATTTTCTGTAAATATTTATCCAGTCTCTGTAAATTTACAGTAATTCTTAGTCAAAAGTGAATAATCAAGATTCTCAATATTTATTCTGTATTTTTACCTAATTTTATTATTTAATTATATAATTAAAATTAAAAATGACTGTTTCTACTTTAGAAAAAGCATTCCAAGTCCGAAATATATTCTCAACAATAATTAAATTAATATTAGTTATTAAAGTGAATGCGTAAAATAAGTTTTTTAACATCTCTGTTTATTTTTCTCTGTAATTTTATGTAAGACTTAAGATAATAGATTACACACAGTTTTCTGTTGAAATTTTTAACAGTGTATGTTTAACAACCTGGTGTTAATTCAATGCAGTTTACACTGCTCACACTTGCTCATTTTGCAACCCGGTATTGAAACGTTGCACCGGTGTGATATGGCTGCCAGTGGTTTATTATTGGTTTAGAGGAAATAATAAAACGTGTTTGAGGACATTAAATGTAAACCGGACGTTAAATTTTGTTTCCAGTTTAGTTAGTATTTGATTTCTATCTATACACATAATTGTAATTTTTATATTGAAGTAAATTTCAAAATTGAAAAAATAAAGGCAGGGGGTTATTTTTTACTGGCTACCAAAATTTTTTTTTCTGTCAACCAGTTTTTTCCCCTCAAAATTCCTGGAGCCCTGATCTCAAGAGTAAAAAACTGATACAATTTTTGGTTTCTATATTTACATCCAAGTTTTGAATGATATATTTTGGCTTAAGAAAAGAATGCATCATTCGCACAAATCACAAACAATAGGGAGCAAATTTTACCAAAAGGAGCAGAAATTACAAATAATCTTATAAAAATAATCCTTCATTTCGGCAATTTGACACAAAAAAGATAATTTTTTTTGGTTGATGCCCTGTAAAATAATCCCATTTTAAAAAACAGCTTTGAAAATAGTGTTGACCCTTATTGATGAAATAATTGTTGAATTAACAATAAAACCATATACTTTAGTAATTAGCCAAACCTCTTTATATATCGTGAATCTTTTAAGCTTTTTGTGTAATTTAACAAAATAAATTTGCTCAAAATTTATATCTACTGATGTTAGTGCCATATATTATTTTGTTTTCATTTACCAGTAGTAACTAAATGCGTGAACCCTGAAATTTTTCTAGCTTAATTTATTATAAGCTTTTTAGCATACCTAAATTATTGTTATGAAGAAGGCTTCAGTCCAAACCATTAATAAAAAAGCTATGACATATTCTGTTTTTTTTTTTTTTTTCTTAATAAGTATTTTGATGATGCCACTGTGTTTCCACCACTTAAATGTGTTGCACTCGCAGTGTTTGCACTGCTTTTGTGGATAATTTGTGGCAGGAAAACAAACAGAAACTGAAATATAAAAAATATGTGAAACATCTTTTTGCTAGTATTTATAATGTAATTATTATATATTTTTTAAAATACAGTTTATGATCACAATTAAGCTGCTTTTTTTTTTTTTTTTTTTTTTTAAACAGATTAAAATGTTCTAATTCTGGAATATGTGTTCTAAATTTGTATATTTCATGTTCCAAAAAATATTTTGTATTAAAAATAAATATCAATATGATGGAAATTTGAAATGGATTAATGATCTCATCATTCTAAGATTACAGTTAAATAAAAAATAAACAGTTGTGAAACATCTTTTTGATTTCCACTTGTTTTCAGCTATCAAACATTCTCTTTAATTTTCTTTGGGTGTTTGAGCAAGTGACATGATTGTTGTTATGGCTTTTAATTAGTTGATGCATCTACTAATGCTTAGCCAAAAAATTTCATCTGTGTTGAACTTTTTTTTTTTTTTTTTTTTTTTTTTTTGTACTAGAATTTTGCACTGAATGTGTACTTTTAATAGTTGTTATTTACTCTAGAAAATTGGTTCCTTTTAAAAAATTGTTTAATGTATTACAATTTTTTTAATACAAATTTAATTTTCTAATGTATTCTTTCATTTTAAACTCTTAACAAATAAGCATTTTTTGCTCATGTCTAATATTGTAATTGGAAAGCTGTCTACTGATATATAATTTCTTTATATCAGAATTTTCTAAAATGTCTTTTGTAATAAAAGCTGCTGAAACTGTTTTAGTATAGCTTGTGATGACCAATAATTAATATCGATTGAAAGATATGGTCCAAAAGAAGAATTCGTGAGAAATTTTTCTATAAAATCATCATTTAAGTAAGTTTTGGAGAAAACAGTTTTTAAACTGAAGCATTGTATATATATATATAAATAAAACTTATGTTTGAACATCAACATTTATTTACAGATCTGCTCATACAACGTAATATACTAAATCTTAAAATGAAACTCCCAATTTTAAATATTAGATGTGCCGTTAAGAATATTTAAAAAAAAAATTGTACTAGCAGTACACTATACTTTTTTTTTAAAAAATATATCTGGTGAAAACTCTGATACTATACTATATGTAATATTTTAAAAGGAAATTTCTCTCATAATTTTCTCAAATCGTATGTTTTAAATACACCTTTTATAATCATACATACGTTATTGCTTTGTCATAAATAATTTAATAATTAACCTCTCTCATGTTAATAAAAACTGTTTGATCTAGCAGTGTACAGTTATTTCAGTTGACTTGTAGATTTGAATTATGTAATTTGAAAAAAAATATTACTTGTACTACTGTTAAAAATCTGTTTCTCATTATCAGTAACAGACAGGATAATTTTTTTAATTCATCTCAATTTATTTTTGTTTCATTCTTTAGTTTTATCACTGTTAATTTAGCTCTGTGTTATTCTTCCATGCAACATCCTTACTTTGGCATTTAGCTTAATTTCTCCCACTTTATACTTTGTGTATTTTTCATATTCATTGAATTTCAGTTTTTATATTCCTAAAATTCCTGTTTGTCTATTTTAACTTAAGGTTTCAACATTCTTTCAACAGTCAATGACATGATACAATTGAAGTACACACTTCTTTAGTGCTGACTCAAGAATAGAGATAATCATTGGTCTGTGAACAAACAACTAGTGGTTTGCAAGAAAATTTCACTTTGCGAAGTAGTACAAATGTTGCTACAGTTTTACAGTAGATAAAGTGTAGGTACAGTTTACAGTAGGCAAGCCTCAATGGCTATCTCAAACTCAATGGCTCTAATGAAACTGTTAAAGATCCGTAGAATTCATTTTGTTTTAGATTCAGAGTTGGTGTTTAAAATGTCCAAAACTGGTTTTCAACAGGGTAGTTGGTTTTTATCATCCAAAAGTATCTTCTCTTTCTCAAAATGTTCAAAACCTACATTGATGAGAAATTCTATTTTATAACCCCTATATTCTTAATGCCAACTGTAATTCGTAACTAAAAATATTTGATACTGAAATATTAGCTAGATTAATTAAAAAAAAAAAAAAAAGTAACAAAACAAATAGAAATTTTAGTACACCTTTATAAAGAACTTTCTGCAGTAAAATTAAATACAATCGAACTTTGTTAAAGTGAATCTCAAGGGGGATAAAAAAAAAAATATTCATGTTATCAGTAGTTCATGCTATCAGTAACTAATCTTCATTTTGACAGGGATTGTGGAAACAGTTATGTTAAAAGTAATTCATCTTAACGAGGTTCAACTGTTTATCAAAATTGAATAGTTTCAAATTATAGATAAGAAATAAATGCTGCTAGATATAACACGTGTAATATGAAATGAAAATGTTAATATTGATATTTTCATTCATATTAATGCCAAGTTAAGATTTAATATTTTTTAGGGCTGAAAGTTCCGCTTTTTTATAACGAGAAAGAAATCTGAATTCACACCTGAATCCACTTCTCTTTTAAGTACATATATTTTAATGCATTATCTGTGTGTAAAAAATCAATTTGCTTAAATGAGAAATTTATTCTAGTGTGAAAGCAGGATTTAATTTTCATTAAAAGAATTTTCATTCCTGATTTTAGGCAAAATTCCATTTTATCAAAACTTTCCTAAATTAAAGGTAGATTAAATTTCTTAAATTATAGATTATATATAAAATGGCAAGTAAAGATTATATATAAAATGGCAAGTAAAAAATGACAAGTATCATGTTTTTAAAAAAGGAAAAAAAAAAAAAAAAAAACACTTAAGATTATACAATACCAGTCCTTGATGACACCAAAAGTTAATAGGCAAATTTGTTTATAAGATTAATTGCTGAAATCAAGCAGTATGCAGAAGTTTAAAAATATAAACTTCTGTAGTGTCAAAATAACTCGAGTCTGGGGTTTATTCGGTTTTTTAAGTGGGTAAACAAGGGAAGAAGAAGAAAAAAGTGCACAACACCCTGAATAAAAAGGTGATAATTTTCAAAAGTTTTAAGAAATTGTAAAAATGACTCAATTTGATCTAAAAAAATTGTTGCAATAGATTGCTAAAATTTATTTTATTGTACTTAAAGAGGAAAGGGTCTGAATAGTACATTTAGAATTTATCTAATATATATTACTAGCAAGTCATCCAGTGCTGCAGGGTGGCGACAATCAGGGAAATCATGGAAAAATCAGGGTACTTTATCAATCTGAAAATATCAGGGCAAAATCAGAGAATTTTGTAAAAACACCTAAAAATCATGGAAATGTTTATTTTTTGCCCAGCAAGCATGACTGAAAGATCGCCAAACAGGTGTTATCTTAACCATCATTGCACAGGACTCACCAAGTTGACATTAAAAAAAAAGTAGTGCAACAATTTGAGGAATAATTTTATGGCTTGATGTCAATATGTTGTGCAATTAAAATGAGTCATATTTTTGTAATTTTTCCAAAATTTTGAATTTTTCATTTTATTTTCCATTTTGTAAGAAAAAAAAAAAAAAGATTGAGATATTTTTGCACAATTGTATAGATTTTTGAATTGCAGTGGTTTAGCGAGCATGTTACACAAGAGTGTGATATACATAAAATTATGGAATGTATACAATAGGTAACGGAAATCATGGAAATTTGTCAAAATTAGTCATGGAAATCATGGGAAAAATCAGGGAACTTTTTTTCTGAATTTCTGTAGCCTGCGCTGCTTGGGTTTAAGTAGTGTTTATAAAAATATTTCAATAGAAGAAAAAAAAAAGTATGAGATGGAATTAAAATAAATATCCTCCAGCTTTGAAATTGCGAACCAAACATTTTGAATTAATGGATTCCAAACCCAACTTAAAAGCAGTGGGTGAAACTTTTCAAGGGCTACCCCTGAATTCAGGGTTTTTGAAAATTTCGCTATCTCTGAATTTCATGTTAAATTATTTTGTTTTTATAGAAATTTATCATTTTGAATGTATAATTTGCCTTATAATGTATTAAGAATTCAGCAAGTATTGCTTATTATAGGTAGCCATATGAATCAGTTTTAGAAATAAGCTGTCGTTTGTTGTATTTTGCAATCAGATTTTTCATTTTGATGCCTAGAATTCCAATCATAGGTGCCATATTTGATGCCTGGATTGTTTCCTCATATCTAATAATTTTCCTGATCCCCCAGACTGTAAACAAGTCTATTTCATCTTATTCCTCAATCCTGCCACTTGAGTCTTAGATGATTGGCTGTTGAAATAAAGCTTACAACAGTTTTCAATGGCACACTGTGATTGGTTGTTAGAGAACCAAGGTCACCATGCTTAGATTACTTGTCCATGTGGCGAACAACCATTCAACGTATGGTTTGGAGAGAGTAGCAGCAGGGTTTGTTGATTTAAATCAGCTTGATTAAAATCATGATTTAAATCAATGGATTTCTTAAAAAAAAAAAAAAATCATCGATTTAAATCAATTTTTTAAAAAGTCATTTATTAAAATTGAATCATTTTTCAAAACATTTTATGACCTAATTTTTTAAAATCTTGTTAGAATGAGTTTCAAATACAAAATATGTTGCATTTACAACCTTCAGTTAGCAGAACTATATATATAGGTATCTCTGTGTGTGTTGGCACTTATGAACCAATTACTTTAAATCTTACACGATTACTTTTTATGCTTCAGAAAGTAATTAAAGAACTTGAAAATAATTTTTAAATATAACTGAAAAACGTACTAATTCAGTATAGGATTTTACACTAAGACCATACATTATCATAGAAACTCTATGAACTCTTTAATATGTAAAGACACTATGTTATCCAGAAACAGAATGATCAAATAAATGTTTTATTCTTCCATAACACTCAGAGACATACAGAGACAAAGTATCATATGATTTTACAAAATGATGAGTTGAAAAATCTATATCTTTAAATAAAATAGAGAACTTATAAATATGCATTTAGTGTAAAAGTAAATGCTCATATAACATGACAGTTGCTTTTCATATATTCTGTTTTCAAAATTAAAAGAGAAGGTACAATTCGCTTATTAATTTGTATTTTGATTTGAGTATGCTATAATTCTTGTGGTATTAAATGTTAAATTTCATTATCCATCAGTGTTAAAAGTTAACTGATGTATAAAAAGCATAGCTTCTGGCATGAAATTTACTTAAATTATATTTTCAGACACTGTTTAAGATATAGATTACTTTTACAGATATAAAGTAATGAGTAACTATAAATTTGTAGACTTAAAAAAAAAATCTGATTTAAATTAAAAAAAAAAAAATCACGAACTCTGGGTGGTAGTGTTTTCTTATCTTGAGAATTTTAAACTCTTACTTCTGAACTCCACTCATCAGTTTAGTTCGCTGTAAACATGTAAACACTATTATTTTACGCTTATTTAGAGTATCTTCTGGGTGAAGAATGAATTTATTTTAAATATGTGCTTTTAATATTCTCAATGTAATTACATTCTTTGCATATATTATTTACAAGTTGATACTTTATTATTATTTTTTTTTAATATACATATTTAATTATGGATGGCACCTAGATTTTTCATTTTGACGCCTAGTTTCAAAATTTGTATTTCTAACATTACATATGATATATCACTAATAAGTCACCCCTATTTTGCATGCAATTAACAGTTTTCTCGGTTTTTGTTTGTTTGGTAGTTTCACCCCTATTATAGGAGGTTAATAGGAAGCAGTAAAATGAATCACTACATGTACTATCTCATTAAAATTCTAATTATAACAATTTGAATAAATTGTAAGAACTTAAATGGATAAAACCACAAACAATTAAAAAAAAAAAAAAAAAAAAAAACTTCCACAATAAATATATGTATATAATATAATAAAGATGATCTATTAAGCATAGTAGAAGCCAAGCAACAGATACAAGATCACTGAAACACCAATGACCAACAAGACAAAAAAAAAAAAAAAAAAAAATCACCAGTGGACGAAATACACCAATGCAAAGAAACCAGATTCACCAATTAACAGCCTGCAAAACAAACGAATCAATGAAGTAAAACAACAAATCTTAACTTAAAACCATAAACCTATCAAAATTAATGAAAAAACAACCCAAGAAACACAAGATAGGAAGAAGGAGGCAGGCGGCAAGACTTGTGACTTGCCTGTGGGGTTACACTAGTTTTATGCCGGCAACACTCCCCCAGCCTGCCACAACCAGAAACAGGAACCATATGGATTTAAAAATGCAAATTTCAAAGCAGATGAACGACAATGAAACCATGAAGCCACAATGAAATTAACTGTTTATTCACATTGTGTTTAACAGTATAATTAGAACATTAAATATAGTTGACAACTCATTAAGGAAAAAACTGAAATTTTAATGGAAAATGAAAGCATGCATAGTAATACAAAGCAAATGCAACAAGCCTTCTGACCTGACAAACGTTGTTTTGTCATATAAATTATTTCTAGAGAATATTTTGCTAGAAAAAAATAACTAACTTATTGTAAGTGTGTAAGGATGTGGTATATAAGTGAAACAGGTATGGAGCGCTGTGAACGGTGACTGAATTCTGATTATAACGTAAAAGACATAATTACCGAAATTTTCGCTTCTTGCTACTTGGTACTTTCTACTTGCTACTTGTTTTTTAAAACCTCTGCTGAATGTCGAACAGCACAAAATTTTATTTCATACGGCAAATATTTCAATTTATGAGAGAATCTCTGATAGCAACGAATTTCGCATGGAAATTCCGTCTTTTTTGAATAAGCTGTAACAATCTGGACCGATTTGATGATAATTTTTATCAAAAAGTTATTACAATATCTAACATCATTACATGTACATTTATCACAATTCAATCAATCCATGCATGTGAGTATGTGTATAGTATGAGCGAAGTGAAATGTAGAGTTCGTATTAAAAAAAAAGCGATTTTTGCACATTAGTATAGATTTTTTAAGTGCAGTGGTTTAGTGAGCATGTTACACAAGAGTGTGATATACGCAAAATTATGGAATGTGTATAATAGGTAAGGGAAATCATGGAAATTTGTCAAAATAGTCGTGGAAATCATGGAAAAATCAGGGAACTTTTTTTCTGAATTTCTGTAAGCCATTCTGTATAAAGTTTTGGTACCAGTTGCTCAACAGGTGGCCCTGCTATACAGCGATTTCCACTGCATATAATCAAGTAAAAAGTGATGTGGGAGAAGGCTATTATAAGGCATTCTGCAAAGATCCAGTTTGGATACATATCGGCCATAGGTGACTCTGCTATGCTTCAATTTTCCCTGAGAAAGGGAAGGCTATCTCTCAACTTCTATGGCACATAACTGTACAAAATTCGATATGTAAGATAACCATTGTGAATTTTTTTATTATTATTATTTTTTTTTTTATAAAGATTAATAGACGATAAACTCTTTCTTTGGATATTCAGTGTTATTTTCTGTAAGATAAAAATACTCTGCGTTGATCATTGTAGGTAATTTTTATGAATAATGAAATGTCGATGTATCGCTGCACTGCAGTGTAAGATTGACAATACCTTACAATGTAAGAATTTCAACATTGCCCAGTCCTAGTGTACACTGTATCTCATGAACCAATGAACAAAATTTAACCAAACTTTATGTTTAGTTGGATCTTGGCAAATTGGTGCTGATTATGTTTGTGATCAAAGGCTAAACAGAGGGCAATGTCTTTTTTTTTTTCATAAATTTTAATATGGCAGTATAAGACACGTAATAAGAGTTGTTTTTAGTGAATGATTGTAAAAATTGATATGAATTATTGATAATAGTTGTAAACTAGATAAAAAAAAAAAAATAATAATAAAGTGTGCTTGTAGTAATATTGCATCTCCCCCCTCCCCTTTCCACTGTTGGTGTAAATTTTCAGTGTGGGTATCTTTCAAAAGCACTTGTCAATACTTTTAAAACGAATGGCTGAGTCATAGATCTGTAATAATTTAAAACCAAGTTATTGATTTTTTCATTTTTAACAAAAAAAGGAAAAAAAAACATTTCTTGCGATGTCTGCACAGGTTTCTGACATGTAGAGTTACATTTCTCTGAAATAAAAAATAGTCTCCATTCAATTTTAATAAATAATTTCTATTGCATGAATTTGTGTAAAATAAACCTGTGGTGGCCACAACATACAAGTTCATTATTTTATTCATTTGAAAACGTACACGTGGAAACTATAGATAAAATGTTTTTTATTCCAGTACATTGTAGTTTTGGCACTAGTTTTCAGCATTACCAGCCAGAAAACTTAATCATTTATTTTTAAGTAGATAATTTAAATGTTAAAAAAAAAAAAAAAAAAAAAAAAAAAAAAAAACTGTGCATGTTTAATGAGCTCTGTCTTAATTTGTCATATAAGGAGGGAGTGGACAAAAAAAAAAAAAAAAGCTTACACTATTTTATAGAATTAAGTATCTTAAAATTAAACAGTGTATTTAATTTAAATATTTTGCATTTATAGAATGAATTGTATTACTGGAGTACTTAAAAAGTTATCAAATTTAGAAATGAACGGCTGTGTTCTGGTAAGTTTCTAAAATGAAGTTAGATTTTGTAAGCTTAATTTAAGTTTCATTATATTTTTGTTTCCTTCAAGTCCTGCATTCATATTTATTTTAAATAATCTTGCATAAAATTCAAAAATGAAAAGTAGCGAAGTAAAATAAATTGCTTGGAATTTTTATTATCAGTCTTAAATTAAATAAAGCAAAGTACTCACTCCTTTAATGCAAATTTCACCAGTCTTTAAATTACAGTATTTATTAAAAAATTTTTTTTAACAAAATGTTTGTAAAGATATATTCTTAAAAATAAAATATACCTGCTGTATTAATTTCATGTAATTCTATTTTAAAGCATTGTATGATCATTTGAGCATTCGATGTTTCAATGACCTATTTTCTCTTTCTGGTAAATGCAAATAATTGCTCTTGAATGTTTGCTAATATGTTGATGCATCAATTAAACAGCTGTTTTTCTTCAATCACAGCTTTTCTTACTAGTCACTTGCACAACACCAAAAACATCATTTTTTTCCTTAAATAAAATTTTAACCAAAAAGAAAAGGAAAAAGTCTCTCAAATTCCTATAATTCTAACAATTTTTTTCCCCCGAAACTTTTAGCCAGGATATGCACACACACATATATATATTTATTTATTTATTTTAAATTTGCTCAGTAATTGTCTGTCCATTTGGATGAATTGTCTTTTTTTGATGGCAGACTCTTAATTTGAAGCTGGTGAGACATCAGGATGGTAAATGGAAAGCGTTAACACCCGAAACAGATGGTATAGTTCCAGAAAAAAAATGTGTAAGTATTGTATAGGCAGTGTTCAAATCTGGTATCTGGCTAATAAATCATAATAAACCAGCACAGTAATCTTCTTGCTGCTCTATTAGGTTTTGGAAATTGCTTCTATATTAATAACTGTATTATGCTATTATTTTCAGTCCTGATGTTTTTGGTGTGGATTTTTCATTCTGTTTGTAAACCAATGCATGTTAAGCACACTTCCTAAATTATCTATAATGCAATTTCCGCATTAGTCACAGGAAATAATTGCATGTATGCTTTTTCAATTTCTCTTCTCATTTTCAAAACATTGGTGGCATCATCCAACTTAATTAAAACAAGTTTTTTTTTAATATGCTTATTTCTTATTTCATGTAGTCAAAGTAAGGTTCTTAAAGTATACAAATATTTTTTCGAAAACATAAGAATGTTTAAAAAAGCAATATTTTTTGCTAATTTTCAATTGATTTTTTAATATTACGAAAGCTGTAAAATATATTATTGACTTGTTCAATGGGTGTTAAGCGGCAGTTAGATTTCATTGAAAGACTTCGTCTAAATAATTTTTGTTTAGCCAGTTTTTGAAATTGTGTGAAAAAATAATCAATCAGTTCTCGTTTTTTTATTTTGCTTATTGTATATGATATTGAGCAGTAATTAAAATCGTTTTATTTAAAATATTTAATATTTAGACTTATATATACATCTGTTGTGTGTTGGAAAATCATTAAATCAATATGGTATGTTTGCTTGCTAGTTATGTATTAGTTTTTATAATGAACAAATGATCACAAGAGGTCAAACCAGTTTTAAAAATTTATTTGTTACTGCGGCGGAGAGTGGGGTGATAGTGATAATTTTCAACATTCTAGAATAATTTTTAAGTTATTCATAATGTAATATTTTCTTAAGATAGTAAAGTGGGTGAAATTTTGTATTAATGTGCTTCTGGAGAATTATTTTCATTGCAAAGATGTTGGGTATTAGCATGAGCATCATTTTGACCATGGACATTCTGCTAAAAATTTCTTGATGTAGTAGAATATGACAAAATTTCGCATAAACATGCATTATCAAGGGGGCATTATCAAGGCATTATGTATTGGGGTTTTGAGTACTGCTTGATATGCTCTGTTCTCTGTGTGCTACAAGATACTGAGCAAAAACATCTGCTCGGCAATATATGATTGCACCCTACTATTTTTCTCTTATGTTCTAGTACCAGTTGCTATCGCTACTGCTACTACATAACAACCAAACCACACCTCCATTTTTCTCAGAGTTCATGCTAATTAGTTAGTGAATGATGTGATGACAGATTTTTCTATGGAAAATTACATAAATATTTTGGCAACATCTGCTTTGCCATGTAGTGTATAGTTTGGATTAGCTGAACAGAATGAATTTGTGAGTCTTAATTTTGTAAATGGTTTAATCTCATCTCTTTTGTAAAGATGAAACAAGGCTGGCCAAATACAGGAGGAAATTCATGTAATTCTGATTATTATGTTAAAAAATACGATCATTGGATGCTAAAGGTTGCGATACAATTACAAAAGTTTATTTAACGAAGCATCCAAAATGTAGCTGACATAGGAACTTTATTTTCTGATGATCCAATCGAGGAATCACCAGTATTAAATAATTCAAGTTTGTCTTCAGTTAATTTTACATGTTAAAAAAGAAGTCAATAATTTTGCTTTGTCTCTTAAAATGCTGTTTAGTGAAAATGTAGAAAAAAAAAAAATCTGGTTTGTCTGCAAGTGAAACTTCAATTGCTGAAAATATAGATGACCCTTGAGTGATGGAATGCAAATAAAGCATCGACCCAAAACAATTGTTGAGAGCCAGCTGTTGCACATTGTGGTGTTTATTCAAAGTTTTGTACTTATTTTTTAAATGCCAGCTCTGTGATATTTTTTTATAACATTCTATGCTCTGCTCCCACTAGGTTCGTTTTTTTGCTTCAGGTCTGTAAATGTCTGTTTTTTCGCTACTTAGTATGTAAAGTCTGCTTTCACAGACAATTAACCAAAAATAAAATTTCATCGATGCTTGGCTAAGTGCCGAAAATAGTTAACATTTTAACTGCAGGAGCCAATTTTTTAAGCCAATTGTTTTTATATAGGAACAAAATTCAAATAGATTTAAGGCAATGTACTAATATCTTTACTGTGTAGGGTTTATAGTGCTGACTAGAAATAAAAAAAAAGCCTGGGAGAGTTCAGTAAAAAAAGCAATCTATTTTCAAAAGGGGCATAACTTGTGGTCTTTCATGTTGTGATTTTTAGTGAAATAATTATTTATTTGAGATATGTTATTGTAAGAAAAGCACAAATTTTCACAATTAGCGATGAAATGTCCCCTTATTTCAAGAATTTGCTTTTTTTTTTTTTTTTTTTTAGTGAATTTTATCAGTAAATAGTGAAATATCGTGTATGGGATGGTTGCAAATTTATTACATATTTCAGGAATCCGCTTTGAAAAAAGCGTGAATTATATCTGTTAGTAATGAAATGGTCATATATTTTGGCAGTCCGCTGCTGAATTATTGCGTATTTCTGCTTTGAAAACAGTTCCAATTTCATCTATTACAGTGAAATCGTTTATGTCTGCAATCAGTCACAAAATTATCACATATTTCAGGAATATATTTTAGAATAAAGGGCAAATTTAATGAATTAGCAGTTCGCATATTTCAGTTGGAAGGTCGTAAAATTATTACCTACATATTTTGGGAATTTGCTTTGAAAAATAGTGCTGATTTTATAAGCTAGCTTTGAAATGATCTTATATTACAGTGATCTGTCTAAAAAAAAATACTCTGTATTTTGGGAATCTGCTTTGCATAAAGTGCAAATTTTATTAATTAACATTAAAATGATTATGCATTTCGACGATTGCCTCAAATTAATTTCGTATTTCAGTAGTTGGTAGTAAAAATATATTTTGGGAATCTGTTTTAAAAAGGGCAAATTTTATTAATTGATGGTGAAATGATCATATATTTCGACAATCAATTGCAAAATTATTGCTGGGATTTCGGAGATCTTTGGAAAAAAGTGTGAATTTTATTGGTTAACGAATTTCTTTTTAAAGAATTGTTTGTAAAAAACAGCGAAAGTACAAAAATAGCACCTGAAATAACTGTGTATTTCGGCAATCAGTCGCATTATCATCACATATTTTAAGAATCTGCTTTGGAAAAAGCAAGAGGTTTTTTTTATTATTTAACAGTGAGACGATTGAAAGATTCCACAATAGGTCTCAAAATTATTTGTTGTTATAGGAATATGAAAAATTGTGTGAATGTACAATTTGGTACTGAAATGATCATATATTTGTATATTTTGTCGATTGGTCTTGAAATATCGCATATCTTGAGAATCATTAGGAGCAAAATAATAGCATTTTTCAGCAGCTAGTTTCAATTAAGCATAAATTTTGTCAATTGGTGGCAAAATAGTTGCTTGTTTTGGCAGTCAGTTGCAAAAATATTGCATATAATTTTTCAAATAAATATCTTCTAAAATAATCATCAGCTGATAAGATAAAACAGTATGAATTAGGGGTAAAAAAAATAGCATTCTAGCATAATTAAGATCCAACCACGAATTAAACAGATTCATTCTATATATACGTATTTCCCTATAAAATATGACTCCGTATTAAAAAAAAATAAAATTAAAATACACTCCTGTATCTAGTTTGTTATTCAGCATCATATAAAACTTTCAAGAATCATGCTGTGAGCATGTGAAAAGTAAATTTTCGATTTGATGCCTGATGTGTACATGTGCAAGCACTTGTCCATGGTATTATTAATTTTTTCTAGTATTAAGCAAAAGTATGTTATTAAAAATTGAATATTTTTCATCACAAAATACAATTATACTGTTCCAAACTGAGAAATCTGCTCTGAAACGGTAAATTGATGCTCCAAAAAGAGGTTTTTTTTTTAAACTTACTCCATTAAATATATAAATCTATATAAATAAAGAGAAGTGTGTTTGTGTCTGTCTGCGCTCTGGTGCTCTGACTATTGATCGCAGAGCTTCCGAATTTGGCATATAGGTACCTGGGACCCTGCAGGTGCATGTGTGCACCTCATGGGGATTTTTTCGAATTTGAATTTTTTAAATGAATGTTTTTTCGATTTTAAATAAATGCTTTAATGCTTCATTTTTCATAAATTTAATTCTTTGATTGTAATCGTCTGTGTATCTTAATAACGGTTATTTCACTATTTATTTTTTAATACATTCATTTAAGGGGCACACCTAGTGTGACAGCCTAAAAAAAAAAAGCCGATTTTTGGGAATTAAAAAAAAAAAAAAAAAAAAAAACTACTGTATCAACGGTTTTAAAATTTTAAGGATATATTTATACATATTTTAAGAATACACAGTAAAATTTTTGAAGAAAAAAATATTTTTTGAGATACATGCGATCTTCGACTGCGCTAAAAAAAAAAAAAAGGTCCTCCACTGCTGCAGTGATTCCGGCCTTCTCCGTGGATGAAACCTAAAAAAAAAAAATTCTCGTTAAACTAGAAGATATTGTCCGTACAGTGACCTACGGTAAAAAAAAAAAAAAAAAAAAATCAAAAATTGACAAAATGGCGGCGATTTTTTTTTTTTTTTTTTTTTTTAAGTTGAATTTTACCCAAAATTTTGATCGTTTTTGGCCTGCCAAAATTCGATTTTTGATCAGATCAAAAAACTGGTAGGTCATTGTATGGTGAACTATATACAGAACATGCAGAAAAAATTTGACAGTGATCGGATCATTTTTCTCCGAGGTATCACTGCAGCAAATTCGAAAAATGCTGTTTCGAGAAAAACACGTTTAAAGATAAAATGATCGTTTTCACTGTTATAAATGGATTAAAATCATACTTACAGCTAATCTGCTATTCCAGGCCCGTATAATTCACCTTCCTCTTCTTCAAAAAGTGCTTGTTGAGCTGAAGAAGCTCTTCTTAGAGATGATCGACCCTCTTTTGAAGAAGCCTGTTGGCGATGATTAGCGATTCGTAGTCTTGTCTCGTCCTTAAGAGCCGCATAATCTCTTGCTGCAGGTCCAACTATCACTCCCATTACATTAAATATCTTCAAAATTGATGAATAACAGTCATTAAATATTGAAGTTGCCAAATTATTTGCTAATTTGATAGTTTTAGGGCCATTGTGAAGGTGCTTTGGTGAAAAGTGCCAGAGTAAACCGTTGTAACTTTCATTATTGTTTTGAGTATTACTACCTTTACATCTATCAAGCAATTCATGTTGAGATAAGTCTTCATAAATAGGTTTTAGAGCTTCTTTAACTTCTGGATCCAGTGGGAGGTAATCGTGCTTAAACTTACTCATCATTCCTTCAGCTTCTGTGTGGCGATAAGCGCACAAACTCTCTGCGCCTTCTGGACAATTATCATGGTTTGGTTTTTCATCAGTTGAACACAAATGATGAAATGTAGCCCAGCATTTGTATACATTTCGTCTACATTATCTTGATTTCTCATAATTGCCAAACCGTAATATTTTTGTAGTTTATTTATTAAATTTACAGTTAACTTTTGCAATGTTTTATTCCTTCCTCCTAACTTTTTATTGGTTTTCTAATTTCGGCATAGTGTTCCCATTCTTTTTTTCACATGTAAATAGCATTCTAATTTTTCAACAGGAATATCATAAGGCTTCAAATCTATTAATCCTTTATGAGTGGCACTATCACCATCACCAATGTAGCGAAAATATTTTACGCCATATTTACTAATCGAACGACCAAACATGTCTTTTACGCTTTCTACTTCCATTTTTGAGGCAGATCCCTTATGATTAATATCACATTCTTCTTCATGCAATGATAACCATTCTTCGTAAGCTTCAGGATCACTCTCTTTTTTTTTTTTTCTCCCAATAAACACAACTCTTACAGTAAGTAGACTTCACACATGAATCAAGAATTTTCTTGCTGTATTTTCCTGCCAGCGTAACTACTCCAAAACGGGAAGTATGACCACGTTTTTTCCAGGTACCGTCGCCGCTAACAGTCAAATTTGTCTCTGAGTTTTCTTCCTTTGATGTAAGCTCTTTTTCTTCATTTACAGCTTGTTGCATACTAAGTTTACAAACGGTTTTGGCTGCAGTCCATAAATTTGTGAAACATCCAGCAAAAGTTTGATTATAAAATTTGCATGCGAGATCCATTAATCCACAAAAAAGATTTATCCCTTAAACGAAGTTAAATAAATATATTAAAAAGAATTTGGTACCTTACATTACTTCGTTTCATGGCAGAAAAGCTTTTTTCGAAGGGGATCCCCCTCTTCAACAGTGCCGTCTGCACTCCGTGGATGGCAGTCACTGTCAAGTTGATCTTCTCTTTTATTGACGAGTAGGTGCCGCCAGATTTCATTTACCTCCGCCGATTCGTGGTCGTTAATGACGTCAGGGTTATGCGCTATCTCGATGCTCTCTCTTAGGTACGCATAGGTGGGATTATTGTAATTAGCTAGTTTTCTTACATTTTCAAATTCGATTTTAATATTATTTTCAAGATAATTTTTAGCCAAAGTGGTAGTGTTACGGTTAAATTTAATATCGTTCTGGTGCTCTTTAATCCGGGTTTTTATTTTTCTTTTAGTGACACCTATATAATTGTATTCTCTATTTTCCTGATTTTTGAGGGGGATTTTATAAATACCAGCAGTTTCAGTGGGGGGGATAGGATCTTTATCGCTTCTTATAAGTTGAAATATATTAGGGTTGGGTTTTATTGGTATGTTTAAGTTAAATTTGCTAGCCGTATTTTTTATTTTATTTGAAATGCCCTGATTGTACGGAATAGAAAAAGTGTATTGGGTAGGGGTTTTTTGTGCATTCGGAATATTATTTAACTGTTTTATTCGCTTTCTATACAACTGATTTACTAACTTTTTAGGGTATCCTGCCTCAACCGTTAATTTGTTAATGAAATTCAGTTCTCTTCTTAATGCTGATTGGTCTGAACATATGAGGATAGTTCGATTGATATAACTCCGTATTGCGTTTAATTTGTATCTGTATGGTGTTTTGCTTTTATTGTTTATGATCTCGTTACTCGCGGTGGGCTTTCGGTAAACAGTGGTTTTAAAGTGATTGTTGTGCTTAGTAATTTTGACATCCAAAAAATTGATTTCGTTATTATTTTCATCTTCGGCTGTGAATTTGATATTTTTATCGAGTTGATTGAGCTGATTTAAAATTTCAGTACTATTGTGATTTACTTTTATTATCGCGAAAACATCGTCGACATAACGGACCCATAATTTAAATTTGTCTCCCAACAGTTCAGCGATTTGGTTTTCCATGAGTCTTAGTTTAAATTCGGCAATTATGCCTGATACAGGGGATCCCATAGGGACGCCCATATTTTGTTTATAAGTAATGTTGTTAAATTGAAAATAGCTTACTCTTAATATTAAGTTACTAGTAGCAATAAGTGTATTGGCTATGGGGGTTTCATATTTTTCTATGATAGCGTTATTAATAATTTCGGATATCTCATTTATTTCTATAGAGGGATATAGGTTAACAACATCAAAACTGACAAGGTGATCATTTTGGTCTATGGTTAAATCCTTAATTTGTTTTATGAAATCTTCTGTAGAGTATAAACTGGAATTGGAGGGGGGCAAGAGTTCGCGATAAATTTTTGTCATGTATTTTTCTAGTGGTGCAATCAGCATTAAGAAGAGAACTGAATTTCATTAACAAATTAACGGTTGAGGCAGGATACCCTAAAAAGTTAGTAAATCAGTTGTATAGAAAGCGAATAAAACAGTTAAATAATATTCCGAATGCACAAAAAACCCCTACCCAATACACTTTTTCTATTCCGTACAATCAGGGCATTTCAAATAAAATAAAAAATACGGCTAGCAAATTTAACTTAAACATACCAATAAAACCCAACCCTAATATATTTCAACTTATAAGAAGCGATAAAGATCCTATCCCCCCCACTGAAACTGCTGGTATTTATAAAATCCCCCTCAAAAATCAGGAAAATAGAGAATACAATTATATAGGTGTCACTAAAAGAAAAATAAAAACCCGGATTAAAGAGCACCAGAACGATATTAAATTTAACCGTAACACTACCACTTTGGCTAAAAATTATCTTGAAAATAATATTAAAATCGAATTTGAAAATGTAAGAAAACTAGCTAATTACAATAATCCCACCTATGCGTACCTAAGAGAGAGCATCGAGATAGCGCATAACCCTGACGTCATTAACGACCACGAATCGGCGGAAGTAAATGAAATCTGGCGGCACCTACTCGTCAATAAAAGAGAAGATCAACTTGACAGTGACTGCCATCCACGGAGTGCAGACGGCACTGTTGAAGAGGGGGATCCCCTTCGAAAAAAGCTTTTCTGCCATGAAACGAAGTAATGTAAGGTACCAAATTCTTTTTAATAGATTTATCCCGTTTATTCAGACGCTCGAAAGACTCATCACAGCCACAAGACGTCTATTTATTTCAAATGCGTTATCAATCATTGGTCCAGAATTGAGGTACGAATTACCACACTCACAAATGACAGCTATTTTAAACCCTAGGCCTCTTGGACTTGCTTGATTAAAAGTAATTTTTTTTTTACAAGTTTTGCAGACCACTAAATTGCTAATTGCACTAAAAACTGAGATAAACTGTAAAATACAATATCCATGAGATGGGTCAATCACAACATTATCGTCATTATTCTTTAACAGTTTCTCTGCGGACGTACTGGTATTCGCAGTAGATTGCTTAAATGTATGTCGGTTTCCGGTAAACTTGCGTTTTTTTTATATTGATCGATGTCTGGGAACATTGTGAGTTCCTTTTTTATTTAAATACGGAGATTGTTCACTCATTTTCAGTAAAATAAAACGTGCTAACTTATGAAGTGCTAGATACAACGGTCCCAATAAAACTAAATGTATCTGGCTCCGAAAATACATCACATAGTAGTAAACGTGAAACTGGAAACGTATTACAATGGTTGCAACCATTAGGAAGAGATGGTAGACTCCGAACAATACCTCAGGTACGTCCCGTATGCTAATGCAACTATTAACTGCCGAGCAGTTACTCTTCAAATGGCTGTAACTCAAAAACTATTTGAGATATCGATTTAAAATTTTAGTATGTTATTTTTAAAGGTATAACTTATCGAAATATGAAAAAAAAAAATAGATTTTTTAAAAATTTCACACTAGGCGTGCCCCTTAAAGGCAAAATTCTTTTTTTTTTTATTATTATACTTATTGAAAATTAAATGGTAATGCAATATAAATAAATTATGTTTATGTATAATTTTTATAGTATAACAACTTTTTATTTTTTATTTTTAATTGATTCCTTTAAAAGAAAAATCTTTTTTTTTTTTTTTTTTTTTTTTTTTTGAATTGGGTAAAAATTTTAGTATATAGTGGAAAAGGATTAAACTGATTAAAATTTGTTTTTCATGTATTTAATTCCTTTTAAAAGAAAATCTACTTTTTATTTTATTTTGTTATACTGGTTGGAATAAAATCGTAATACAGTGTAAATAACGGGGAGTATAAAACACATGGTTCAAAAACATATAATAGATGCTGAGATGATCATCTTTAAAATCGTAGTTCTTTTAAAACAGAAAACCCACATGTCGTCGATAAATACCCAGATTGAAGTGCCCGGGAAAGACCTTTTTGCAGTCAGTGGGAACCTGGATCCCCTGATGCAGCACGGGTGGAAAAAAGAATTTCTTATAAATTAAATCTAAAATGTTTAGATAATATTTTAACAATTAAAAAATATAAAATACAATAAATTAGGACTTAAAGGTGCACAACCAACTCTTGCGCTGTGAAGGGCCACAAATGAGATAATATAAAATAGACTATGCACATATATTCACTCTGTTTATTAAAAAGTACACACACACATATATATATATATACCAGGTGATTCAAAATAGATGTGACAGCGATTATCTCTTAAACTAGCAGTCATAGAAACATACTTCCAATTTTAAAGATACCAAAATAAGCAGTTTTATGTGTAGATATGCGAGTATAAAAACATCGCTTTGAGGTATTAAATGGCATTTGTGATATTTGTAAGTGAAAATGCTTCTTTGGTTGTAATTGTCGTTTTTTTTGCATGGATTTTAAGGTCTATTTTTTATAAAATCCCAGGTCACAAAATTTGGTTAGCAACATAAAAAATAGCTCACGACAAAAGATAATATAGCTCGTGACATAAAGGATAACATAGTAAACTTTAAATTGTAGGATTAGAAAGTATTTTCCAGATCTATACAGGGTTTGCAATGGTGTGATATAGTGCACCATTGACCCCAATTTTAATAAAAGGAAAGCATTATTTTAAAAATAAATCCCCAGAAACCATATATATATATATATATATATATATTAGCTTATGTAACAAAACTATTTTTTTTTTCTTTAAAATGTTAAAATTAATTTCCCTACCTGGAATTACTGACAAAAATATTCTTTGCACAGTTTGTTCAAAAGCTCGTTTTAAAAATGCTTTTATGCAAGGTTGTACCAAGTTTCGGAGATGTGCACTTATGTGACATATAAGCTTAGAACAAGGTTAAAAATTAATAAGCTGTCGTTAGTCGTATTTTGCGACCAGATTTTTCATTTTGACGCCTAGAATTCCAATCATAGGTGCCATATTTGACACCTGGATTTTTAAGTGAAAGATTACTCCGATCTGTATAAGAATATAAGAAAAGTTCTAGTTTTTGTTAATTCTTCCACTGAGTACTTCCGAATATGAGAGGGGTTCAGTCAATTGAATGTAATAGAAATTGATTTAAAAAATCATATCTCTATGAAAGTAGTTGATGATTTGCTAATGATTAAATTAAACGGCTCCAAATTGGAAGATTTGTGCACAGAAAATGCTATTAAATTGTAGTAGAATGATGCATCCTCTGGGCGAAGAATGTATTTGTGATTTTAAATATGCACGCTTAATATTATCAATGTAATTACATTTTTTACATATAAATATTTTTTATATGATCTTGCATATATTGTTTACAAGTAGATGATTTATTATTTTTTTAATACACATATTTAATTATGGATGGCATCATTTTGACGCCTAGTTTTAAAATTCTTATTTCTAACACTGGCTTGGAGGGAAAAGATAAAAGCATCAGGTCAACACTTTTTTTTTTTTTTTTTTTTTTTAAATACAAAGCTTCAAAATGAAAAAAGATTGTGAGAAACTATGTGTTTATAGAAAATAATTAGCACTTACTTGTCCAAAAATAAAAATGTTATTTATTGGTTTTCGAAGAAATTGTCTCCATTTTTCAAAAACTTGACCTATATTTTTCATAGTTATATGGGGTCTTTGCACCCCACTTTTCAAAAGGTCAATGCAAGCTTTGTCTTGTTTTCCAGATTTTTGGGCAGTATTTGCAATTTCTTAACTTTTCACTAATTTCGAATTCTCTGACTTTTCCCTGACTTTTCCAGGTTCTCCCTGAACCATGGTAACCCTGATATAAAAATCATCATCCCCTTCTTCCCAAAAAAAGTTAAATGAAAGTTTTACAATTGCGACAAATAACTTTTTTCTTCTTTCTTATTTATCTTTACAAAAACAGAAAACAATTGCTTATGATTAATGCAGTGTAAAATGTCAATCCTTCCGCGGGCCGCAGGTTGTGCACCTCTAAATTAGGTGCACAATAGCTTTAACAGATTGGTTCAGAATATTAAAATATTTTATTTTATACAAAAATATTACTTTATGAATATGAAGTAAATGGTAGATGATATTTTGTAGCATCCTCTTTAGCTTTAATAACAGCATACAATCAATCTTGCATACTATATACAAGGTGTTTACAAACTTCTATCAATATTAGTCCAAATAGTCTTTATATGTGCCACTAATTCAGTTCTACTTTAAGGAGGATTTTCTTAGTTTTTTCTTCATTATACCCCATAAGTGTTCGATGGGATTAATGTCTGGTGGCCAAGGAAGTACCTTAATGTTGCGTTGGTGGAAAAAATTCTTAATTAACACTGAGGTATGCGGTGACGCTAAATCTTGTTGAAAGATGAAATCATCTTCAAATAAATCTTCTGATGATGGAATCATATAATATTCCAAAATTTCTTGATATATGTGAGAGCTCTTTTCGTAGACGATGCATAACTTTCCAGGTCCTTCTGCGCACATGCAACCCCAAACCATGACACTACCAGCAAATTTTACCGAACGTTTAAGGCATTCTTGATCAAATGCTTCTTACTTCATTCCCCCAAATTCAAATACCTTGATTACCATATGAAACACAAAACATACTTTCATCACTAAATATTTTTTTTCAATCTTCTTCGCTCCATAAACATCCTGATTTACACCAATTCAATCTTATATACGCTTTTGTTTTACAGTCATGAGAGGTATAGTTTTTTGGTACACGAGATTCAAACTTAAATTTATGGACTTAATATTGTCGATGTAGAAACTTCAACTCCTCCTTGTTTCCATTTCCGAAACAAGAATCGCACACTTATAAATGGTTTTCCTAAACTATACGCTTCAGTTTTCTGTCGTCTCTAGCATATGTTTTTGGTTTTCTGTTATTTTGAAATTTTGAAATTTTTTTGAATATTGTGTTAGTATTTTACTAACGCTTGATTGCGAACAATGTAAATAATTCTCTATATAACATTGATTTTTACTGTGCCGATACTAATCAACAATACGAAGTTTAATAGATTTACTAATATCAATCACACGGCCCATTTTAAGACAAAAAAAAGCAAACAAACTGCAAAAAGAATACTGATTTTAAATAAAATAGTCTAAATTTCATCAATGATGCCACCAGTTATGATTTGGTTATAATTAAAGGAGAATTAATGTGAAATATTCTAATATTTTGAACCACTTGAATAAATATTCTAATATTTTGACTTTTCAAAATTGTTTTTTCAATTAATCTTTTCAAAAATATTAATTTTAAGATAATAAATAAGTTTAATCAACAATAAGTTCTTAATAAAAATATCGTTTGCATATTTGCATTAAAAGACATTAAATTACCAAACGATATTTTCAATTTGTAAAAAAAAAATGTAATTATTCTAATATTTTGAATATGAGCTGTGTATAATATATATAATGGAAATGTCATTATATAACAATATCTTCTGAAATAAGAAGCAAATCAATCTAAAGTTAAACAGCGAAATTATCTTATATCTTGAATAAGTTCAGTAACCAAGTTGAGCACCATTTTGTTTCGAAGTGGTGGCTACTTGAAAATTTAAAATTCCCATTGTAAAATGCACTTTAAGACTAGATTTGCTGTCTACATAGACCATGTAAGGGTTTGCATTTCATTTTGAAAATTAGTAATGCAAAGGCTAATCATAAAAGTCCTACAGAGAAAAATTGAACAAAATCTCCCTTTTTTTTTTACCATTTGAAAGTTGATATCTCCTAGTAGTGAGTGATAAAAAAAGAAAAGAAAGAAATTCTAACAATAAACATTAAATGTGAAAATTTTGCCAACCTTGGAAAATTCAGATTGGGACGAAATTGCACAGAGTTGTAGTATACTACGGCGGTAACAACATATTAAAGCAGTAGTGGTCATTAACCACAGAATTTTGAGAAGAAAAGTTTCAGTAATCTTTAAGAACAAGTTATTTTGCAAGCGAGTCAGCGTTCCTGTAGCATGTTTGGTAGAGCTCAAGGCTGTCACCTATATCAGGCCTGACCAACCCAAACCCCCCTCATTTGAGTAGCAAATCTTTAAGAAACATTTATTCATTTATTTTTAAAGAAAAGCATACTAATTTAATTTTAAGTTTAATATATACCTTACATAAGCTTTTCATCGTTTTGGCTGATCAAACCAGACAAAAACATTTTTCAACATATCCGAAACGAAAAAGACCCCATTCCACAAAACTCCACCTCCAGGATTTATAAAATCAACTTCGAACATCTCAATGGTAAAAAAGCCTGCTACATTGGAATGACCAAGCGAAAAATCACCGATAGAGAAAAAGAACACCGTGCCGACCTTAAATTAGGAAAAACCTCTACTGCTTTCTCCACCACCCACAATAATAACCCCTTAAACATTAACTCCATTAACATCCAAAAAATAGCACCTTACAATAACCATAATTATGCTCTAAAACGGGAGGCTCTTGAAATTATTACTAACCCCAACACTGTAAACAATAGAGAACATTCCATCATCCCTACTGCATGGCAACACATCTTAGAAGAATCCGAAGTGAAGCGAAATAACAACTACAGCAAACCGCCGAACTATAAACAGAAGGACGTAAACGATTGTCATGGCTCTGAGGATGGTCGCGATTGCGACTGAAATTGATCAGCCAAAACGATGAAAAGCTTATGTAAGGTATATATTAAACTTAAAATTACTTTAAGAAACATTTTATATGTTATATGCAGGGTTGGGTTTTTGACGTCAAAAAGTGGTTTTTGTCATGACAAGGGTTTAAACCGTCAAAAACCTGTCATAAACCTCTACCGTCAAAAACCTGTATTGTCAAAACTCAACATCTATAAATGAGCTAGAATCTGGTTAGAAATAGAATTAAGTATATATTTGCCATATGCAAGTGAATATCTAAATATTATACTGTTTATATATTAACAAATCTTAAAACAATTTGTAGATAATTTATAAAAAATTAGGTAAATATACTGGTTTATAACCGAAAAAATGCATACAAAGTATGCATAGACATATTTTGTATGTTTATATTTATTTATATGAATATTTATGAAATTCTAAAATTCCAAAGTTACTTATGAATTTTAACATAAGCCATGAAAACACAGGAATACTGGATTTTTATTTATTTATTTATTTATTTATTTTTTTTTTTTTTAAGTAAAACACAATATATGTGGACAGTAAATTAATATGAATTTGAAAATAATTATGTTTATAATCTATATTTATTACACTTATCGTATTATTATTGATTGTATAAATATTTGTATCTGTTTATAGCTTGGACTATTGGTGTTTGGTGTTTTGGGAGTGAGGCGGATTGACTACTCCAGGGTCTTAAGCCTTAGGGGGAGTGCCCTCCGTTGGGGTCTTTCTAAAGGGTCCTAGCCCGTATTTATGTAAGTTTAGAAGAAAAACACGAAAAACTCTGAACGACTAGGCTGATGAGCGTGCCCTGGGATCGAACCCGGCACCTTACATCTACCAGCTTTGAGCGTAGAACGGTTTTGCCGCTGGTAGGCAAAAAAATTATAAATTTTTAAAAAATCTGCATGAGTAAATATTAAATTTATTACAGTTTATACATGTCCAGAAAGCATTCATATTTCTCTTGTCTCACGATAATTATAAAAATTTCAGACGCAATTCAAGCTTGTTTAACATTCAAAACTATTGCTTTTTCTTAAACACTTGCAATATCAATAGTCATTTAAAAAAAAAAAAAAAGTTATATTTTTCTATAAAATAGTCTATGCATTTTTATTTTACTAATTAAATATATAATACTAAAAGCTCAATACTAAAAAAATTGAAATGTACAATGTTGTATTTGTATTGCAAATAAAATGATTTATCAATCAAAATGATCTATCACTGATTTATAAATCATAAATTTTTAGGAGCCTAAAGTTTTGTTTTTATATTAATCAAAATGTTATAATAATGTTCCTAAAAAACATTAATATGTTTACCTTTTAAAACTTCTTATAAATAATATCTTATTAAAAACAACTACATTTCTAAAGTATCACATAACTAAGTTTAACATATACTATATTAAGCATAGTTATAGTTACGAATAAATTTCGTAGTAATATGTATAAGTATCACAACATATTTTGAATGAGCATAGGTATAATTCATAATAAAATTTTAAAAGCTTAAAGTTTTGTTTTTTATATTAATCAGAATGTTGTAACAAAAAGAATATCAATCCATTTACTTTTCAAAAAATCTTTATAAACTATATTTTGTTAAATTAAGTTTTTACATGACAATTAAATTATAAATATAGGTTTTTGACAGTTTTTGACATTTTTGACGAGGAGGTTTTTGACATGACGGTTTTAACCATGGTTTAAACCATCAAAAACCTGCCAACCCTGGTTATATGCAATGCTGAAATAAGTGTGCCTAATAAAAGTACAAATATTTCATGAAATTTTGATTTAAAGAAAAATTTTTATATATCACATTATAGTTACAAATTATCTAGATTTTTGAAAAGTCTGATCAATAGTAGTTTAAGTAAGAATATTCATACATATTTATTTTCCTATAACCTGCAAAAAAAAAAAAAAAAAAAAAAAGTCAGCAATTCTTAGTCAATCACATAAGTTTGTGCTATGAAAAAAATTGAGTATTTATCTTCATGAGAGAAGAATCTTTCATGAAAACTGTTTTTCCTTCTTCTTCTAAATTATTATCATTTATATTTTGATAGTTATGTATAATTACACTTATCATTTCCTCCTCTGTAATATGTTGAGTGATTGGTGATTCATCAGCACCAGTTAATTGATTTACCTCTTAATACAGCTGAGTTTTTGCAATCCACTAATACAAATCAATTGTGACAATGTTTGTTTACATTGCAAATGATATGCGGATTTTAGAGAATAGCAGATTTTTGAGAGTTGACTGTATTATATAAATATCTTGAATTAATTCACTGTGCTTCGTGATTTTATTTCCAAGTTGCAGCCATTTGATATCAGGCTGCCATTTAAAAATTCGTTATCACAATTTTTGAAATACTAAATTAATTCAGTCTAATGTTACAGTGAACTTTATAATAAGTATAAAACTTTGAATAAACACTATAAAATGCAACAAACTCGCAACAATTGTTTTGGGTAAAAATAGCGCATAACCTTTCATCAGGCAAACAAGGTAAGCACTTATTGCTGCAAATAAAGCAGTACTTAGGCCTACATTGTTTGCCTCAGGCATGAGATTCTTCCACAGATCTGCGATTTTCCACTTTTATGTGATTTCCGTTAATTCCACGTTTTTTCTTTTTTTTTTTTTGTTTAAATCGAACTCCTATAACGATCAGTGTTCAAACGCTCCACAAAAGACTTTAGATTCTCAATCTTTCTCCATCCAAAATATAAATGTCAGTATTCATTTTAAACGTGCTTTATCAGATTCTATAACTTTTAAAAAAACAGAATTATTCAATATTTCTCTCATGTAATTTTTTTTTTTTGTCCTGCTTTCTTCCCCCTTTTTTTCATCTCTAACCATCGCTGATCAAACATTCTGCTGGAAACCTTTTATTTTTGAATATTTATCCATCCACAATAAAAATATGAATATTAATTTTAAACTTATTTTATGATATTCTAGAACCCAAAAAGAAGTAGAATTGTGCTTAATATTTCTCACTCATGAATTACTCCCCCCCCACCCCACCCCCACCCCACCCTTTCCCATTTTTCATCACCAATCAATGATTAAATGTTGATTGCTAGCTATTTTTTTTTTTTACACATGTTTTATTGTGTTCATGTGCATTATTCTTTTAGTTTAATTTGTCACTTTTAAAATATTTTGTATAATTTTTCCCTGTGCACATTATTTTTCATTTGAAATAAATTTTATAAACATATTTGTATTACCGTAATTTAGTGAAGGTAAGCCACGGGCTATCTTTAAAAAAAAAAAAAAAAAATATTTTTGGGGACTGCGGCTTATCTATCAGTGCGAGATATTATATATATACAGTACCTTTTAAAATAATTTATTACTTTTATTTATAATGAATTACTTTTATGACTTTGTATATATGCCCAGATTCCTTCACCTTGTTCCAGTGTTTCTCATATTTGTTGCATTACATCTGCATGCTGGTATAGTTTGATTTTATTTTATTTATACCGAATTATTTTTTAAATAATTTATTATTTTCATTTATAATTAATTTATTTTTATTAACTTGCGTAGATATCAGAAGACTTTTTTTTTTTTTTCCTTATTTATCTGTTACGTCATCGTAACAATGCTTGCATAAGCCGCGGCTTACTTTCCGGTGCGGTTTATCTAAGAGCAGTATTTCATTTCACGTCATTTTAATAAGCTGTGGCTTATATATACTAACTTACGATAGTTTCCTCTGTGTGCGTTATTTTTAATTTGAAATTAATTTTATGAACACGCGTGTTTCCTCTTTTTTTAATTGTCTGCACTCTCATGCCTGTTGCCTGACAAAGGGTCATGTGTTTTTCGACCTAAAGCAATTGTTGCGAGTTGGTTGCATTTTATATTTATTCAAAGTTTTGTACTTACTACTTTAAAACACCAGTTCTGCGGTGCTTTCTTATTACAGTGAACATATGTTTCAAATGTCTTTGAGTTCGCTAAGCAATTCACTCTGTCTTTGTTTCGAAGTGTTGGCGATTTTTGAAACTTATCATAATAATAATTTTTGAAATACTGAATAAATTCGAACCAAAGTAGGACAGTGGACTCATCATGCAAATATCTTGGATGAGTTTGCTGGGCAACTTGTTCTGCCATCACGTCTGTAACTCTCAATTTATCCATTTGAACGGCATTTTTGTCAATTTCATTGTAAGCTAGTCTATGCCTTATAGTTATCTATAAGTTGATTTTTCGCAAATGGTGTATTTTTGAGTTATCATATTTTTGGCCAGGGTGCAACATGATATTGTCGTCAAAACAATTTTTTATATTAGTCCAGTCAACGAAGGCCAAAATTTGACGAATAGAGGAAAAAAATCGTGTAGTTTTGAAATTTTACATACTCATAGCCGAGAGGGTCCTGAACAACATACTAAAAGTCCCCGCCCGTAGGGGGTGAGCGGGGAGCATTTAAGGGGGGCAAGTTTCAGTTTTTATTAAATATCTTAAAAACTATCGCATTTAGAAAAAAAATGTCAATTACAAAATTAATCTACGTAAAATTTCCTACAAAAATGTATGTTACATTTTGTTTGTACGATCATTAGTTTATAAGATATAGGGAGATGAAATAACACATTTTCTTGAAAAATTCTTTTTTGCAATAGTAAAATCAACTAAAGTGTGCAATTAAAAGGGTTCTTGTCAAATATTTTCTAATGTAAAAACAAACATATACATAGGGAATATGCAAGGATAATACAGCATGTTTTGTAAGTTTTAAATAATTTTAAGGCTAGTAGGCGGAAGTGGCGGTTTGAGTAAAAATCTGGATAAGTCTAGTCAAAATAGGAAAAATAGAAGAAAAAAATCATGTAGTTTTGAAATTTTGCATACTCATAGCCGAGGGAGAGGGGGTCCTGAACAACATACTAAAAGTCCCCGCCCTAAGGGGTGAGCGGGGGGCATTTAAGGGGGCATTTTTCAGTTTTTATTACATATCTTAAAAACTATCGCATTTAGAGAAAAATGTCAATTATAAAATTAATCTACGTACAATTTCCTACAAAAATGTATACTACATTTTGTTTGTACGATCATTAGTTTAGAAGATATAGGGAGATGAAATAACACATTTTCTTGAAAAATTCTTTTTTTGCAATAGTAAAATCAACTAAAGTGTGCAATTAAAAGGGTTCTTGTCAAATATTTTCTAATATAATAAACAAATATATACATAGGGAATATGCAAGAATAATACAGCATGTTTTGTAAGTTTTAAATAATTTTAAGGCTAGCAGGTGCAAGTGGCGGTTTGAGTAAAAATCTAGATAACGAAGACCCAAAACCGATCAACATAAAAAAAAAAAAAAAAAAAAAAAAAAAATCGTGTAGCTTAGAAGTTGAGCACAGTTATAAAGTTAAGTGCCCTGAATAACATACTAAAAGTCCCTAACCATGGGGGGGGGCATTTAAAGGGGGCACATTTCAGTTTTTATTAAGTATCTTGAAAACTATCGCATTTAGAAAAAAAAAATCTCAAAGCTATAAGATGTTTTTTAATTTTGATTGGTTTTAGGTCTTCGTTATCTGGATTTTTACCTAAACACCACTTGCGCCTACTAACCTTTAAATTATTTAAAACGTACAAAACATGCTGTATTATCCTTACATATTCCCTATGCATATATTTATTTTGTACATTAGAAAATATTTTATCAGAACTTTTTTAATTCCACAATTTAGTTGATTTTACTATTGCCAAAAAAAAAAATTCAAGAAAATGTGTTATTCTGTTCCCCTAAACTATTGATCATACAAACAAAATTGAATATACAATTTTTTTTTTTAGGAAATTTCACGTAGATTAATTTTGCAATTGAGATTTTTTTTCTCTAAATGCGATAGTTTTCAAGATACTTAATAAAAACTGAAATGTGCCCCCTTTAAATGCCCCCCCCCCCATGGTTAGGGACTTTTAGTATGTTATTCAGGGCACTTAACTTTATAACTGTGCTCAACTTTTAAGCTACGCGATTTTTTTTTTTTTTTTTTTTTTTTATGTTGATCGGTTTTGGGTCTTCGTTATCTAGATTTTTACTCAAACCGCCACTTGTGCCTGCTAGCCTTAAAATTATTTAAAACTTACAAAACATGCTGTATTATCCTTGCATATTCCCTATGTATATATTTGTTTTTTATATTAGAAAATATTTGACAAGAACCATTTTAATTGCACACTTTAGTTGATTTTACTATTGCAAAAAAGAATTTTTTAAGAAAATGTTATTTCATCTCCCTATATCTTCTAAACTAATGATCGTACAAACAAAATGTAGCATACATTTTTGTAGGAAATTTTACGTAGATTAATTTTGTAATTGATATTTTTTCTCTAAATGCGATAGTTTTTAAGATATGTAATAAAAACTGAAAAATGCCCCCCTTAAATGCCCCCCGCTCACCCCTTAGGGCGGGGACTTTTAGTATGTTGTTCAGGACCCCCTCCCCCTCGGCTATGAGTATGCAAAATTTCAAAACTACACGATTTTTTTCTTCTATTTTTCCTATTTTGACTGGACAATAAATTCGAACCAAAGTAGGACAGTGGACTCATCATGCAAATATCTTGGATGAGTTTGCTGGGCAACTTGTTCTGTCATCATGTCTGTAACTCTCAATTTGTCCATTTGAACGGCATTTTTGTCAATTTCATTGTAAGCTAGTCTATGCCTTATAGTTATCTATAAGTTGATTTTTCGCAAATGGTGTATTTTTGAGTTATCATATTTTTGGCCAGGGTGCAACATGATATTGTCGTCAAAACAATTTTTTATATGTTTAGAATCCTAACAGTTTTACTTGATTTTCTTAGCTGTGATCTTAGCAGCACAACACTATTTATGCGTAGTAATATTTTCTAATAATTTTTTACATTGAATTGAACTACTGTTTATGAATAATTTTTTAATTTTTCATAATTACAAAAAAAAAAAAAAAAAAAAAAAAAAACAGTATTACTAAATGTAAATCGCACTAATGAAAAAGCTTGGGAGAAAAGAGAAAAAAAAAAAAAAAAAAAAAAAAAAATTGACACCTGAATCTGAGTAGTTGATCACACAATTGAGTATTTGGCCAAATAGTTAATATATGGTTGGCTATATATTCGGTATTTGGACAAAACTACTATTCAGTACATCACTATTACATTTATATGCAGGAAAGTAAGTGTTAATTTAATTCATTAGAACATGATTAGACAAAGATTTATTAAATAAAACAGTATTAATTCTACTTTTTTTATATAGGATTTTTTGCTAGTGTTCGGATACATATACTTTTGTTACCGACTGCATAAAGGAACTAGAAAAGAATGAGTAATTTCAATGAATGTGATGGGAGGGAGGTCATTGTAATATTTAAATATTTCAGGATTACCATTTGATTACATGGTTAAAACTTCATTTTTGAAATATGAACATTATCAGTGTTCAGAGTTAGTGTTTCCATGTAAGATACTGAACATGAAAAAATATTTCATGAAAAAAGCATCAGAATGTAAACATTATAAATTTTTAAACACATTTTATTCTAGAAATTTCAAAATTTTCAAGTTTTCTAGGCAGAAATAAACCCTTTCGGGGGAAAAAAACCAAAAAAAAAACTCATCCCCCCCCCCCCCAAAAAAAAAAAAAAAAAAAAAAAAAAATTGCCAGTTTTTTTTTTTTTTTCCCCAGACCATTTCCATCTTTATATAAGAATCAGCAAGAATGGTATCAGGGCTCGGGGGGGAAAAAAAAAAAAAAATGTGGCGCAGTGTAATCAATTAAACAGTTGGGAATTTTCTGAATGTGAAAACAGAATTTAAAAATATGTATTAGTTAATGAATTAAAATATGGCAAATTCCCCATACAATAATATTGGCTTTAGGTGATAAGTAGAGAGATCCCTGACACTAAAAAAGTTCCAAGCAGGTTCTTTTTCTTACCTATCTTTTTTCCCCTCACCTTTTAGCATAAAATTTAATGTATTGGGAGTACAAATTAATTCGGTCCGTTTTCAATAGATGGCTCTGGCTGATTTGTTTACTGAACAATGATAGATGTTTTTGGCATCGTTAGAAAGGTTTGACCTTTGTCAACCATATTCAGTCAACGAAGCTTCGAGTTTTATACAACAACATTGGTTTTTTGAGCATTCAATATGTCGAGTTTTGTGCTAAAGAAACAACATTTGCGGGAAGTTTTGATTTTCTTTTTTAATTGGAAGAAAAGTGCCGCTGAAGCGCATCGATCGCTTGTGGAAGTTTATGGTGAATCTGCGCCATCTGATAAATCATGTAGAGAGTGGTTTCGACGCTTCAAAAATGGTGATTTTAGTGTCGAAGACAATAAGCGCCCGGGCCAGCCGAAAAAGTTCGAAGACGCCGAATTGGAGGAATTGCTCGATCAAGATCTGTGCCAAACGCAACAAGAGCTTGCAGGATCGTTGGGAGTCACTCAGCAAGCAATTTCCGTGCGCTTAAAAAAATGGGAATGGTTCAAAAGCAAGAAAATTGGGTCCCATACGAGTTGAAACCGTGCGACGTTGAAAAGCGATTTTTCATTTGTCGTTAAAAATTACTTGGAAACGTTGAAATGGGAGGTCCTACCCCACCCGCCGTATTCGCCAGACCTTGCTCCTTCTGATTATTGGTTGTTCCGACGGATGCATCACGATTTGGCTGGACACCGCTTCACTTCTTTCGAAGAAATTCAAGAATGGCTCGATTCATGGTTTGCGTCCAGAGAGGACTCATTTTTCAGAGATGGAATCCGAAAATTGCCAGAAAGGTGGACAAAAGTTGTGGCTACCGATGGACAATACTTTGAATAACATGTTTTTTCATTTTGATAATAAAATGTTTTTTTAACGAAAAAAAACGGACCGAATTAATTTGTACTCCCAATAATATTAATATATTAAGAGTTTCTACAGTACCTGGAAAACTCGGAGAATTTGAAAAACTATTAAAAAACAGGGAAAACTCAGAATTTTGAAATTTATTGCAAAACAAGGAAAATTCAGGAAGTTTCCAATGTATTTTCAAAAGTTTTTTCACATCAAATATTTTTTTTAAATTTTAGTACTTCATAATGAATCAATTATGTTTTTCTCCTCAACTATAGTAGGTTAATAAATTTAATATACCCTAGATGTGTTCAGTTGACTTGTAAACATGCTAGATTCTATTCTAACTCTATATAATTGTGTGTCATCTCTTTTACTTCTAAAAGAGACAGGGAAAACTATGGGAATTTTTTCTCCTGATTTGTGTAGCAAACCTGATTAAACAAAGTTTGTGACTAGTTGTTTATAAAACCAAAACTGACTTGTAGCATGATATTGTGTGAAAATTAAGAATTAGAAGCTTCTTTGGCATTATCTATACTATATGGCATAAATATAATTTCAGAATTGTTATTCCATTGTTACAGCTTTTCCACATAAGATTTTATTATGAATGCTGATTGGGGGGGGGGGGACTTTCAATTAAAAAGTATATATATAAACTACGTTATATAAGCAGGGTGTTCCAAAACTCATCGTACATACGTTAGGGGAGGGGTGGTAGAACACAACTAGACAAGCACAAGTCACCATACAATCCATGGTCTGAACTTAAGAACCTAGAGAGCGCCTCCTAGTGATCACAATAAAAAGGCTGTTCACTGCAGCTGTCTTCATTTATTCTATGGATCATCGATGAGATTGATGCATACTGAAATCAGGAGAAGGTGAAAATGCATTACATGTACGAAGCGACAGACAGCAATGAAAGGTAAGCTTGGCAGGTTTTGCAACAAGATGCGTGCCTGATGCGAAGGGGAACGTTGCATACAGGATACCGGACATGGAAGGAGTGTAAGGACGCCATGTTTAACGGATGACATTGTATATCGTATTAACTGTGGAAAGCTGTTATAGCAAAAATTTTAATTATAATGATTATATTTCCAGAATTTTTTAGTTTAGTTATAAAATAAATATCTCTAACAAATTTTTTTTCAATAATGCATAAAAATATTGAAATTATCACAACTACTCTATATTCGCCGAATGCTTAGCACAAATTTTGCCGAGTATCGAGTATATACTGAGTACTTGGTACAGTTCAAATATATATATATACATATATTGAGTGCAAAAGTTCTACCCATTTTTATTACCCATAAAGAAGAGCAAATAAACTCAAAATGAACAGTACCTATTATTTTGTATAATCCCCCATTGCTATGCTATCTATGACCTCTTGCTATCTCTCTGGTAGATGTCCCACCGCAGTAAAATTCCTGCGGTTTCGGGTCAAAAAAGTTTTCGATGGCAGTTTTCACAGCATCAAGATCATCAAAGATTTTCTGATTGAAGGAATTGTTCAGCGCACAAAATAGGTGATAGTCAGTTGTGCCAAGTCAGGAGAATAGGGAGGGTGGGGTAAAATCTCCCAACGAAAGTCCAGTAACTTTTGGTGAGTGATGACAGCAGCATGTGGCCTGGTGTTATCATGATGAAAGATAACACCATGACGATTGATAAGACCTGGCCTCTTTGCTACTAAATTTGAATACAGCCCGTCTAACTGTAGACAGTAGAAGACATCATTGATGGTTTGGTTAAGTGGCAGGACCTCCCAGTGAATTATTCTTTGCACATCCCACCACACACTCAATAACACCTTCTTGTGATGAAGTTCAGCTTTTAAAGTTGGTGCAGGCAGATAAGAAGTGTGACAGACTGTCCTACGACACTTCACATTATGATACATAACCCACTTCTCATCTCCTGTCACAATTCATGTCAATAATGGGTCATTTTTGTACCGGGAAAGCAAGGAAACACGGGTAGCGATTCGGTCACCCCGTTGATTAGCTGTCAGGTTATGTGGAACCCAAACCCAACGATCCAACTTTCTCATAAAACCCATCTTAACCAGTCGTGTCTCGACCATTGTCTGGTGTACATTGAAGGTCTCCCCTAATTCTTGCACGGTTGGGTATGGGTTGTTCCTTATGGCTGGGTCAATATCGTTGTCTCCAACGTGTGATGGCCATCCACTCCTAGCCTCATCTTAGCTGCTTCTCTCTCCCTAAGAAACCATCAACGGCATGTACTATCGTCTATTGCATTTTCCCCATAAACTTGACAAACATTGTGATATGCTGTGGTTGCCGTACTTTTTTTATCGAACTTGTATAACAATTTCTTTATATGCTCCTTCTCGATTTCCATGTTACACCCTCTGATATTTTTCTTTAGATTAACTTTGGGAGACACAATGAATTTATATGTAAGACATCTACATGTTTGATTGGCTGACGATTTGCGTCATTGCAATGTCATGTGTGACGTTGATTCCATTGCAAATTTGCTTATCTAAAAATGGGTAGAATTTTCGCATTCACCTAATATATATTATCCTCATTGTAAAGCACATCTTGTTGTTTTAAAAACAGTGGTTAAGCCTCTCTCCCTTTTTTTTTTTTTTTTTTTTTTTTAAGAAGAAAAAAAGTTTGACTTTATGGAAGTCAGAATTTCACAAACATATAAATCTAAAAAACAATTTACTTTTATCTATGTTTTTCTGAATAAGTGATAATCTGTAGCACAAAGGTAGTCAGCCTTTTTATACCTACCGCCCACTTTTGTATGCATGTTCGTAACACAATTTTCTAACTGCCCACTGGTTCCACAAAAACAGTACTTTAGAAAGTAGGGAAAAATTTACTGTTATAAAATTCATAAACTAAGTTATAAAATGTTATAAAATTCATATACAAGCAAAATACAAATTTTGCTTGTATAATAGCAAATTAAAACATATAAGAAAGCTTTTTTCCATTTCAATGTTCTTAAAAAGTCAAAAGTGCTTCATTATTGGATAAAACACTAACCACCCATCATAAAGGCTGAAAAACTTCTAGTGGGCAGTAGGGATCGAGTTGATTACTACTGATCTACCATATTGCTGTTACTTATTTCAGCATTTAACCATTACACTCAGAAAATGTCATATGCTATAAATCTGGTTTGGACTATTTAAATTTGAAAATGGCTTTTCTTTTTATATTTAATAAAGAAAAGTGTTTAATAAAGGAAAGTAAGGAAATGCTTTGACTAAGTATAGGTGAGGGGTAAGGTGAAGTCTTTCTGTTGCTTTGATTTCGCGAGTTATTCTCAAATTGGATGATGTCACATAAATTTGCATGAATATTAAATTTTATGTGCATGCTTGCTCTTTTTTTTTCTTCCTTCTGCATGTTTGTTTTTATTATTAGTTAGTGATGCTTTATTTATCTGTTTATAATTAGTTTTTTTTTTTTTTTTTAATGATTATTGTACAAAAAAAAAAAAAAAAAAAAAAACTGTTGTTCTGGATATGTATATTTTTCTTCATAAAGAAGTATCAGTAGATTAAATTTTGGATTCCAGAATCCTTCTTTTTAGTAATATATTTTTTGCTTGTATAATAATCTGTCAGCTGAACAAATAAGACATTAAAAAATTCATATTTGAGTATTTATAATTTTATATCAAATATTTTTCTTAATGGAATTTTAACAAAATTAAGCTAATATAAATGTTCTCTTTGCTGTTCAGGTTTTGGTAAGAAATTTGAACATCAAAGAGGAGGGGAAAGTCAATTGTGAAACACATGAATGTTGACTAATAGTGGAACTTTATTTATTTATTTTTTTATTTTAATGCAGTAATAGGGAAAACCACAAGTAATAAATTTAAAGTGAGAGAGAGAGAGAGAGAAAAAAAAAGTAACTTTATTCATAGTTATAAACAATGATTGGCTTATTAGGTTATTAAATATATGGTTGAATGATCATGATGAAGTGTTAGATTAGTTTTAAAGAATTATTAGACATAACTTGTAAATTTAATACTTGTTAAACCCATGAAAACTTTCAGAAATTATTTGAATTATATGTAAACTTTTCTGTAGCTGATAAATTTTGGTATTTGCTTTGTATATATATATATATATGAAATATTACTGGAATAAATTGGATTAAAAGTAAGATTTTTAGTCAAGTGTTACTTAATACATATGTAGTCAGCATAGGCAAATTTAAGTGTTGCTTTTATATATATTTATTATAGATGCCACGGTGATTTACCTATTCATTTTTATTGGGGCATATAAGTCTTGATGTGTAGCAGTCATTTAAAAAAAGTCCTGCCCCTTCCCCCCTCTTAAAAAAAGTAGTTATAATATACAGTACAGTTTGTTTTTAATTTGAATAATTTAGCAATCTTACTGCAATAAATTTTTCGGTTTTTTATAATTTTAGATGTTAAAGAGAAACTGAATATGCATTACTATTCAAATGCCATGTATAGTACAACCAAAATTGTAATGTTTTCACTGTATAAATGTTACAATGTACTAAAATAGGCATATTTTATCTTGAAACTTGGTCTTAAAAATAAAACTTATGACTTATTTAATGCCTTCATATTTAAAAAATAAATAAAAATGCATAATTATTTAATTTTTAATTATAATTGTATTGAATAAAACTGTTTAGTAAACCAATGTAGGGATTATTCCAGTAAAAATAATACAAATCATGTCATATATATATATATATATATGTGTGTGTGTGTGTGTGTGTAAGTATTAGATTTAATGCTAAGTGTGTGAATGTAAAGTGTTTATTTTCATTATATCAAGTAACTAATTAATCCTGTGTTCCCAGGAGCAGAATTATGTCAGATGTTCTGCAGGTATTTTGTCCAAATTTGTCAAAGCACAGTAAAATGCAAAATAAGCATAAAAATAATACTTATTAATAAAATATTTATCACACATTTATAATAAAACATGATTTAAAATTTTTATAATCTGAAACTGAGGAATACACTCAGAATTTGCAATTTTTTCAGTGGCTTTTGGCATTAATATTGTCACATTAATGTGGATATATTACTTACAAAATGTTTATAGATTTTGTCTATACATTGAAACAATGACTGTTTCCAGCAATTTTCTAGTATGCTAACATATTTACAGGTCAGTTGAACATATCTAGGTTTTATTAATCTTAGACTGTTAGCTGTATCAACATCATAGATGATAGACACAGGGGATAGATGAAATGTTCTGCAAAAGCCTCAATTGTTCTGCGACGTGAGTCGCAGTTTTAAGCACTTTCTGCTCCTGGGCCTGTGTTCAACTGCTGTGTCATAGCTGCCAAAGGCTCATTAACCTGTATTGTTCAGTTTTTTTTTTTTTAAAGTTTAAGTCTGGAAGTCTTGATTTTACCCAAAAATGTTCAGATTTTTAAGCTTCATAGCATTTAAAAAGAAATAAAACAATCAGTGATTAAACACCTTGTGATTTTCAATCCTCCTTCATCCACAGCATAAAAATAACAATGTTCATTTTTAACTTGCTATATATTAGATTCTAGAATCTATAATGAGTTAGAATTGTTCTATATTTTTCACTCGTGTAATCTACCCCCCCCCCCCCCTCTTAAAATCTTCCCTCACCTGCTAACAACCAGTGATAAACTGTCTTTATTTGATTCTGAAACCTACGGACTGTGATGAATGATATTGGTCATTTTCAAATAAATATAACGCTTATTAATCTTAAATTTATTCGACAATATTTGCATGAGTATGATGAATTCCATGTACAAAAATGTTAGTAGTGAAAACAAATTTTTTTTCAGTTTTTCATATTCTTTTTGCAGGTTTGTACGAATGTCTTTCATTAGTGATTTCACGGTCTCATTTTGGGACCCCATTGATAGCCATTTTCAATCAAACGAGTGAAATGTTCTTTGATGGCGGCACATTTCTTTGAGGATCTTAATTTTTTTTTCTTTAATAGAGCCCAATATCTCTCAATGGGGCGACACTGTGGGACATTTGGTGGGTTCATGGTTTTTGGCATGAAATTGATGAAATTTTGTTTCATAAAATTTGTTGCATTTTTTGAATAATGAGCTGTGGCTAAATCGGGCCAAAATAATGTAAGCATATAGTGTTTTTTTTTTTTTTTTTTTTTTTAAATACAACAAACGCTTCCTGAGGCATTCATTTACATGAATTCCTTGATCAATTGTACCTTCTGTTACAAATGGCTTACTGTTATCTCCACAGTGACAAATAGCAATCCAAACAAGATATTTTTTTTTTTTTTTTTTTCAAATTTTTCCAAACTAATGGATGTATCTAATTTAAGCAGATGTTTAAAGTTCTTTTTTGTATAATATTGAGGTCCAGGAAGAGTAGAAAATTTATCTTTGACGAAGGTTTCATCGTCTAAAATCCAATGCAACGTATTCTTGCTTGTATATTCATACAATTTTCTAGCTTTTAGTTTTATAGATATTTTTTGTCTTTCTGTGACTTTAGGTATTTTTTGTTTTTTAAACATTCTTAAGTTCAATCATTTTTTAGCCCTCTGTAGAATTTATATATTTGTTCCACATTTTTTTGCCACATCTCTGACTGACATTCCTCGATTTCGACATAGTGTTCTTTCTATATTTTTGTCAAGTTGAATATCATGAGCTCCAAATTTTTCTTTACAGCGAGATTTCTTTTTTGTTGACAATGTTTCATTAAATCTATTTACAGTAAAATCTCCCGTAACCGGCAATCTCAAAATAACGGCACTTTCTCTCGTCGAAAATTCTCTTTTCCGGCAACGGCTCGGTTTCCAATGTTGCTGGTTAAAAGGGATTGTACTGTAATACTCTACACTATTTTGGGGGATTTTTAAGTTTTTAGCAATATGCCATGGTTTCTGAGGATTCTTTACGAATTCAGCAATAATTCTTTCTCTATGTTCATATTTAATCATTTCTTTTTCTCAAACTACTGTAATTTATAGTATAAATATCATGAACTTGTATTCTTCAAGGTTGATTACATGAAAAAGAAATTTGTTTTTAGATGTATAGATGTAGAAATAAATTATACATTTTCAAAATTGACCAATATCATTCGTCACAGTCCTTATAAAGAAATAGAATTGTTCATTATCTCTCACCCATATAATTTTTTTTTTACCCCTCCCACTTCTCTCGCTATTGATTGGCAATCAAATGCCTTGTGATTTTCAATCTTTCTTAATCTGCAACATAAATGTCAATGATTATTTAAAATTTGCTTTATTAGATTCCAGAATCAATAAAGAGGTAGAATATGTCTCACTCATGTAATTTTGTTTGTGACAACCCCTCCTTCCCTGTTTTAAGGAATGCTTAAAAACTGTTTAATGAACAAAAGTAGAAGTTTAAATCTATTTAGATCTATGCAAATTGTGCCTGGAATAATAAAATTCTGACTTCATTTAGCTTTATTTTGATGTGCAAATCTTATTGCATGCTAATTTTGAAGTACTTTTTATCAAAGAAAAAAATAAAAATAATAATCTGTATATGAAAAAAGTGTTGATTTCTCTGTTGCATAAATATTTTGAAAAATTTTAAAGTAAATTAATTTGAAGTAATGCAGCATACAGATGTTTAACAGAATAACCAGTCTAAAACTATATAAATCATATATTTGGTCTAAGTTTAAACTAATTTTTGATATAGACAAATTCAATACTTTTGCTATTTATTTCACATAAATTTTAGCTTTATAATAAAAATTTAAAAAATCATTTTTTGAAACATAAAATGTGAGTTTTTCAGCAGTGGTCAGAATGGTGGTAGATCTCTCTCTCTATGTAGCTAGTAATTAATTTTATGTATTAAATTTATTACTCTTACTTTTACGAATTAAAATTATAATCGCATAAATGCTGAAGAAATATTTATATTAAATGCAAATAGAAAAAAAGTTTTCCTTATATGAAAAAAATACGAATTTTCTTTCCTTTCCGTGTAAAAAAAAAAAAAAAAAAAAAAAGTGTGAGCAGTTTTAAGAAGTGCTTTTAGAATATTTATATGCAAGTTTTCATGGGTTATTTTTTATTTTGTTCCAGATGCTAACTATAATTCTGAATTTTAGGCTCCAATAGATCCTGCTCAACTGTTGAAAGCATTAGACTCTTTGTTATCTGTAGATGGTGGAATTAGAAGCATTGAAGATGTACCAAGATTAGCTAGGTAATGAATAATTCATGCCAAAAAAATAAAATTTGTTTAATTTTTTATTCATTGCTATTTCTTTTGCAGCACCCACTACCAGCTGGATGAAGTCTGCAGCCTTTATAGCACAACTTAACTAAATATAGATGTTTTTTTCTCTGTACGTGCCAACAGTAGTTTTTCATATTTGTTTCCCATTTATTTTCATTTAGAACTGATGAAGCATTTATAAATCAAACTATTCTGAAGAGATGCCTTTATATCTTAGGATAATGCTTTTTCCTTTTCCTTTTTCTTAAAAGGCAAGGGAGAAAACATTTTTAAAATGAAATATATGTAAGTAAAAAATATTTTTTCTTAAGTCTTTTCTTTTCAAGAATTTTGTTATTCTCTGTCTATATTATTCTCTTAAAAATAATGTAGACAGATGGGGAAAAAATAAAGAAAGAATAACATTCTTTATCCTATTTAACATGAAATCACCGTAAGTATTTTTAATATTTTTCTATTAAAGTCATTCCATGCCAAATCAACCAGCCACTCAACTTAACCATTTTAGATTTCAATGAAACTTTCAAAAATTAATCTCCTTTATGATATAAACTAGAGTATATTTTTAAGATTTTTTCCTCCTCTTTCTTTCTTTTTTTTAATTGGTATTTTTTAGCTCTCATAAACATTTTCAATCTCTTAATTCCTAAAATTCTGTAAGGGATAAAGAAATTTCAGATTCTTTATTTTAATGAGAATTTTATCCGATTTAATTTGAAATACAACATGACTGTGTTATTTTATTTGTTTATCAGAGATGCCAACCTTGTAGGACAATTTTCAGTACTTTCGAGTACTTGTCAGTAGTCTGGTCGGTCGGTCTTAACTGATGTAAATTTAAGTTCAGATTAAAAAAATATTTTAAATATTATATAAATGATTTATGCACTAGATTAATAAGTTCGTTTTGTTATTTACTTTTAAAAAATCATAAAAAATCTAACTTAAAAAAAAAAAAAAAAAGAAGAAGAAGAAGAAATTAATTATGAATTATTCAAGCACTGAATTTTATGCTACACAACTCAAAACTTTGTTATATTAACATCTGCAAAAAGAATCACTCAAAATAATTTATTGTTATACTCTAAACAAATTTGGTTATTTTATACATGTAATATTTATTTACAGTAAATAGATATTCCTTGATCACTAGCTGCAGATGAGGAGAGGGGGAGGGAGCAGTCAAAAAATGCATAGATGTATGAGAAATGAAACTGTGCTACTTCTTTATACGTTCTAAAACCTAATAAAGCAAGTTTAAAATGAACATTGAATTCATATTGCTGATGGAGAAATATTGGGGGGGGGGGGGGAGGCTTCTGTAGAGCTTTTAATCGACAATCGCTAGCAGTTAGAAATAAGAAAAGAAGGGGTGGGGTAAAAAAATTAATTACATGAGAAAGAAATATAGAACAATTTTCTTTCTTTATAGTTCCTAGTATCCAAAAAGCAAGTTTAAAATGAATATTGGCGTTTATGTTATGGATGGAGAAAGCTTGGTAATCGGAAAAATGCGTTTGATCATTGATCGTTAATAGGATTTCTTTCTTTTTTATTTCTTTAACGAACGATATCCGTGATTTTTTTAAGAGCGTATAATTTGTAATTTTTAAATGTTGTCCGTAAGGCCGTAATTATCACTGTATTTCTGTAAGAACTATAGAGAAACCGTAGTAGTTGGCATCTCTGTATTTTTTTAGGGGGTGGGAAGGACTTTTTAAAGTGGGATGTCAATAAAATCAAGAGTTACGACTAAATTTAAAGTAACTGTGTGTATAAATATGTATGATATTTATATGCTTATTTAGTAGCAGACCTAAATTTTAAACTTTATATATTCAACATTGCTTACAAATATACTGTTACAATATGTATATTGTAAAGAACCAGGACAAAGCTTGAAGAAATAAATACTCCTGGCTCAATACATAACTTTTAATGAGAATAGAGTTTTAGACTACAGTTTCATATCACACTCCACAGCTACACATTTCTACAGTACACACTTACAACATAGATTGGCAAAATATCTAATGATACATTAAAATTGTTTTAAAAAGCCTAAATTCAAATTCAAATTAATTACCATAATGGCTTCTTTCTATAGCACTTTTGGCTGTCTTCAGTATGCTGTGGCTTTGTGTACATGAATAATGCTTAAAAAGAAACTCCTATTTTTACCCCTTCTATCCTTTATTGTAAAGGTTGCCACTATAAAAATTAAAAATAAAAGTAAAAAAATAGTTTAAACATCCCTATCAAATCCAATTCTAACATTTTTCACCGTATCCACAATGATAAAAAGGTCTAATTAATAATAATGAAAAAGCCGGTATTTATAAAATCAATTTTAATTTCATAAATAACAAAAATACTACTTATATCTGAATGACAAAAAAAAAAAAAGATCGCGAAAAAGAAGACATTGACGACTTAAAATTTTAATAAACCTTCAACTGCTTTCTCTAGAGCTAACATCAATAACCCAATTCACATTAATTCCATTAACTTACGAAAAATTGCTAATTATAATTCCCATACTTTTACGCCCTTAAACGTGAAGCAATAGAAATACTAACCTCTCCCCTTGTAGCTAATGACCGTGAACATAGTATTATTCCCCAGGACTGAAAACCCATAATAAGTGAACTGAAAAGAAGTAATGAAGCAAAAACAGATATAAAACCTGAAAAGATGTAAACAAAGTCATAACAAACCGAAGACAGCCGAAAGTGCTTTAGAAAGAAGCCATTATGGTAATTAATCAGTTTTAAATTTGGTATCCAATGATATTTTGCCAAAAATGTCCACAGCATCCTCTATTTTAAAATTAGGGATAGCAATACGCTATTTAATGTACTTGTAGGTATTTGGACTTAGCGTGTTACCAGTCTTTAAGATAAAGTATAGTATAACATAACTGCCAGCATTTAAAAAAATTTAATCAGATTTAACCCTTTGCGGCGCAAGACAATTTGAAACGTTTAAATTATACTTCCATCGGAATTCATGAACGAAATTAAACTAAAAGAAATTTTAAATTTTAAGGTTTCAAAAACTGGCCTTTTCTGATATGTTATAAAGGTGAATTTTTGCTAAAAAATTTCCGGGATGAAGTTTTGCAGCTAGATCTTAAATTTTGCGTCCTCGCAGTGAGGACACCGCGCGTTAAGGGGTTAACACCACTATTTTTTTTTAAAGGAATGTGTTATATATATTTTTGAAGGTTAAATAAACTGAAAACAATTATAAAAACTTTTCGGTATCAAGTTTCCCTTGAAAAATAGGAGGCCTGACATCGGTAGTATAAAATATATTTTATAATCATAATTCCCTGATCCCAGTAGTATTACTCTCTAAAAATTTTAGGCTATAAAAACTTAAAGAATTACAAAATGTTTGCGCAAATAGATTTTTGTTTTTTCTACCAAGTATGATTATTTTGCATATTAAATTCGTTTTATGTTTGGCTTTGTGTGTATAAGCATTCCAAGCTGACTATGTCTGCAGGACATTTGTACATAAGCAATGGGGGACTCTGCATATAATCTCCAAAAGCTAAAGCCAATGTTATTCTATCTCTGGGGAATTTTGGCCCATTATAGCTCATTAACTAACATATTTTTAAATTCCACTTTTACTTTCAGAAAAATCACAACTGCTAAATTAGCTACCACTTTCTAAAAATGTTTTTATTTTTTTATTTTTTATTAAGATTTAATTTTTTAAGCTCAAAAATGCAGAATTTCTCATTGTGAAATTTCACATTTTACAAAATAAAATATTTAAAAAAAAAAAAAAAAAAAAAAACTATTTTTAGAAAGCAATAACCAATTTATCAGTTGTGAATTTTCAGAATTTGTAAATGGAATTTAAAAATATGTATTAGTTAATGACTTATCGGACAAATTGTCCATAAAATAACACTAGCTTCTGGGGATAAGTAGTCTTTAAACTTTTTGTCTTAATTCTTGATCCCATTAAGACCCCACTCTTAAAAAGTCCTATCTGTATATTGCTTTTAGTATTACAAAAATATATTTTTGAACTTACATTTGATTTAAGTTGTAAAATAAATTTTAACACATATCAGAGGTATGTCCATACTTTTCAGACAGGGTCTTGTTTTTATGAATTTGTGAATATAAATTTAGTGTGAATTTAAGATGTAAAATTTTGTGAAGGGTCCTTTAATGGACCCAGATTTGCCTCTGGACAGACCCTTGTATATTGTGTAATCAAACTGAACCTTATTAAAAATGTTCTTTAAAATGAGAAATCAGAAACTTCTCCATACCTTATAAAAATGTAGGAAACCGGAAATTAGTGAAAGTACTTATGTGAAATTAAAAAATGCTAATTTATCAAAATTTTAAGAATTTACATTTAAAAGTCCAATGAGTTAAATAAATAAATAAAAAATCTAAATATATATTTCCATTTATTTTATCAAAGAGATTAATTTCTGGAAATTTCACTGCAATCTTAAAGTAATAAGATTTTTTTTTTTTTTTTTTCTTTTTAAGTAGATTAAAAATGTGTAAAATCACATTAAAATACACTATCTACCAATGTATTTGTACACTTTCGAATTTAGACGTTTTGTTAAATATCTAGAAGAGTTCTTTAGGAATCATCTTGAAACTTTAGTAGTGTAAAGAACATGTTATACCTCATATGTATAATATTAGCAAATGTAGCCTAAAGAGAAAAAGGGGACGAGTAAAAAATTAAACAAAAGTCAGTGTTTTGGATCACCCTATAAAAAATAATTCTTTAAATATGTTTTTGGCTGTAGCATCTGTTTAAAGAGTTTCTCATTATCTGTACTGTATAATTTTTTGTGATGCTCCCACATATATTCATAGACTTGTTTTCTTCAAAAAATTTTGAAGAAAAAAAAACTACTTCAACTTTTTTTTAATTATAACACGTAGGGTATTAGACCCAGTGCAAAGATATTTTTGTTAGGGGTTTTCATATAAATTGCTCAATACTTTTGTCTGTATAATTATTGAAAATGAATTTTTTTTTTCAAGCTAGCACATGTGTAATTAAAAATTTAATAAAAATGCTCATATTTCATAAGATATTGAACATTTGTGCATTCTGAATGCAATATGCTGTGTCTAATGTAGCATGCTAAGTTAACTGAAAATGGCTTTTCATTAGGTCTAACTATGTGACATGTGTTATAATTAAAAAAGCAGATTTTTTTTTTTTTTTTTTGGGGGGGGGGGGGATTTATATGTGTTGATATATGTGGTAACCTAATAAAAAATTTATACTGATAATGAAAAAAATCCTCATAATCACATGCTACAGCCAAAATGCATTTTTAAAGCATTACTTTTTACAGTGGGATCAGAAACACTTTAATTTTTGTTTAATTTTTTACGGGTCTCCTTTTCCTCTTCAGGACACAACTTTTGCTGGAATATATAAGGTATGACATGCTCTTTACACTACCAAAGTTTTACGATGAAGTTTGAACTTTTCTTGATACTTGACAAAACGTGCAAGTTCAAAAGTGTCTAAATACTTACTGGTAGATAGTGTATTTAAAAAACAAACAAACAAACAAAAAAAACTTTAGATCTTATGGCTGCTCATGTAGCCATGATCAGAAGGCTACCAAAAAGATTACAGTCGAACCTTGCTAACATGAACACACTTAATGTGAATTACTTTTAACATTAGCTGTTTCCACAATCCCTATGAAATTAAAGATTAGTTTCTGAGTTACTGATAGCTCAAGAACTACTGATAACAGGAATTTTTCATTATCCTTGAGATTAGTGTTAACGAGGTTCGACTGTATTAAAATAATTTACTTAAACAAAAAACAAAAAAAAAAAAAATGTTGAAATGTGGGTGGAAAGCAGCATGTGCAGTGATGTTGAGCCTTCAGAAGTCAGTGCAATATGGTGTACTATGCTCAAAGGAGGAAAGAAATGGAGAATTTCCTGTTCATCCACACCTGATGATGGCCATAAATGTTAAGACTCAAGTAAAGTGGTTAATCACTTCACTAGCTACTGTAGTGTGGGAAAGGCTACCTGCGAGTTTTTTGGGGATGTCTGATGAAGCGGTTTATATGGAAATTTTAATTTGGCATGGAATGACCCTAAAATATTAGTACTTTGCTTCATGACCATAAAATGTACTTTGTTATACTGGTGGTTTGTATATACTGTATTTTTTTTATTTAATAAAAATACTGTATTACAGTTAAATGTGTTTGTTTCATTCACACTTTAACAACACACTACCATATATTACAGAACAATAAACTTTTTTACCGTTTTAACTTTAAAAAAAAATCGAATCGATAAATAATTATAAACTGAAATTATTTTGGTTTTGTTAACTGATTTAGAAAACACTTGACTGAGTGTTTTCTAAGTGTAACAAATCTAGAAATCGTTAAATTAGAAATTAAATTATGTATTCTCAAGACATAAATTATGAATTTTGTCAATTTGGTTATAAATGTTTAAAATAATAAAACTACCAAAACAAGAAAAGAAAACTACTTTGGAGAGGGTTTTTTTTTTTTTTTTTTTTTTTTTTTGGGGGGGGGGGGGGGATAAAGTTTTAAAAATTCTCATTCTTGTGTTTTAAAAGTAGAGGTGGACAACCTTTTACAGTCTAGGGCCATTCATTCATATAGTATTAGTATATAGAGACCCACTACCCACTTGTTTACCTTATCAGCATAAATGGAAAAAATGTAGTTAAATTAACATTTAAACATTTTGGAGAGCTGCATTACTTCCTAGAAAGCTACATGTTATGCATATCAGAAACTTGGCATTGCTGAGACTTTTTTTGCATTAATTAAAAAGATCTGAATTCTATGCAAAAGAGGCACTTAAATATTCACCGTGCCAATCTAAAATATGGAAAACCTCTACTGCCTTCTCTTCCACCCACAACAATAACCAGATTAACATTAATTCCATTAATATTAATAAAATAGCCCCATATAACAATTATAACTATGCACTAAAACGGGAGGCCATCAAAATAATATCTAACAATCAAGCTGTCGACAGCCGAGAGCATTACACAATTCCAGCTGAATGGCAACAGTTACTACAAGAAATAAACCGAACTTGAAATGAAGTGAAAGCATGAAACCACAGCGCCAAAGATATGAAGTTCAACTGAAGACGACGTTTTTTCGTACTTAGCACTGAAGATGGGTACGGCTGTGCCCGAAATTAATCTGCTAAGTCATTTAAAAAGGATGTTTTTAAGGTATTTTATTATGTAAACATAAAATTTAATCCTTTCTTAATATAATTTAACTAGTATAAGTTAGTCAAGGCAGATTAACCTCATAAATTTTAAAAACATGGCAGATAATTCATTCGTTCAACTTCATATCTATGATCTGCAAACAAAGCCAAGGTATTCACTATATCAGCTGTGATAACAAAGTACTTGTAAAATGTTTTTCCTTTCAAGTATTTGAGTTTTTAAGTAATTAATGCTAAAAAAAAAGTTGAAATATCAAAATTATTTTATTAAACATAAGTTCTTAAATTTTGATAAAATACATGGTTTAGCTCAAAAGGAATTGTGTTGTTTTACACACAAATTACCAGTTATGCTTTTAAAGTTCTATTGATACAAATATGCACACACATGCATACTTTATTACTGGGTAGCCTGGTCGGTAAGAGCAGCAAGTTCGTGATCGAAAGATTGCGGGTTTGGTCCTCGAGCCGGCCGAAGACCGTCGTGTATGTTAATAATGACTGATGCACATTAAATTCTGTCGTGGTTGCAAAGTTCTCCAAGTTCCCATAAAAAAATTATACCACTGGGGGTACCAGAACACTGGATTCCAGATCAAAATTAGAGTTCCTGTGGTTTGCTGGTGCTACCATCTTCCGTCAGCTTCTGGAGCTAAGTCGTTCTTCCTCCCTATGTGTCACTCCTGAAAACAAAAGGTGCACCCCTCCTGCCTTAAATCCGGAAACTTCCACTACCGGGACTCAGAATTTCCAAGTGGCACAAGAAGCAACAACATACATTAAACTTGAGGGAACTTTAATGCATTGGAAGAAAATATTGTATAAACTCATGTGAGTTTATGGGCAAAAATTCTAGCTTAGATTTTACATTCACAAAAAAATTAAGTGAAAGGTTGGAAATTTTCGAAGCTCTTACTTTTATAATAAATTAAATACATTTAAATAAAAAACCTAGTTCTTTACTTCGTGCATAGTTTTAGATCTTTCGAAACCGGGTACCCGGTCCTCTACAGAAACGAACTTTCTGTGCTTGAAACTTGAAACTGAGTGCTCCTCTGTTGATTTTTCAGCAGATGGTTTCATGCTCCTTTTGGGGCTACTGCGCCACTGTCATTGCATACGTCATAATTCGTAGATATTTCAATCGATTCACGGTACATCGCATAATTATAATTTTCATAATCGATTTTAGTGGTTTTGTCAAAATTTAATCTTCCTTCTTTTTATTTGAAAAATGGAAACCAAGAACAATTTTTAGATTTGCCATAACTTTTAACACAAATTTAAAAAATTTATAAAAATATTTTTTAACTTGAAGTGCATAGAACATTTGTGTCTAAAAATCTAGGAATGCCTTTCAGAAAAAGAATGTGTGGATTAAAATTTCCTATCTACGTGAATTCTGTAAATATACCACAAACATACCTGCCAAATTTTCCGTTTGTGATAGAAGTTTTAGGATTTTTAAGTTAATCTTCGGGCTTCCGATTTTTAGTTGATTTCTTCTGCTTTTTAAAAGTCGCGAATATCGTTCGTTAATAAAAAGAAATCCCATTAACTATTGCCAATCAAATGCTTCATGGAAGCCTTCTGATTCCTAATCTTTCTCCATCCACGATATAAATATTAATATTCATTTTAAATTTACTTTGTGAGATTCTAAAACATATAAATCCCCCCTCCAATCATTTATTTCCAACTAGCAATTGCTGATTAAACACTGTGCTGGAAGCCATTTCCAATATTTCTCCATCTACAAAATAAATGTCAATATTCATTTTAAACTTGCTTTATTAGATTTAAAAACGTATAAAGAAATAGAATAGTTTCTCACTTATGTAATTATTTTTAAACACCGCTCCCCCCCTCAAAAAAAAAAAAAAAAAAAAAAAAAAATATATATATATATATATATATATATATATATATATATGTTTAAACTTGCTATAAAATATTACACATTTTGTATTAAAAAACAAATTTATCTTAAAATTGTTTAAAAATATAATATTTTAAAATTTCCATCTTACAGAGTAGAAATCTTCCTATTTTTAAAGCTGCAAAATTGGCAGCTATGCACAAAATATATAAAGTATAATACATCATACTTGCCAACTTTTCCGGTTTTCTCGGAAGACTTCCGGTTTTTTAGCGTGTCTTCCGGACAGATGATGAAATCTTCCGTTTTTAAAAAAGTCGCGGATATCGTTCGTTTTAAAAAGAAACCCCAAATGTTCTATGAAATCTCCGGGTACCCAATCTTTTTCCATCCATAACATGAATGTCAATATTCATTTCAAACTTCCTTTATGAGATTCTAGAACGTTTAAAGAAATAGAATTGTTAAATATTTCTTGCTGATGTAATTATTTTTTGCGCCCCCCCCCCCCTTTAGTTATCTCCAACTAGTGATCAGCAATCAAATGTCAATCTTTGTTTCTTAATCTTTATCTATCTGCAACATAAATGATAATAAATATTAATTTTAAACTTCTTTCATTAGATTCTAGAAGTAGAGTTGAAAGAGTTTAATATTTCTTACTCTGTAATTATTTTTGTACCCCCCCCCCCCCTTCCCTCGGATTGAGATCAATTCTAGAAAAAATAAAGCAATGGAAGTGCTCAATATTTCTGATGTAATTATTTTTAGACCTTTATTGCTGAATTTAATGAATCTGTTTATATTTCCTCAATTAAGTTAAATATTTGTTTGTCATATTTATACCAAATGAGTAAACATGGGAAAAAAAAAAAAATGAATAATATTTTCAGGTAGGAAAATTTTGTGCCACCCCCTGAGTATAATCAATCTATAGTAAAACATTTTTATAGATTGCTTCAAAATATTAAAATTGTAAAACTGTATTGTTTAATACGTCAAAGAAAAAATAATCTTCCCTTTTTTTATGAAATCTTCTGGTTTTTCAACAAAAATCTTCCCTTTTTTTTATTAAAATTGGTTGGCAAGTATGATACATAATATGAGTATAATATATTGAAAAATAATTACTCTGTAGTCAGTTTATGTAATGCACAAGAAAAATGCTTAATCACAAATAAAAGGATATTTCGAAATAAAGTAATTAAAAGAATATAATTTCACAAATTTCTAAATATAGCAACCTGTATTTTTGCCTGTCCAAAGTCTGTGTGTATAACAACATAATTTAAATTGCACATGCATGAAATGTGATGACTTCCACTTTATGAATCTAAACAACTTTATCATGAACATTCACTTTTGGATTGAGAATTGCAGAACATCGGCAGGTTGTTTAATTGCCGATCGTTGTTTTTAAGAGAGGCGCAATATTTATATATGTAGATTAGATATAGAAATTCTACCTCGTTAAGGGTTCTAGAATAAGATAGCAAAGTTGAACGTGAATAGTGATGATTAAACAAAAATAAATGGATAAATAAAAAGTGGAAATCTGCCGTTTTAATAGAAGAGTGGCATCCTGAAAAACTGAATAAAAATTTTATTACTAAGAGCAAGCTGGAAAAGTTCATCAATATTTTCAATCCACACAATGACACAAGTCACCTCATCTTGAATTAAAAATATTAAGATTGTGCTGTGTTCATTACTATAATTAAAAATGCCCAATAAAATCTGATCCTTCTTTGCATTAATCTTAGGAATACAGTAACCGCTGGTTAATAAAATCAGCCTCTTAATCTGATCTTATTGAGAGGACCGGAATCAAATCGATATGAATTGCTTTTTAAATAGCCGCCTAATAAAACCAGGATCGTCGGTTAATAAACACAAAAAAACCCTCTGTAGCAACAAAAATATAATTTATGCAAACTAAAAAAATTTTATTTGCACTGTTTTTTTTTTTTTATTTTTTGGGAAAAAAAAAAAAAAAAAAAAATACAGCAATCTCTCCGTTATTTCTTCTCTGTCAAAAATTTTACATTTGCATCATAGTTACAAATTAAGCAAAATCCCGTTTGGTATTTTTACGTTCGTAGTGATCAGAGTTCTCGGAGGAGAAAAAAATGGGTGAGAATTTCTCACCGTTCCACAAAAACAAGTGAAGTGATGAGACCCCATATAAACTTTAAATAATAATAGATCTTTTACATGGACACACAGAATTCATATCTGGAAGTAATGCAATCCCCCCCCCCCCCCAAACGGTTTTCGATTTTAGTGTGGTTTCTATAGTGTGTGCAGACCAGAGATAACTAGAGCATAATTCTTACTCATCTGAGCAGGTTTCTTGTCTAGGACAGATTTCAAAATGTTTTTTTTTTATATAAAGTGGTAGGCACATTTGCTTTTTAGTTCCCCATCATACTATTGGTATGGAGAACTTAAATAATCGTAAAAATTTTCGACCTCTTTTTTTTTTTTTTTTTTTTTTTTTTAAATAACTTTTTTACACGTTTCCAAGTATGAGGAATATAAAAATGGGTAGGGTGTCTGTTAATTTGTTAACCTGTGTACACGATATCTCACTAACAAAAGATCGGACCAGTTTTAAAATATTTGACACTGGCAAGAACCCTATTCATTTGAAACATTCTAATTAAAAAAAACTTCCGAAGTTATTCGAAATTTACGATTTTCTTAACGTGCTAGAATAGGACGAAATTTCACTTACACGTGCATGAAAAGAAATATTTTTATCGTAAAAACGTAAGAACAGCTTTTAAATATCAGTTTTGATACCGGAAGAAACATCATTCACTATAAGTATGCTACTTAAAAAATTTCGCAAATTATTAGAAATTTACGAATTTCTTAACGTGGCAGAATAGGGTAAAATTTCGCATAAACGTCACTTTTGAGGAATATTTTTATGGTAAAGATGTCGGAACAATTTTAAAATATTTAAGACAACTGGCATGAGCATCCCTGACTATGAATTTTTCAATTTAAAAATTTCGTAAGTTATTTGGAATTTACGGTTCACTTGTGGCAGAATATGGCAAAATTGCGTATAACCCTTCCCGACCGAGGCCGTACGATCGTGCGGGTCAGACATCCACTTGCATTTTTGCATCTGGAACAGTCGTATGTAATAAAATCAGGAAATGAACCATAGAACTAATTAGCAGGAAGTGTAAAGTACACTTTTCAATCGACAAATGTCAATAGTCCGTATTTTTCTTTCAGTTTGCTAAAATAGAAGAATGAAATGATTAAGGAGGGAATGTTTCGGGTCAGAAAGGGATAGACGTCCATTTTGAGGATCATAAATATACCAGACAACTTCAAAATACTACGTATATTCTAATTGGAAAATTCCGTAATTTATGATTTTATCAACATAGCAAAATTGGGTGATATTCCACATATATAAGCATTTTGATGATTGTTGCATTGGAAATGGTAGCATGAAAACTGTACTACGAAATTGACCCTAATAAAATGTTATAATGAGATAAATATATCGAAGTAAAAGGTGGATAGTTTATTAGGCGGGGATTTCATTCTGTCACTGTCAAGCGTTTGGTCATTCATTTCTCTTAACATGATGATAATGTCTTGTACCAGAAATGTATGAGAACATAGATGAGGGAACTGAGCAGAGTCCACCCATGCCAACTAATTTTAGAACAGCGAGAAGTTTTTAGCTGTATTCCGTTAAATAAGGGGAGGGAGATCAAGTCGCATAGGCTTGAGCAGGTTAGGGCCTCGTTTGTTTATCATGTTTTTTGTCATAGGACAAATGTAAGTAAAAAAATGATTTAAAAAAAAAAAGTTTCTTGAAAAATAAATAGCTCCAATTTTTCGCAATATTAAAATTTTTATGAGAAAAACAAACAAAAAAAGATTCTCGAGGTCTCGCACTTTAATGGGAATCCTGGTGACTGATTTACTAGGTTTATTACTTATAGCCTATAAGAGACTTTTCTGTATGAAGCACGAGTTAAAGAGAAAAAAAAAAAAAAAAATTAAGAATTGTGACTTCTGTTGTATTTGGAGTTCATACGCGCCCTACTAGTGATAAAAAAGTTCAACCCTAGGTTGCGGCCTTCGACTCTGCCGTTCTCAGTTTTTCTCCGAAATTCGCGTAAATATAAGCTAGTTAAGACTCTTAGGAAATCCCGACGCATTAAGTATAGCGTGTAATCAATCGGCTTTGACCCATACACCACCACCAGGTTTTATACGCTCCAGGAAATAAGGAAATAAAAATTTCAGAAAATGAAAATAGTCATTAAACATTTATAAGAAAAATCGATCGTAAAATCTGGAAAAGACTTCTACCACGATCAGTAGTAACATGGCATCACGCAAATAGCAGAAAACTATTAATTAATACCTATTATAAAAGGAACAAAAAATATAAGTTTAATTCTATGTTGCTGGTAGATTTTGGGTTTCATCCAACTGGTTTGAAAAAACTTGGGAAGCCATTTTTCCTTTTAATATTTGAGTATGAACCATGTCAAGTTTGATCGCCAAATATTTCAATGAAGTCTTGAGAATTCAAATTTATAACGATCCATTCACCAGAGCGTAATGTTCGAACAAGATTCCGTGGTTTTTAATATACAATACTTCCAACCTCAATGAACATATAATAAACTTCTGTTCTACTATTTACAAATATTTTCACTTATTCCAAAATTATATTCGACTACTTATGCTAATGGTATTACCAATATATATGGTAGTATATTAATATATAATCATGTTATTGGAAAATTAATGCAAAATTTGTGTTGGACTGGTCGATGTATTTTACATTGGTCTCTCGCTGTGGGTTCCAAAACGCTTGGTTATAGAGATTTTTTGTTCCCACAGGAGAGAAAAAAAATCTACGGTCCTGCTAAACCGTGCCCGAGACAGGCTCGAAATACAGCTAGGGCAGAAGTCCGTAGTTTAATTTATTAATAGGAGGTATTTTGAAAATTGCACTTAAAATTGTTTTTAGTATATAGAAAATTGTACTTAAGATTGTTTTTGGAAAAATATATATATAATTATACAAATATATGTAATTAGACAAATTACATTTCATTAACAGAAAAAAGTAAGTCAACGGGTATAGTGTTAAATTAATGTATTCTGCATAAATTGTTCATATCTGTCATTCGCATTTTGAAAATTCTGCTGTGTATGAAAATTAGCAATTTGAATGTAGACTAAAGAAAGAACGCTGGTTTGTCTTAAAAATTCTTTTTAGAAGCAACTGAAAGATTTCAAAAGGACGTTATTTGAAAACATTCGCTAGTCGTTTCCATCATTATGAAATAGCTCGAAAAGCTTTTGCAGTCTAATCTTTATTTTGCACATTACACGAATTTTCCATGCAGAATAAAAAATTTTCGTGTTTTTCGAAATATCCTATTTCCTTCCACGCATTTTATGTGACGCTCAATGAACTAAAACTAGATTTTCTGGAAATGATAAAACCTTGAAAAATACAACTGAATGAAAAATTTCGAATTGAGTGAATAAACGCTGCAGTAAATGATTGCGATGAAGGTTAAGAATAAAACGATCAAGATGCCGCAATCTACAAATAATTGGACATGGATTGCTGTTAAACGAAAAATATCACTCCCGAGAAAGATGCTAAAGCATTGCAAGTATGAGACAAACATGTGAAAAATAATATTTTTCAAACAAAACACTCAATTGTTTTTCCCGGTAGAATAATACACAAGTTTACTTTCTTGCATGTCATTTATTAACACGCTTTTATTAGCTTCACCTGTATGTATGTAATCGCTCTGGGAGCAAACAAAAAATCTATATTGTAAAAAAGGACTTTCCCTACGTGAACGCTGTGGCTGTGAGGTAAAGCTCCGGGCTACGAACCTAAAGGTGTAACGTTCGAGCCCAGTCAGGAGATTATTTTAAAAATGGTTTTTGTTTAATTCTAAATTATTTATTAGTTTACATTTCAATAAAAGCGTGTTCTTTAATTTTTTAAAAGTATAATATTATTGCTCATAAATTTAAAAGGTATCCTTATGTAGTTTGAAAAGTATTATGAATAGTAAATATTTATTTAACGAATTTTCTGTGTAACGAACTCGTTAAATTTAGAGATTTAGTTAAATTGAGGTTCGGCTATACATGTAACGCACCATCGCATCATGATCGCGTGATTTATCTAGCATTTAGCGCTATTCATTTAACTTCTAATACTTGAAAAGAAGATCCAAATTGTTCATAACAGAATGTCGTTTATGTTATACATGCAAAAAAGCATTCAAATTCGCGTGGACTTGACCCATTAACCCTTCACTGCAACCGATGCCATACCTGGCACCTAACTATAGAATCGTACCATTTTTTACTTTCTGAACATACGTATGTAAGGAAAGTATTGTAATCGTGTCGACTTTGTTGTTTTTATACGTTTTCGGGTCCCCTGAGTTTATTTTTGCTATTTTTACGATGTATGTGTGAGTGAACATGATAGCGCCTAAATGCTTTGTTCAAATGAGTTGAAAGTTGGTATGTATGTTATAAGTCGCCATAGCACGAACCTTATTGATTTTGGGGAATCTAACACTCATAGCGTCTAAACGCCTTATTCGACTGAGCTGAATTCGAACCGCGAGATTTAGCGCAGTTCGTAGTAAGTGCCTGATTATAGACCTAAGTGCTAGATTCACCAAAATCTATGCACGAACTGCATAGATTTGGTGAATCTAGCACTTGGGTTTATATTGGGGTATAAAGAAATATTTATCATTATGGGCCCAAATTTTTTTAAAGTTCGATAGCGTCTAAACGCCTCATTCGATTGAGCTGAAAATTTATATACATATTATTTATAGGTCACTATCACACAAATTGTATGGATTCTGGCCCTTATAGACTTTTACAGGGACACAACGGAAATTTATCATTATGATCTATGGTCTCAAATTATTGTTATAAAATATATATATATATCCTGCTTCTACAAATAAAGGCAAGATTTGCTTCAGTCCCTTCCCCGAGTTACGTAACATAATCTAAGGAAGACAGGGGTGATGGCAAAATCATGCATTAATATTGGGATGGTTTAAAACTAAAATATTTCAATACGTTAAAAATCGTGTTTAATACATATGTCACAGACCATAAAATTAGATAATTATAGGAAAATAAAGCTAATTTTTTTTTTTTTTTTTTTTTTTTCCTTTAGGACTGTTTAAAGTTATTAATCTTTTGTAATAAAAATAGAAATCTTGCAGTTGAAGGGTTAGTGAGATTGACTTTTATGAATTAATTTATATTGCTAGACTTGTATGGTCTATTTTGGCTTGTTAGTAAGATCAGAATTTCAAGTCCCTATTTATTAATAGGCCTTGGACACTGTTCCTGCACTTTGGCATTCGATCTTTTAATCTGAAATGATGTGTTAGTAAGTACAATTTTTGTATATCATAGCTGCCTACTCGTATGGATTTCTAATCGTTATTTAACTTCACAGAACAATCTGGCAGAATCGGAGATAACACAAGATATATTATAACCTTCACTTAATTCATTCAATAAACGTTCTCAAAAAATTACATAAGTTACAGAAAAAAATCGTCGGTGGTCTAACGCAACTTAAATAATTAACTTTATTTCATTAATATAGATTCTGATTGTTTTACTATGAGAGAAAGATGATTTATTTTAATAAGCAATTTAATGAAAAAAAACTTATTGCTCACCCTCATTTTATATTTTCGAAACAATTGCGTAGAATTTTTCATATATATGTGTATGAGTAATTCTCTGAAAAGTGGGCATTTCATGTCCCAGTAGTCTTGAGGGCATATTTTTAAAAAAACAAAAAGTTGTTCAAACTATCAATCTTAATTGGTTTTACATATAAACTGTTATTATTTAGTTATTGGAATTCAAATATAATTTTAATTTTTTTTTTTTTTTTAATGCAAAATATCATTCCCTCACTTGTCCCCATTCCCACATATAAGTAAATAAAATGGTTTCTATGGTATTAAAGCATGTATATTTAGATTATTTGAATTGAAAATTTATTAAATGTACTTTAATAAATATTTATCTATTATACTATATTTATATATTATTCAATGAAAGATATTAGAACACTTTTTATTGTCCCAGGTAATAGCTATCATTCCCTCATCGAACTATAATGTCAAACTTAATTTATATAGCAACAAAGTAAAGAAACCATTTTGTGTTCTGTTGGAAACATTTTACAATGAACAGCATATGGCTCTAAACATTTGATTGAAATACAGTATTTTTATTACATGTCATTCCCTCACTTATAATAAAGTTAACTAAAAGAAATCAAATTTGCTTTTTTATGATGTTATATTAATAAGAATATGTTTTAATAAATATTTAGTGTTTGAAAATATAACTAAACTTAATATTTTTATAAAGTAGTTTCTAGAAGAAATTTGTCATTCCCTCATTTTTCTAATTAATAAAAATAATTACTATTTTAAAAATTATTAGATACAGTGTGGTTTATATTATTTTTTATTAACTGTAACGTGTACATGCACACACACACACACACACACACAAAAAAAAGATTGGAGCTATTTTATTTGGACTAACTTTTTTTTTTTTTTAAAAAAAAAGCCCACTTTTCATGGAATGACCCATATATATATATATATTTTTTTTTTTTTTTTTTCTTTTCTCTTTGGAGTTGGCAGCTTTGATTATATATTGGATTATTCAAGTGATTTAATTTCAAGTGTTTGGATTCGATTTGCTTGTATTTATTTTATATTTTTTAAATTATGCTTGTTTGAAATAACTATTCTTGAATTTTGCAGATGTATCCCATAGCTTCCCAGTTTTCACTCATCTTAAGCAGTGATTTTTCCTTTCTCATTTTCACATTCCTTTGTAGGTGGAAAAAAGCAGACTGTGTTGGCAGGTAGTCACGTTAATTTCGTATAATTTTTTCCAGGTTTTTAGAATTAACCTTTCTAAAGTTTGTGTAGATGAGTGTAGTCTTACAGAATTAAGCTAAATCAACATTTAGTTAGACGTAAAACAATTTGATAAATAAATCAGTATTAATATTTTATTTTTAAATTGGCATAATTATCATATTAAAATTTTATTTATGTATTTAGAAACAGCTTAATGTCTATAAAGGGTTGTTTTTGAAATTTTTATTAGTAGTATTAGGAAAAAAAATCTTTCCTAATATGTCTGTTAATGTTACTAAGACGGGAGATGCCACGTTTGAACCTAGTTTGCGCTCGTTGGCGTTGCCATTTGGAGTTTTTCATTTTCTCCGAAACTCTTAGGAATACGGCCTAGAACCCCCTTAGAAAGACCCTTCCATACATGTCAAACCATCCAGGTTTAACAATCCTCTAATGACCTTAAACTCCGCACCATCACTAGCAGACTTTTTGATTATTAATACTGAGGAAGTGTGTCAAAAATATATTTTTAAAATATCAAGTTTGTTTTTTTATTAGTTCTGGATATAAGTATTGTAAATCGCCTGATGGTCCCATAAAATATTAACGTGACATACCATGTATCAAAACAGTATAGTCCAATTTTAATAGTCTGCTTTTTATCATCATAATAAAGACGGAAGGTAACATTTATATTTCAATTATTATTATTATTTCTTTTTTTTTTTTTTTTTTTTTCCCCCAAGCATCTTAATGTTTCAGCGTTAGTAGGATTTTGTTTGGATTGCTCCGAAGACATGTTTTGAATAAATATCAACTATAAGAAAAGAGAAGATTCTGGGATTGCTCATAATGAACTTAGCATAACTCATCGGAAGAAGAATGTAAAGAATTCCTGATATGTGAAGATTTTGGCCACCAATCGTGTCAACAATTTACAAGTTTTCGGATAAATTTATCTAAACAACACCCTTTATAATTTAGGAAGGCTAACAAAGCTAAATATTTTTAGTTTCTTAGCCTTCTTAAAAACAAGGAATCTTAAAAGGTTTGAGATTTTTGATATTCTTTATAAATAGGTAGGCTTAAATTCTTCCTGCCTTATTTGGGTATTATGGTTTCTAACTTTTCTTAACCCTATAAAGAAAAATATTTATTTTAACATTCCATTTTTTTTTCATGTAATTGTATTTTATGCAATTTAAAAATTGCATATTTTTATAAATTATACTTTTCAGATATGACATAGAATTTAATGCAAATTGAAGGAAAAAAAATGAGGGTAAGGAACATATATTTTGAAAAAACTCCATTATAACGCATTGTTGCTAGTTTTATAAGTAAATGTTTAATTTTGTGTGCAACATACATTAATATGGAGTTTTACTTCGTTTAAAAATAAAAATTTCTGAAACAAATTTTTCATGTGACCTGCTTTTGGAATATGCAGAAAGTAAAAAATAAAATTACTTGCCACTTTTTAAATAGAGGAAACATATATATACTCTTAATTTAGAATTGCGACTTCATTTTGAATGACATACATATAACACCAGTGTAAAAAAAAAAAAAAAAAAAAAAAAAAAAAAATACCTTTATGGGACTTGGTACCTTTGAAGGAGAAAAAATAAATCTGCTTAATATATTTCATGTTTAAAGTACGGAGAAAAAGTGGTGTATAGCAACCACGTGACTTCCATTACTCGCTACTACATTTATTATTTTTTGGAGATAATGTGATCACAGAAGACATAAATTTAACCTAATTATCAGATTTCTATCATTCTATCATTTTTCCTGTAGTCAAACAAGGGGGGGGGGGAGGAAGTAAGACTTGGAAAATTAAAATGCTAGAGCCATTTTTCGACTTTCGACCGCACTTCCAGTTTTCACAAAAAAAAAAAAAAAAGAAAAGAAAACTGCTGATTCATCTGTGCACCAGAAATCAACTAATGTACAGTGTGTCCAGATCTGGCGGATTTTTATTCAATAATAAACAATAATTTTTAATTGCAATGTTTGCCTCTGACAAATTTGAAGAAAATTCATAGGACCGTTTTTTAAAAGGCTCACTTCCGAAACTTAAAATATCTGTGTGTACCTAAACGTATCTAACAGTTTCGTAATTTTTCTTTTTCATTTTGGAGGTATGATAGACAAAATTCACCACGCACACACACACACTGACCAATTTCCAGAAACCATTTTATTATTATTCATAGAAACCGTAAAACGTGTAAGTCAGGTGAAAACTCGATTGTGAAATTTTGACCGAATACAATGAATATATACCCTACAGTAGTCGGGTAATGGAAGTAGTAAATGTTTCCTAACGTACTGTAATTTATATTTTTCCTCTAATATTATTTTGGTATATTGTAATTGATTTTCTTTCATTCTTTTTTTTCCTCCTTTCGGAATTTGATGTTATTATAGAGTTGGAAGAAAAATAATTTCAACATGCATCTATAAAAATGAAATTTCCATTGACAAATACCAACATCTTAATTTTTTAAAGCATTTTATTATTTCTTCTCATAAATATGTTTCTTTATTTTCTTTTTCTCTTAATAATTTTATTTAGAGCAATTAAAAGTAATATAATTGATATTTATGAAATTTCCATAAAGGTACCGAGTCTTTTCTTTCTTTCCTTTTTTTCTTTTTAAATACCTCGTCTCCCATTTACACCAACATTTGTTATTAGGGATAAATGTGAAAGAACATTATTTTTCAAATAGGAATTGATCAAGTATTCACCTCAGCATATTCAAGATTAAAATAAAATGAAGAACCATTCGAGGTTTTTGTTCACTTAACTGAAATAGAACTTAATATGTATTTTTTGAAAAATGTACACTGAGAATAAATTATAGCATTTTGTTGAACTCTTAATACATTAGAGTTCTAATTATTTTATAGTTGACAAGACACTGCTTACAACAACAGAAGTATTCGTAAACAGACGGTACAGAGTTCGATATCTCGAACTAGCAAAGGAAGAAAATTAAGTTTGTGTGACTAGAGACTGCTTCGAGATATCGTAACTCCAAGCTCGAGGATTTCATTTATACATGCTAAATATGCTTGAATTTGACAGTCTCATTTCTGAATTTTATCATATTTCTCCGTACCTCGAGCATTTCGTAATAATGAAACGCAATTTAATATATGTTAATATTTAAATTTAGTTTTATTATAGTAAAATAAAATTGTGATAAAATATTATATGATATAATAGCAGATTATATGTACATATTACTACATGTAATCTGCTGTATAAAGTAACATGTACATTAATTACAAAGATATATTTCTGTCACATTTATAATTATTCCGGTCTGGCCCCGTCTTGATAATTTTATTACCATGTTTTTATTAACAAGCTTTCTTGTTTGCCCAGTACAAATCTTGCAATCGATTTCTAATTAACTTCCCGACTAGCTAGACTTTTAGAATAGCTCAGAACACGATAACAATGCAATACCTCAAAGCCCGATTTTCGAATTTTTGATTAGTTTCCTTTTAATTAATGAAGATATGAAAATGATAGCCTCCTAATAATAGCCTCAAAATTAGCCATGTAAGTATTAGCTATAACTGTTGCCCAAAAAATTTTACGAGTACATTTTCTTTCGACATGAAAGTAAATACATTTAATTAAACGTGAACATTAAAAAATTATAAAAAGTTAAATTAGGCATCTCGCAAAAATTGACGTCATTATAACTTGAAAAATTTTCAGCACATTGATAAAGTGCTAATGTAGTTCATGATGCTGATATATGTTGTTCTAAAAGGATTATCTCCCATCATACTATATAGTTATGGAGAACTTAAGTATTCGTGAAAATTTTCGACCTCTGTTTTTTGACTTTTTTACACGTTTTCAGTGCCCTAAACTTAGAGCATATATTTGAAACATTTGACTCTAAATATATGCTCTAAAGTCCTAACTTAAACATAACCGAACACTCGGCGTCACAAAAGAGAACGTGCATGTTACATAGTAAAAGGCATAGCCTACAGTTGGGGGAATAAATAACACAAACGAGTACAGGATAATGATATAAAAACCCTTTTCAAACAAAATGATACATTCGAAAAAGTTCTAAGAGTTAAGGAGGGGAGAGGGATGAAAACTTTTAAAAGAAATTTGCAGTATTATTTTTGCATTTTAATATCAAATAGTGGTAAATAGACCAAAATTGGCTTTTTAAATTCAGGCTAATATAAGGCTCACGAAAGTCATTCTATTCAACACTAGGTCCTTAGTTTAGACGGTCGGCCTTAAATCTTATCACACAAAACCTCCACCCTTAAGGTTTTCTATTTAATATAATATATTAATAGCCATTAAAAAAAGTTGAAATGAAAATGCGCTTTTCTAATATACAGGGGGAAAAGTTAAATAACTGTTCAATTTTATCATTTGGTGTAAAAGTAATTATTAGTATTTTCCTTTTTTTTTTTTTTTTTTTTTTTTTTTTTCATTTTTATATTAAAGTCGCTTATTCTCCGTGGAAAAGGACCTGACATAACTTAATTACTAAAACATTTTAACCTTACATTGTACAAAATACTTGCTGACACTTTCCTTGAATGTCTTACAATGATGGACTATTTTCATTATAAAGATTCGTTAGTTTTGGTGTCAGCTCAAATATGTCATTTTACAATCCGCTATTAGAATGCGTAATCATACATTACGGTCGTACCCACACGCATGCGTTACCCACACGCATACATGTTTCAAAACATACATTGCGAAATCAGTCTTGCTGTTTCATCAAATATTTCCTTTCGTGTACACCAGTAATAAAATTTTATTCACTCGCATAAAGGATTACGTATAATAATAATTCATTTTTACGATAATCAGACACCAGAATGGAAACGTAAATGAATGAACAATCAACCATACATGGAAATAAAGCCTTATACGTGGCAAAATATTTTTAAAAGTTAATATGAATTGTTTCTAAAACATTGGTGAATGAGATCATACGAGTATATAGCAAATGTGATCAAAGAATAACAAAATAATAATTATAAAAGCTAAAAGAAGTATGTTTTACGGAAATACCTCTCGTAGGACACAGTGCTTTGAAATTCTTTTGGGTGTCCCTGTAGATAAACCAGCGGTGATATTTTACCCCATTTTCAATAGGAAACATCTCATAATTAACATGAACACCATATATTAATTTCAAGGAATATATACGGGAGTTCGAGCGCGGACAGACAGACACACTGACTGAAGTTTTAAACACTTTTCAACTTTGTCGTCGTCATAAAATGTTGAAAAGGGCCTTTTGGTATTTTATTAAACATAGACATACATCTCTCTTTATATATATATATATATATATCCATGAAAAATAAGCAGTTTTCTCAGGAGCTTTACTTCGCTATGGGTAACACTCATGACTAAATTATAGTTTAGGATTTTCTTTCTTTTTTAATAATAAACAATGAAACTATAACTAGTTTGGTTTAATATAAGCAGTTAATTCCCTTGTTACATATAAAAAACAAAACATTTTAACTGCTAATTACTATCAAAAGTTACGGTATCACTCATTAATAATCTTAAAAAAGAAAACAGCATATAAATTATTGCATATTTATATATAATGCAGATATATAATTTAAAAATCACCTATTTAACTTTTTTATAGAAACATAATTTGTCAACTGCTATGGCATATAACTGTACGAAACCTGATATGTGAGATAACCATTATAAAAACGTATCTTTTAAGATGCTATTTATAGACAATAAAATTGTCTTTCTTTAAATATTTTGTGTTAGTTTTCTCCAAGATGAAAATCGTATACATTCATCCTGTTAAGTAATTTTAATATATTATTTGCACTTAGTGAATTAGAAGAAAGTCTTGAGATAGCCATAACATACTAGTTTTTTTTTTTTTTTTTTTTTTTTTTTTTTTTTTTTAAATATATATATGTTTAACACATATAAATTATTTTCAAACAAAATTTTATATTTATTCACCATATTATAAAATTACTAGCAAAGCCCCGGTTCGGGAACGAACCGAATTCCGAATGCGGGAAAAATTTCAAAATCAAACTCAAAATATACAAAACTCGGCCTGATTCCGCCTGCGTGCCAATAGATCAAAGTTTGTTAACGAAACCATTTTTTAATTCATGAAATCAATGAAGGTAGTGAATCAACGAAGGCTTTTCTCGCTTCGCTGGTCACTATATTTAAAGGAAACTCTGTTCTATTTCGCTTTACAAACAAAAATAAAAATACTATCTGGCGAAATATGGAGAGTTACAACTTGATCTTCATGCTGTTAATACGTTGTTTTAAAAAGATTTTCAAAATTATTAATCAATCTAAATGGCTTCCTTTCGGTTTGGTATTTTGAAATCCATTAAGAAAATAAACTTTGCAACTCTTCCAAAAACTGTCTGTCTATCATTGTTGCTTTCGTAATAAGTATTTTATAAGAAATTGATTTATGCATCTCACTCAGAATAATGGATTTTCTCAAGAAGGAAAGCGATCGTTTCTTATTCTTCACAGCGCCGATCGAACCTGGTTCCCTTTACGAACATGGCCCACTTGTCACTTCTTTATAGGGGGAGATTAAATTTTTTTCAGCTCTGAAAATTAATCTGGTTTTCCCAGTTCTGGTTTACCAGTTGTCATAGAGTGAAGATGATAATTTGTCCGCAAAATGCTTATCTGACAAACACAATTCTTGAATAATAGCAGCGGCACTTATCGTCCAGTTATCACCTAAATTGAAATGTTCGGTTAAGGCATAAATGTAAGCAATGGGAACCCGAAACTGATACAGTGCAGATGGGGAAGACGCTGCCGAAGACAGCGGGGATCCGAAGCGAAGTTTTAAGTGATTTCAATAAATTCTTTCAGTTTTTATTTATAAACAAATTTAAAATATAGTGTTTTTTTTTTTTTTTTTTTTTTAAATATAGTGACTAGCGTAACAGGCAAAACCTGCTGTTAAACAAATAAATGCATTAGTAAGTCCGTACTTTTTATATTTCTTTTTATGAATGAAAATATGCAGGGCAGTTATAGACGTAAATTGTTTACATATCGCCAAAAAATGGATGGCCACAGCCTCCACTCATTGCTGCAAACGACTGCTTTAGTCGTCGGTTGCGACAATGAGTTAAGCAAAATAAGATGGTATTGGAAAAAAAAAATAACTGCCTTTGACAGATTTAAATTTAGTACAATCTTACAACTTTTCATGTGATAATGAGTGCTTTGGTCGATTGAAGGACACCATTCAAGTATTTCGTCAAAAAAAGTCTAAGCAGTTGGTTTTCTTTTTTCCCCGTATTAGGAACAGATTATAAGTAAACTCATTTTGCCGGCTATAACGATCTGACAGATCGATTTCTAGGTCCAAAATAGCCTTCTAACACTTCATTTTTACCAAAATAATCATAGCTGTTTATCTTTAAAAAAAAAAAAAATATGCTGTTTTCTCCACCAGAGTAGGTTACACGCAGGGGGTAGGAGTTGTCCTAATTTTCCTACAATTCCTAATTTATTTCAGAACTGTCCTAAAATGTCCTGTTTTATGGTGGATTATCCTGATTTTCCTGCTTTTCTTCTTGCTACAGTGTGAAAAATTGACACTAAACTAAATTTTCTAGCGCTTACAAAACGGAGGCTAATTAATAAAACTTTTTGGATAAATCCTTGTATAATTGATAAAGTCCTTTTTAAATTGCAGCTTTCCCATACTTCGCGTCCTTCTAGATCTAATGTCCTCCTCCAATATCAATATTGTTTCACCTTTATATATATATATATATATATATAAAGTCAGAAAGTGTCAGGTTCGATCCCAAGTCACGTTCGTTGACCTAGCCGTTCGGAATTTTCTGTGGTTTTTCCTGAAACTCGCTTGAATACGGGCTAGCTAGCCTCACTGAGGACTGACTCCCACCGAGATCTATCCTTAGTTACAGGTCCTCAGTGTAGATAATTTGATTTAACACCAACACCATATTTATAAAACTTTTAGTTCAATCGATCAAATCATTAAGACATTATCGTGTTCACTCACACATGCATATACATACATCACCGTAAATATAGCAATATATAGATTCACTAAAATCTCATAGTCAACTTTTTCATGATTGCAATACTTTCCTTAAATAATATTTGTTTGTAAAATAAAAATGGCAATTCATCATGCTCAGCCCCCCCCCCCCCCTCTCAGAAAAAAAAAAAAAAAAAAAAATGTCTATTATAAGCGGATTTTATCTCATCATCACGAGGGCTGAGTACCTATACAGTAGTCAAGACCACCTGCACGAGCCCGAGTAGGGAGTTGCATAACAAAGATTATCGAAACGTATTAACTCTTGCATGATGATATGATGACTTTAAATGTCTATCTGCAAATGAGTCTAATTAACAGCTGTGAAACATATACTGGCATACCAAATAATCCTAACACACACTTTTTTTTTTTTTTTCCTTAACACTTAGACATCAATTACATTAAGAATTTCAACGTAGTTTCAATCCTTGGATGGAAGAGGTTGATGGTTGGTTAAGTGGGTTTTACATCGTCATAGTGCTATGGTATGGACAGTTGGCGATGATCTGGGACTTATTCCTATAGTGGTTCGGAACATGGCATAATTTTGACTTCCCATGGAGGGAATGGTTCCCAAGCATCGGTGACCTTATCACTCACATCCCCGAGGTACTACACTCCTTCTCATAATTATAAGGACACCCGTTTTTCTATATTAACTAAACACTGCACACTATTATTTAAACAAATATATTTTTAATTAATTTGAATTTCATTAATAGACGATACTTAAAAAGTTTTATCGTTTTTCTATCTTAAAAAACTTTAAATATGGTAAAAAAATTATTTTTCAGGTGTTCACAATTATAAGGACAGCTCGAATTTTAGTAATTTTTTTTCAGTTATTCTTTAAATTAATATTTTATGGGGCCTCTTTTTAGGGTTAAACAGTCAGACATTCTCTCTAGTATATATATACATTATATATATATATATATATATATATATATATATATATATATATATATTCAGTTTCAATACCATTTCATATAGCATATATGATATTCTTAATACATTTAAACTATTTAAAATTGCTTTCCACTTGCATGCATTTTTCTAATATAAGTTAAGGTTTTTTCAACTTTTAGGCCATGGGAAAGGCAATAATAGAGAAGTTTCTTTCTTCAAACTATTTCCTATTGCTCTAAAAGTAGAGTAAAAATGTAAGTCTTGTTGAAAAAAAGATTATTACCCCCCAAAATCTAACAAAAATCTGATGATTCCACGTTTAAAATTTGCGGATATTCTCTTGATGTTCCTAATAATAGAAAAAATTACTAAATTCATTCTGCCTTCAGTAGAAGCAGCTCCCCAGAGCACCACAGCTCCACCTTTAAAATGCCCGATTCATATCTGCCTTTAAAGAACTCTGCTCTGTCTTCTGCTATCTTCAGATCGTGCCAGTAACTGTTAAAACCATTTGGTTAATCAAGAATAAAATGTTTTTCATCCGAAAATGCAACATTTTACCATTTAATATTGTCTTTATTCAACTTTAACACAGACGTTCTTTCCCCCATTAAATGCTGATTGATTATTACAGGTTTTTTAGTCATTTTAACTTATTATTAATTATTTTAAACATGCATAAATGTGGACTCTAACCTTTCGTTAAAAATTACGAACAAATTCAGCAGCAGTCATTATGAGTAGAACAGTAAGAGGAATTATGAGTCTTCGATCTCTGTAAAACAACTCTGATTTTGCATCAGATCTCTCTCCTATCGAACCAGCATGTCAACGTTTGATCACATTTCCTTCAGCAATTTTAGACCTTCGAATTTCATTAGAAATTCGGCGGATTGAAATTATCCTTCCACTTAAAAAACATATTAATCATACTTCACTACTTGAACGTTCTTTTTTTCCAGGAATTATCAGTAATGTCCGTCCAAGAAAAAGGCTTATATATGAATTAATCTAGCCCAGTAGTTAACAAATTCACATGTCAACTGTAATTTATCCGCTTGTAAGTTAAATAAAACGAAAAAATCTGGATTGTCCCTATAATTATGAACATCTAAAAACGTGGAGAAAAACACATTTTGCATTATTTTTTATTAATTTTGTTTTATATAAAAATTATAACAGTTTTGGGTTTTAGAATACTAGATATATTAAGTGCACTTAGTATAATCTTGTTTACAATTATTTTTACATTAGTTATTTCAAAATATAAAGTGTCCTTATAAATATGAGAAGGAGTGTATTTTGGATGGGGACATAGAGAACATTACGACCACGACGGATTTTAAGTGTACGTGTTAGAAATAAGAATTTTGAAACTAGGCGTCATAATGACGCTTGAACTAAATTTCTCAGGCATTAAAACGAAAAAATCTAGGTGCCATCTCTGATTAAATTTGTGTTATAAAAAAATAATAAAACCATGAGTTTGTTAATAATATATGCGAGATTATATGAAAGATATTTGTGCAAAAAATGTAATTACATTGACAGTATTAAACGGTATATTTAAAAATAGCCGACTGCTAAAGCCCATGTTAGCCCTCAACTGTATAAATAACTATATGGTATAGAATGTGATAATCTCGTTATTATTATCTTAGTATTAGATATGTCATGTTCGAACCAAAGTTTCGCTTATCGGCCTTGTCGTTCGGAGTTTTCGGCGTCTCTTACTCGCCTGAATATGGGTGGGATAGGGCCCCTACCTGACCCTCGTATAATCAATCAGCCTCCCCCCCCCCCTCCCGCACACACACACACACCATCACTGTTACTAAATAAAATTAAACACTAATATTTAAACAATGTAACATTATTCCTGTTTTTCACGTTTTAATATACCGTTCTTGTAAGAAATTGAAACATCGCTATTGAAAATTTTCAAGTTAAAATTTAGACATTCTGATGGTTTCACTGTTCCATGTTCAGTGCGACTCATCACACCACACTCGATCTTACTACATTGTATCTTTATTCGAAAAGTGGCACAGCTCGTGGGAAAAAAAAAAAAAAAAAAAGTTAATTTTGAATGATTATTGTGGAGCGATCATGGCAAATATATTTTTCACTCACGTATGAGTAATATTTAAAAAAAAAAGCGATTTTATTATTTCATTGCAAATTAGGGAACTCTGCCTCCTGCTCGCTCGCTCATCAATTCCTGCGGCAGCTTACCAAGCAGGCTTTGCCCGCTTCGCTTGGTTACCATATTTAAATTAATTAAAATATATATACTAGCAGGCTTTGCCCGCTTCGCTGGACACAATACTGAAATGAGTTGTCAAAATCCGATATCATTATTAATTAACCTGAATTAGAGTTCCCGCTGTGCTCGGTAGAGATTTTTCTCGCTCGCAACGTGAGGAGTTCGTGTTCCCACTGCCTTCGCCAGCAACTTACCCGATTCTTACTCCCCCTTCCCCATTGGCTAAGTTCGAAGTTTTACGAAATCTCGACAAAGTGCATAATGCGTACATCTAATCAACATTCACTCACCAAAGTTCGCCAATCTAAGATAATTTCAGGCGAATTCAAACGGGAAACCGCGTTTTTACACGTGTTTATAGCCCTCTGGACACCAGGAAGGTAAGGGAGGATTTCGTAAAATCCCCCCGTTACAATAAGGGTAGGATACCTATAAACAATTTACGCACCAAATTTCGTGACCGCAGATCCCATAGATTTCTCAGGACAAATTTAGCGCTAAAAGGTGTGTCTCGAGTTTGTCCTCTCGTAACCCCTCCCCCCCCCCAAAAAAAAAAAAAAAAAAAAAAAAGCTTAAACCCCAAGGAAAAAAATTGTCTTTGGAAATATCCTAAGGAAGTCGCATAGCCTTTTTTTAATATATTTGTTCCGTTTTTGGTAGAGGTTAATTCCTAAATGCAGATAATGTTTTATTTGTACTCATGTCTAGTTTCCCATGTGCAATTTCTTTACTGTAAAGTAATTAGGAGCCGAGTTATACTTACAAACGTGTTTTTATCTTTTGCCTCCTTCAGGGAGGGGGAAGGGGAGTAATTTTGGAAAAGTTGATAGCTATAATTTTAAGTCGGGTAAAGACCTAAATTCCTGCGAAGTGCCGTTGAATTCCGTCCAGCCGTTCTCAAGTGATACCCGGACAAACGTGTTTTTGTATTTTGTCCCCCAGGGGCGAACGTGGGGGAATTTCTGAAAAGTTGATAAATAAAATTTTAATTTGGGTAAAGACCTAAATTCCTGCGAAGCGCCGGTGAATTCTGTCAAACCTTTCTCAAGTGATGCCCGGTCCAAAAAAGCAACATACAGACACGATGACACATACACAGGCAAAATTTTCTGAAGTCATTTTCGGCTTTCATGGTGTGTGAAACGTGAAGATATCGCAAAATTTTTCGATTCTGACAAATTTACAGACAAAAGTGTGATTTTATTAATATAGATACATATATTGATTGGCGATTGTTTACAGCAATTCAAAACAATGACCAAACCTCGCTATTAAAACAGTCGTTAATGAAATGTAAATAACATTTAATTATTTCATTTATATTGATTAGAAAAATACGGTTGATTCAAAATAAATATGTATTTAAACTAACTTGTGGATGATAAAATGAAGAATAATAAAACATAAGATCATATGATTAATTGAACTTAATATATAAATAAAAAAATCGAAATTTTAAAGCTCTTATGACGTCAGTTTTATCCGAAATTATTAATACAGGTTTAACTTTTCCTTTATTATTATTATTCATCTGTAGAAAATGTTTCTTTTTATACTAAAAAAAATTAAAATAAAAGGTGTGCGCATTTTATTTTTGGTAGCATCTTCTTGAAACTCTAAGAAAAATGTCAGGAAAAAATGCGAAAATCGTATAAAACACCCCCCCCCCCCAAAAAAAAAAAAAAAAAAAAAAGTCAAAATCAAAAGCTTGTTACATATAATATACCATGAATGTAAATTTTAGCAAAGTCTGATGAGGTTTTCATGAATAGTTTAATCTATAAAACTTTTATAACCGAAATATTTTACCCTATTTCAACATTAAATATTCCTCAAAATAATGCTTTGACATATTAACGGTTTATTTCATCACGTTTATCGCACTCTGTACATAACTGCTAAATTTCACATATATATATATTATTTATTATTATTATTATTATTATTTTTTTTTTTTTTTTTTGTTTTGTTTGTGAGACAGTTTTTACAGTATAAGCTAAGAAAGTGGAAAAGACACGATGAATTGCAAAACGGCAGCGGTAAATTTATTTTTAGAATAGAGAGCTGACGTTTTGCGTTATTGAACTCTTGTCGAGTTATAAAGCTGTTTTTGCTATCTATATACTAGATCTATAGGGTGTTCCAAAATTCGATCGACAAATTGAGAGGGATTTAAAGCATCAAGAGGATGTACACTTTTCATAGAACATGAAGTTGCAAACCACGTTGACCGGGTGAATTTGCGAAAATCCAAGGAGATGGATTTGATGAGCGGGAGTTGTTCCAGTCCTGCATTCGCCGGGTCGCTATCCGCATGACTTCTTCCTATGGAATCACTTTAAATCGCTCATTTATATGACGACTGTGGACACCCGGAGTATCTTATAGTGCGCGTTGTCATCGCTGCGCAGACATAAAACCAACATATCCGGCACCATCGAGCGCGTCCGGGAACAATTACGTCGTTACAAACTGCATTGACGTCAGCGGGCGCTTTCAACATCTTTTGTAGTAATTGATCAACTTTTTGTATTTAGTATTGTGCTTTTGTTGTTCCAGTGTGACGTCGAAACCTGCATGCGATTTTCACCCTCAACGTTGGTTATTTGCGACTTCATGTTTTACGGTGAATTTTTATCCTCCTGATGCCTTCTATCATTCCTCTTGATTTGTCGGTCGAATTTTGGAACACCCTGTGTAATATATAATAAAGCTGATTGTTTGTCCAAATTTTTAGTTTGCTATACAAAGCTGCACCGTCCAACCGACAACCAGTGGTGGATTTGAGGGGGGGGGGTGCAAAATTTCCATTGATCTGGAATTACATCTTGAAAAATCTTAGCCTCCTCTAAAAGTTAAATTCTGGATCCGCCACTGCCGACTTGGATCAAAAGATAAAAACCCTATTTTAACTTTAAAATGTTAAAAAGAAATAAATATTTGATGCCAAAATAAACGAATAAAATTCATGTTTATTTATTTATTTTTTCGGAAATAAAAGAAAACCTAGCTAAAAACCATCCTGATTGAACCAACATTCAAATAAATAAATAATCAAATTATTAATAAAAAAAAAAAAAAAAGTCTGCTTTGGAGTTACGACGACACACATTCATTGATAGACAAAGCTACAGATACTTCCTTTTTTTTTTTTTTTTTTTTTTTGGTCGGGGTAAACAATGAAGTAGCAGACTTCTAAAAAAGTCTTGCAATAAAATGAAAATAGTTCATTACCACTGTACAACGTAATTGCATTATAGTATTTGTCGGACTATTAAATTAGTTGTAGTTGTAGGACTATTTTATAGGCCATTTGATAGAAAGGAAATAAGAAAAATAAATAGTATTAAGTCTAGTTCACTTTACCCCCCTCAGTCAAATGAGCTCAATTTCCCCCTTTTCCCTCCTCCTACATACAGGGATGAGATTTTTCAGCTTTTTTGTACATTTAGCTTTTCAGCTCCCCCCCCCCCTTGTTGTGCATTGAAAGTCTTGCCTTTGGGTACAGTTTCAGCTTTTTTGTATTTTTGCTAATCTCATTCCTGTACATGTGATTAAATTTTATTACTTAAAGCTCTATCTAATCTTTTTGGAAATTTCAATGAAATTAAGTAATGTTAATTAAAAAAAAAAAAAAAAAAATCGTTTGATTGCAGTGAAGACGCATGTACCTTACTGAATCTGTCTCTCAGACGTTTATATTATTTTTTAAATTAAATCATCAAAATTCTAGTATTTAATTTCAGTCTGCCTTTGCGTACAGTTTCAGCTTTTTTGTATTTTTGGTAATCTCATTCCTGTACATATAATACATGTGATATGAACTGGTTAAGTTCGGTTCTTACTTTGTAGGGAGAAATGAATACTCTCCTTTTTTAACGTATCTTAGCTCATATTTATGAAATTTTTAGCTAAAACTGATTGACTTTGAGTAGGTTAACGTGTGTTACCAGGATTCGATCTCAGCACCTTCCGTTTACCAGCTTCGGAATAAAAACCCAAGATTTAGCTCAATCACTACTTTTTGTTTGTTTTACACTTTTACTGTCCACCGTAATTATAATGATTGTTTATTCAGTATGGTCATTATACATTTTTCGTGTACAACTTTCTGGAAATGACTTTTCATACTTTTATGACATGTAGCATCTACAGGAAATTAATGAGCTATAAAATAATTCTCTCCAGTTATTATAATATTTTGCTTACACTAACTGGGTTGATTTATCGTTAGACAAGCTGGTAATAGGATTTACAGAAGCGTCCTACATTATATAAGGTAGACTGTGGTTAGTTGACATTAGACATGTGCTGGAGCTCCGTATCCGCGGATATCCATGAGAAAAAAAGATCCGTATTCGTATCAGCGAGGAAAAAAAAAATATCCGGATCCGTTTTATTCCTTCAACGGATCTTTTGTAGAATTTCCAAAAAATCCAAAGGAAATTATTATAAATTATCAACTATCTTTAATGCATTAATAAAAGAAATACAGTGTAGCCTCGCCTTTACGTTTTCCAGTAATTTACAATTTCTTTTTTAAATCCATTCACTTTTCCCATGTGTGCAATAAATTTTCGTCTTCACTTTTACATTGATGAAATGTTGATTTTCCCGCGCGCCCTTTGTATTTATTATATACAACGTATATAAAGGAAATACATGCTGTGATTTAATTTAAAAATTAATATAAACGTCTGAGAGACGGATTCGGTAAGGTAGATGAGATTATTTTTTAACAAACAATACACCAAGACCACAATCAGGAATCTGTTTATACTCAAAGCAGCAAGTTTGAAAGCTGGTGTCAATCTGTGAATCATTAGATCCGAAACTCTCATTTTTATAAGATTGATTTTGCATTATCTCTGAGACTGCAAATTTTAAGAAAAAAGAATTAATTATACTTATTTTATATAATTGATAGTGAAAAGTTACGTAACATTGTAAATATAAAGAAAAACCTATCTATTTATTATTATTATTCCAGTAAAATTCACATAGAATAAATAAGTTTTATTAAATAAAATGTTATTATTTCCTTGAAAAATGTGTTTACATTAAATTTTTGGTTGCAGATTTTTTACTTTCTCTTATCCATATACTATAAAGAAAAAAACGTTCTTGAATATTTTTCTTTTCTCTTTGTGGAACCGCCAGTTTTAAGATTTAAAAAGCAAATTTTCGAACAGAGTTTACTAGGAGGTTCTCCGCGTATAATTTAGGATTCAGCCAAGTATTAAAAAAATTGTCAGGAAAGGTGTACTTTTGAAAAGTATTTCAAAAATGGTAAGGATAAGGCAATTAACAATATCGCAAAAAATGTTAATTTTATAATGAAAAGTAAAATGTATTTTAATGCGCGAGATGGCAAAATAATTAAATGTTAGCTAATTATTGATAAGATGCTTTTTTAGCAAGTCATACAATTTTTGGATTGTTTAATCTGGAAATTTGGCTTTAGGCGGCCCCGTTGCGAGATGGTATTTCAAACAAAAGAGATAGATATAAGTCAATTTTTACTGCAGTGCGACATTTTTTTTTTTCTTTCTTTTCATGCACTGTAGAGCGGTTTTAAAGATGCGAATTTGTCTTTATTCAGTTTTCTTTGTCCCATTTCTTTCTTTCTTCATTATTATTATTATTATTGCCGAAAATTAAAATATGAAGTTTCGTCGTATCTTTAGATTCAGATGATTCATCAGATACATCTTTCTCTCCCCCCCCCCCCCCCCCCACACACACACACGCGCGCGCGCGCGCGCACGCACATGTACATACATTATGAATAACATCTAAAAACAACTTTTTCGGACCTTGAAACTTGTAAATCAAGCGAAAAATCGGTATCGAAATTTTTCACCGAATGTATTACTTCCTTTACTTGCGGTAATCGGGTAACAGAAGAAAACTGTTACTTTTGTTCTTAATTATTATTATATATTTTTCAAAGAACCGTATTCGTAACCGTATCCGCGGATCTTGATACAAAAGATCCGTATCCGCAGATACAGAAAAACTGATATCCGTATTCATATCCGTATCCGCGGATCACAGTTTTTGACGATCCGGCACATCCCTAGTTGACACAGCTTCTATTTTCTGCCATCTTGGTAGAGGGGGAGTGTATGCAAGGTGTACCATTCACCATTCCTTTTTTTTTTTTTTTTTTTTATCTTTTTGTAAACTTGTCGATTGACTTGAGTTACTACTTATGGCGGTTTTTGAAAGAGACTTATTAGTGAATGCATGCATGTATCATATTCTTCTGTTTATGGTGTTTGGGATTCTTTGGTATCCAATTTCCATCTTGGGTTTGATATCACTTTGGGACTAGTTTGCATAGTTAGGTATGGGATCAATTGGCATATGGTCTTTTTTTAATGATACTTCAAAGGCTGAAGAATCTCTTCATGTTGAAGAGCTTACATTCAGCAGCCTGCCTAAATGATAGTGAGAGTTCTTTTGACAGTTCCTATGAAACACGGAGAACCTTAAGAAAGATACCAACAGGTCACATCGTGTAAGACGAACAACGAATTCCCCATAATCTTAAGTGCCTCCTGATCACTTCAAATATAAAATAAATGACTGTTTTAGTGAAATATCAAGCCCGCCATTATCATGGGAAGATTGATGAAACCATTGGCAATGAGAGTCGCGTGTCCAATATAATCGAAAAGGGAAGAAAAAAAAACTATATGGCCAGGCGAGGACAATTCAATTTTGTACGAACAAAGTAAAGTTGTACAAAAATTGACTCCATTTATTCAAATAAATGAGTTCACAAATCCTACATTCGTCGTTGATTTCAAACACATAGCCAATTTTGTTTAAATAGGTGTAGGTAGCTATAATATATGTATTTAAAATTCATTATTTGTTCACACATTTAAGCGGAATTTTTTGGTCAAATATTATTATTATTATTATTTTCGATATTTGCTATGTTCTCCCAAACTACCCTATCCTTATCGCCTTATGCCAACAAACCCTGGGCGCGGGATTAGTTATCATAGAAGCCAACTTTTAGGAAAAATATATTTTGGGTTGCTTAAACACTCATTTTATTGATGAGACGTACATGATTTTGTAGTCAAAAAGGCAAGCTTTCCAGCGCATTTATCAGAATTTCTCTTGGATATTGTATAGAGGGGAAAAAAAAAAAAAAATCCAAAATCTTGGCCAATTAGCCCGGTCTTCTTAATGAGGCAATACATATAATCATAATCGCTACGTTATCTGGAAATAGAAAATTGGAAAGTGAGACAAATGAATCAAGTACCTTCCATATTTTATTTGAACACTTAGAAAAGACGTAATATTGATAATATTTCACAGTGATTATCATTTTTACGACAACATTTTATATTCACTTAGGAGGAATCTATTAAAAATATTTTCTACAATTTGAAAATGTTAGTATTTTTGAGTAATAATGCATTTACTTTTAGTGCATATAATGCATTCCTTATAGTCGGACTGCAATGTTTTTAAGAAAAAAAATCTGGAGTGACTCCACTCGACTTTCCGAACATTGAGTAACTAACAGTTTTGTAGATAAAATAAAGAAAGAGGAATTGCTAAACAAACAAAAGAGAGAAAACCATAATAGAGTGTTTTTTTCTCCATATATCACACGAGGTTTTATTTAACGCTACTGAACTTTGAGCCCTTAGATCATAATGATAAAGAATTTTTCGTTTTGTCCCTGTAAAAATCTATAGATGCTAGATTCACCAAAATGCTTATAGTTAGTGCAACAGTGATTTATAATATTCATACAAATTTTCAGCTCAATTGAATAAGGCGTTTAGATGCTATCGCACTTTTAAAAATTTGGTCTCATAGGCCATAATGATAAAGAATTTTTCTTTGTGTCCCTGTAAAAAAACTGTAGTGCTAGATTCACCAAAATCTATACAGTTGGTGCAAATGCGACCTATAACATGTGTACAATTTTTTTGCTCAGATTAATAAGGCGTTTAGACGCTATCACACTTTTAAAAATTTGGCCCCATTGGCCTTAATGATAAAGAATTTTTCTTTGTGTCCCTGTAAAAAAACTATAAGTGCTAGATTCTCCAAAATCTATACAGATTGAGTATCTGTGACCTATAATATGGGTATAAAATTTTTGCTCAATTGAATAAGGCGTTTAGATGCTATCGCACTTTTAAGATTTTGGTCCCATAGGCCATAATGATAAAGAATTTTTCTTTGTGTCCCTGTAAAAAAACTATAAGTGCTAGATTCACCAAAATCTATAGGGTTCGTACTATGGTGACTTACAATATACGTACCAACTTTCAGGTTAATCGAACAAAGCCTTTAGACGCTAGCGTGTTCACAAACATACACACATACACACACACATACATACATCATCGTAAAAATAGTGAAAACGGACTCAGGGGACCTCAAAACGTATAGAAACATCAAAATCTCGAATTCGGATTTTTGACATGATTACAATACTTTCCTCACTATTGTGTTCGGAAAGTAAAAAAGGGGCGGTGGATTTTATTATCCTGCGACAGTAGCAAGTTATATATAGTAGTAGCATAACAAACGCTTATCATTTAGAGCTATAACAAAATTAATCTATATATTGAGTATTTAACATAATATCATTTAGATGCGAGTTTTCAAGTTCTGAACGAAAAAATTTCTTTAAAGAAATCAGTTTTTTCCCTCGGCGTTTTGCTTTTTACTTTCCGAACATACATATGTAAGGAAAGTACTGTAATCATGACAAAAATTCAACTTTAAGATTTTGGTGTTTCTATACATTTTGAGGTCCCTTGAGTTCATTTTTCTATAGAATTTGATGAATCTAGCACTTAGAGATTTTTACAGGGACACAACGAAAAATTCTTTATCATTATGATCTATGGGTTCAAATTATTTCAAGGGCAATAGCAATGAGTTAAACAACATACTATAAGGATAAAAATACTCAAACACCTTATTGTAATTTTCTCTTTTGTTTATTTAACGACTTGTCTGTCTTTAATTTATTTCTACAACCGTTAATTACTTAATGTTCGAAAAGGCGAGTGGAATCACTGGAAAACAAAGCATTGTCAAGGATTTTTTTTTTTTTTTTTTTTTAAGCAGGGGTGAAACTTTTAAAGGACTACCCCTGAATTCAGGATTTTTGAAAATTTTGCAGTCTTTGAATTTAATGTTAAATTACTTTGTTTTTATAGAAATTTTTAGTTGACCGTATAATGTATAACGAACTCTCCAAATACCTCTTATTATATGTATAAATAAATATTTTTGAGATTAGCCATATAATATCTCGTTTCTCGGCCATTCATTCTTCATGCAAGTACCAGTTTTCAGGATTTTGCTTTTTGGGTAGTTTCACCCCTTTATAAACGAACTGCGGAAAAGATCTAATAAATTAAAAAAAAAATAATCGCGGAATAAAACGTCAGTGATACCAAAAATGGCATGTTTGACGTTTTTACCGGGAAAAACAGAATTAAAAATTACAAGAAGCTATTGAATTTCGAAATGTCTCCCTCCTGGATTTTGTTTATTTTATAAAATGCTTAATATTTTAAATGTATAAAGTGCCGCCTTATACCCCAACGAAATATTTTTTTTAGTAATATGAGGAAAAATATTTTCCCCATTCAAGTCCAAAGATATTCCAAGGAATATTCAGAATTTCTGCTGAAAAAACAATAATTTGGTCAAAAGAAAAAAAAAAGTCAACCTTATTGAATACAGGACCCTATTGATTTCTGTTTTCTACTTGAAGATTATTAATATTTTAGATTTGTGAGCAAAATAGACAGATTCTTGTTAATTTCGAACATGGTTTTGAAAAGAAGACGCTTTGCAATTTTAGTAGTCAACGGAAGGTTTAATTCATTTTTTTTTTTTCCTATTTGGCCTATGGTTTAACCCTGCTGTTCTTTTCCCAATTACCATACATTACACTTGTACCATTTTAAAAGATATAAAATTATATAAATAAAATAAAAATATATTCAGGTAATTAATATATATCCCACTCTAACAAAGTCGCAAAATGGCTTAAAAATATTTCTAAACTGTCATTTCTTTATAAAGAATTGAAATACGTTTTGGGCCAAATAGACCCGAACAGAACAGCAGGGTTAAAAATAAACTCGCATCATTTCCTTAGCTTCGACATGAAAGAATATCTGCCATCGATATTATTAAGAGCGGACAATACCTAATCAATCTAACCAACAGCCGTGGCCCATGTGATTCTATGGGAAAATTTGTTTCCATAGTTACTCCTTATCTAATGCATAGCTGCCAAGTCTTCTTGATTTCCAAGAAGACTTCCCGATTTTTGTGTTTTGTTCTTGCTTCCTGCCAGAAGATAAAATCTTGATTTTCAGATTTTCCCTGTATTTCATCTTTTTTGCTTCCAAAAAAGAAGAAAAAAAAAAAAAAAAAAAAATCTAAACATATTTATAAATTACACATAAAAATCTTATTCACTTTATGTATAAATTTTTATCGATGAGGTTTATTCCAAAATATTAATCATATCTTGCATTGCAACAATGGCTTTTACAGTGCTAATTCCTCATAAAGCTGGGAGTATACATATCTACAAATAGGACAATTCTCCCGTGTTTGCTTATGAGAACAAATTGTTTTCTGTGAATTGTATACTTGCTATCTTGAATAAAACATTAGTATTTTTTTTTTATTTAACTTGAAGAATATTCCTTTAAAAAATTAGTGCTCTTAAAGAGCAATATATGCATATACAATAGAATTTACCTTTCTAAAGAAGTCAAAATAAATTCACATAATGTTTACTGTATTATTTGTTCTCCAGGTTTTAAATGTTCAAAACTAAGCTTATTGGCTTATTTCAGAATTGATACCTACGATTTTCCTTAATAAAATAATTATTTCTGCTATACCTACTATATAGGGAGAAGCTTCTTGATTTTAATGAAATCTTCCTGTTTTTTGAGCTCAATCAATCTTCTTCATTTTTAACACAAGAAGTTGGCAGGTATGCTAATGTATTGTTTTTAATTCTGTTTTTACTTTCAGGAATTCCACTACCGTTAAATGAGTACTCATCTTCGAAAAACTGATTTTTAAAAATGTTTATATTTTGAGTTCAAAATGCCATTTTCACAAATTGCATTTTTCTTATTTTTTAACCGCAAAATGAAATACTAAAAATTTAAAAAATCAATTTTTTGAAAATGAGTACTCATTTAACGATTGTGAATTTCCTAAATATGAAAATGGAATTAAACATATATCTATATACATTCGGTAATGAGTAATTATGGTAAAATTTTTCCCCATAGAGTAACTTGGGCCACGGCTATCAGCAAAATTAGATATTGTCCGTTCTTAATCAAGGGGGGGGGGTTGTAGAATTGTAATGTCATTTTTACTGCACAGTTTTGTAATGTATTAAAACGAAGATTATATCACTTTGTCATTAAAAACATAACTATGCACATGACGGTAAACCCTATGCCTATTATATACAACCTTCGTACTTTATTACAACAATAAGTAATTTTAAATAAGTGTATTGCGGAGAAAACAGCAGCTCATCGAATGGATATATCTGGTCGCGGCTGTCAGAAGGTTTTAATCTGTTTGTCCGGTACATATCTTGCAATCGATTTTTAATTAACTTCCCTACTAGCTAGACATTTGAAACTTTCACAATAGCTCAGAACCCCATGACAACACAATACTTCGAAGCCCGATTTTCGAATTTTTTATTAGTTTTCTTTCGATTAATTAAAATATGAAAATAATAACCTCCTAATAGCTTTAAAAAAGCCATTAAAATATTAGCTTTTATTTAATTGTTGCCAAAAAAAAAGTTTTTACGAGTTCATTTTCTTTGACATAAAAATAAATACATTTAATTAAACGTGAACGTTAAAAAATTATAAAAAGTTAAATTATGCATCTCACAAAAATGACGTCATTATCACTTTAAAAATTTTCTACGCTTTGATAAAGTGCTAATGTAGTTCTATACGCAAGCGAAGTGTGACGTCACTGACCGTCCGTGGATAGAAGAAAAAGACTTCTATGTTAATCGCCCATTGAATTTTTTGTAAAAAATTATTAAAAATCGAGGAAAATATACATGCCAGATGTATATTTTCGTAATATGTATTGTACGAAATATTGTTTCATATTATACATTACTCTTTTAGTATAAGTTGTTAAACTAACCATGATTTTTAAAAGGAATTAAATATGTTCGCCAGATAATTTGGCGATATTTTTTTTTCCGCCAAGGACGGCAGATATGAAATCTATTCTGCTGCAACATATGAATATCTTATATCAAACACTTTATTTAGACACTAGTATATAACAACGTCAAAAATGATGGAATGTGAAATTAATTAAGGCTGTGAATCAACGAAGGCTTTGCCTGCTTCGCTGATCCCTATATTAAAAGGAAACACTTTTCTGTATCTCTTTATAAACAAAACAATGACGAAGAAAAAAAAAAATCATGAAGTTGCTCAAAAGCTTGCTTCCTGTCCCCGCTCATTCGCAGACTCGCGGGTGCCTGTCGCGATAGCCTACCAGTAGGCTTCCATTGGGATGCTTATCAGATGACAGTTTCGAAACGAACAGTATCGTAAAAAATTGAAGTAGCAGTTTTGTATTTAAATCCCAGTTACTTATGAACAACACTATTTTCTTGCATCCACAGACGGCCAGTGACGTCATCACTTTGCTTGCGTATAGCTATGATTCAACAGAAAATTTGAAAACTAGTATAAAAAGTTTATCTTATAATTATTGTTTTAATTTCTTTTTGTGGTGGGAGAAACACGAAAGACTGAGTTCAGTGAAGTTTATCAAAAAGTAGATAATAATAGATTCTTTTGCAGCAAGTTTTATGTTTTTTTTTTTTTTTTTTTTTTTTTAAGTTTATCATTTAAGATATTTATTCTTCTAATCGGTTTTTAAGAATATATTGGCTAACAAATAAATCGAACCTTATCTGGTGTCTTATGGCTCATTTTGAAACTATAACCTTTGCAACAGGTTTAGGTCTCTACCTTCATTTGGGACATTTAAAATATTTTTATTACTTTTTGTACCTTGTTGCATATATTTCACTTGAAAAGTTCAATATTTGACCCCCCCCCCTCCTTTTGAACTAATGAAAAAAAGAATTGCGTAATAAATTCTGCCTATACATTTCCAAAAGTGCGCTAGTGCGAAGTCACGTTTCGTATGTAACATTTTAATACCTTAAGAATAAGTTTGAACAACATTTATTCATAAAAATATTTTATATCTTTCGAAATAAGTACCAAACCTTATTATCTTTTTTTTTTTTCCTGTTTAGGTGTGTGTGGAGGGGAGGGGGGGATAAACTATAATGAAATTCAGTTATAATGAAATTCAACATAAGCCCCGAAAAATAAATAACGTTTATAAATACTGGTGTTAAATGAAGATGAATGAAAATTTATGGCTAATACCATGAACTGCACGCAAGTTATTTCGGAGCAAAATAATTAAGCCCGAATCTATCCGACGAAGAAAAATAGGCACATGGGCAATATGAGAGTAGCGTTTTCGCTTGATGAAGAGACATGTCGCCGGTGAATTATTTTGACCGGCGCCAATTATTGAGTGTTTATGGAGTTAGTTTACGACGTTTACATTTATCATCGACTTCTCGAATAGTTCAAATGAAAATCAATTCCGAGAAAAACATTATTTTTTCTTAGTTTCTGTTTCAGTATATTATTAGAATAATTTTAATCTGATTATTTTGCAAGAATTTGGACGTATTAAAAACATTTAATATTATTTAAATAAGTTGTTTATAAGAGGCATTTTAAAGTTGTTTTTGAATGTGAATGAGAAAATGTTTGATCTTACGGAATATTGTGGATATTGTAAAAAAATTAACTCTGCCTCTAGTGATTTTTTTTTTTTTTTTTTAAGAAAGGGAAAAAAAAGAAGTTTCTTACACGTCTTGTTTACTATTTTTATTTGGGTCTTATAGATTCGCGTTATTTAGATTATCTAAGTTACGAAGAAAAATGAATTGCGAAGAAAAATGAATGCAGTCTTTCTCTTATCTTTTTAACCTTGATCCTTTTTTTTTTTCTTTTTTTTTTTTTTAACTGGCCTATTATTCTAGTTGGAGCAAGGTTTGTAAGGTATACTTTAAAAAATGAAATTCTTAGATCGGTTCGCATTTTAAACACCGCCTAAAAACTAGGATTCTTGTGTGCTTTGCACCAATTCTTTTCTTCTTTCTTTCTTTTCCTTTATATATATATATATATATATATATAACATGACATGACATACTTTAGTCTTTAATGGAACTTCTCCAGTGCATTTAACTCATAATTTGTGATATATGTAAAGTATAATTATCACAAATAAAATTTACTAATAAAGTTGGCAATTAAAATTGTCTTAATAATACTACTTAAGAGGTCTCTCCACTTATCATCCCTCGAAGCCAGATTTTTATTCTATGGAGAATTTCGCCCCATTATAACTTATTAACTAATACACATTTTAATATTTCGTTTTGATACTCTGAAAATTCACAACTATTAAATAATTTATCGCTTTCTAAAAATTATTATTTTTTAATACTTTATTTTGAGGTTCTAAAATGAAAATTTTCAACCATGTGAAAATTTTAATTTTTGAGCTTAAAAATGAAATCTTAAAAATTAAAATAATCTGGTGTGTCACTCACACGACTTTCTCTTACCCTGAAATTTAATACTATAAATACAGGTTGGAGATTAAGAGGTAAGATAACGATGTTATGTAAACCTATGTGAAACAATTCAAATTAGGCTTCGTAAGAGTTTTATATGATAATTAATTCTGTGTAAGGAGGGCTACCGCCCCCCTCAACCCCCCGTTTCATTTATGCACCTAGATTTATATAAATTTTAATTAGGTTATTAAAAAATAATTCTGTTTTTAAAAATAATTTATTAAAATTATTTTTAAAAAAAATTATCTTTTATGATAATGCAGACGATTTCGATATTAGAGAAGTAGTATAACACTAAATATCAAAAAAAAAAAAGTCCATTTAATTCTCAATATTAGAAAAAAAAAAAAAAATCGGTTTTCTTTTTTTCGTTAAAAGTGAAAAAAAAAATCAATAACTTTGTTTCAAATTATCGCAGATCGTTGGTTCAACCATTCGTTTAAAGGTATTGGTGAGCTCTTTTGAAAGATACCCATCATGAAAATTTACTCCCCTCTAGGAGGGACTTCCCCCGGGGGGAAGACGTGAGGAGGAGGCGTGACTCCTACATACACAAAATTTTTTTCCCAGTTGACTATCTCTATTACAATATATATATATATTCGTTTCATTTGGTTTAGTGCAGTCTATAGACGTTAAACCTACCTGCAATTTCCCCCATAGACGTAATGTATTAGAATTCTCTTGATTGTCCCTGTACTACACGAACCATTTGCTTGATCTTAACGAAAAGCTTACTGTAGCATCCCTATATGATACACATTTAGAATACCAAGTTTGAACATTCTGCCATAAATTGTTTTTGAGATATGCTGATAACAGACAAACATACACACAGACCATTTGCTAAAAACATGATTTTCATATTCAGGGAACCTCAAAACGTGTAAATATAACAAAATCTCGCGTTCGAAAATTTGAGCCAAAAACAATACTTTCTCCTCTACCTTATGGGTAAGAGAAAGTAAAAATCAATTTTTAGAAAGCGATAAACTTTTTAGCAGTTGTGAAATTTCTAAAAGTGAAAACGGAATTTAAAAGCATAGATATAGTAATAAGACATACACTAAGCGACAAAAAAAAAAAAAAAAAAAAAAGGCGCACTTTAAGAAAAATGACTTATACCATTTTTTATTTGTAATAACTTTAAAATTAAGGTTGAAACTGTCTTGTTTGCATAATACGAAAGGGATGAAATGATATATATGTACATTTTCGATATAATAATTCGCTTTATTACACTCTATGAAGTACTTTATAAGAATCTGCGTAAAACTTTCGTTTTAAACATAATGCAATAACCATACACTTTGTATTCTATTATGATTTATTATAGGAAATAAACAAGCTATATTTTAATATATGAAATAAAACTTTATTTGTTAGATCCAAGCAATTTTTTATTAAAAATATGTATTCTGCATTGGGATAATTCCACCTTTATATGGAATTACTGCTAAAATGCACAATAGCATAGTATTATTATACAATGTTTTAATATAAATCTCAGAAATTTCAATGTGCTAAATATCACAAATAATTTTTTCTATAGTCCATTTTCTCATCAGAGGCGCTTCAAGGCCACGGAATGCGAGAGGGAAATCACGTGACTGAGATCACGTGCTCAATTCCATCCAGTGACATGTCGTTGTTTCTTCAGTAACCTAGCAACGGACGGGGAAAATGAAATCACGGTTCATTTGAGCGTGGCCTTGAGGCGACTGCGTAAATCAAATAGAGTATAGTTCTGGCAGAGTTGTAGGCTGCAAATTTCGAATCCTCTCCCCCGCCTTTTTACAGACGAAACATTTTCGAGCGGATCGCGATTAGGAATATTTCCATGACTGGTATTGAAGATATTCTACTATATCGTTAGTGGGATTTTACTTTGAGTGAAAAAAGATATGATTGCTTACAGAATTATAAGTTCTCATGGGAATGGATAGGAAATTTTGACAATTTGGAGTGAATAAACTTACCACTGACGCCGTGTAGTAAGGTGCATTATCATCTTGAAATGCTGTTTGCGGAAATGTCCAAGATACCTCCAAAATAGTCGGTCAGGCATCACTTTTTTAAGACTGTGTTTTACTTCGAGTTAAAACCATTTTACCAATATTTATTTAACATTTAATTATTTTGTCACCTCGCGTATTGAAATATTTTTTGATTTTTCATTCAAAAATTAATACTTTTTGTGGCATTGTTAACTTTTTTATTCTTACCATTTTTGAAACAATTTCTAAAATTACAATTTTCCTGACAATTGAATTTTGTTTTTAACACTGGACTCAAAGCTAAAGTGTATGTGGAGGACAACATAATAAAATCTATTCGAAAATTTGTTTTTTAAACTATAAAATTGGCGGTTGTAGAAGGTGAAAAGCAAAATATCCAAGTGCGGATTTTTTTTTTTTTTTTTGTCGCATAGTGTAGATTGATCATTGACGGGGTAAAAGTGATGCCTTTTCATTTGGGAAAAGACAGCCACTTTACTCTTTTATGGATGTTTTTCCCGAGTTAATATACACGGGAATAGGGAATACACATATATAATTTAGAAAATAAAATTTAAGAATAATTTATGTACTAAAAGAGAATGAACAACTCCAGAACTAAAAGAGAATGAACAATTCCAGATACCCAATTTTCTTTTTTTACTATACTTTAGTATACTCATATCTGCACAAAACTAACTTTATTTTGGCATTTATTATTATACTTCTTTGAGATAAAAATCGTCTGCATTTATCACGGAAAATAATTTTAATAAGTTATAATTTAGTAAATAGTTTGTATTGCGTAAATTTGTTTAGGATTATATATAGAAGAATGTCTTATGGTGGCCACAACATAGTAGTCATATATTAAAATTTCCGCGGCTGCTAACGATCCGCGTTTGTAATGATCGATAGACGACGCTTTCTGAACTGCAGTTGTTAGTAAATATAATAGCCACGTGTATTCATTATTGTTCTTTATGTTATTCTACTTAATATTCGTACTATAATTTCTCCGTCATTACACCAAGGAAAATTGATTGATTTGGAAAAAAATATTTCAGTTTATTCAAAGTTCGATCGGAAGTAGATTTTTAACTGAAGCTAAACAAATATTAGTTTCAAATCATCTAATTAATTATTTACTTCCATTAGACGAAGCAACTGAAATTTTAAATTTGCCATTTGGAAATAAATGGAAGCTTAATTCTGGATTTCTTGATCCTTTGGAGTTACACTGTGGCACACAACAGTATGTGTTATGTTTTTTACCGGATTTATTCATTTTTATTCAATAAATATATGTGAAACTAAACATCGGCCAGCAATGGCGGCTTATGAAAGCCGAATTAAAGCAAGTTTATTGTAATTTCACCTTAGCCCACCAGAGGGCGAGCATTTCATTACAATCGCGGATATTTAAAAGAATTTTGAAAATTCCATATTACTTACTAATATAAAATCTTAAAAAAAAAAAAAATAAATAAATAAAAAATAAAAAAGAGTATTCCATTAAATATAAAGACAGTAATTATATCACAATAATAACAAAGCAACTGATTATAAAATTTATATTTTTCATAAATTAGTTGAATGTAACTTATTTATGAAAACTTATCCCAATTCTTTTCATATATTTGTTAGAACACTTAAAAGCTGCACAATATTTTGGCATTTTCAAAATTCATTAACATTCTATTCCATTACTATTTTCAAGTTTTAACTCTCTAATGGCTGATGCCAAAAAACTTTTCCGTCATCAAAAATCTTTGCTCGTTAACATGGGAATGATAAATCTACATAAATTACTATATCTATGTTTAAAAGTATGTATTACTTAATAAGTTAAAACGGACAAAATTTTCCATAGAATAACATTGGCTTCGGCTTTTGGGAGACAATAAGTAGCGAGTTCCCTTAAGAATAATAATTAAAAATATTCATTGTTATTTTATATATTTTTTAAATTGAACACTTGATGGGGTAAATAATCTCAAATTTACTTTGCCTGGTTTTGCTTGGTTAATTTTTTATAGCAGACTTACTCCCATAGCTTCTTGAAAAGGATCCAATTTGCGGTCAATTTTTGTTTTTAACATTCTTTATTGCAAAATAAACAAATTGAGAAGAGGGGGATATGTATTTCCTTCCGCTATCTCCTGAATAATAAGAAACTGCTACCTCGTACTAAACTAATAAAGATATGAATTTACATTAGTATTTAATATTCTTTGTGGTTGAGTTAACGGCCCTCTTCACTTCCCGTCGCCGGAATCCCAAGCCAATGTTATTCTATGGGGAATTTTCTTTACTTATAACTAATTAACTATTACATATTTTTAAATTCTGTTTTCACATTCAAAAAATTCTCAACTGTTAAATTGACAGACCTTTTTTAAAAAACGGATTTTTTTTCTGAAAATACGAATTTTCAATATGTGAAATTTTTCATTTTGCAATTTCAAAATAAAATATTTAAAAAAAAAAAAAAAAAAAAAAACATTTTTTAAAAGGTCCGTAATTTAACAGTCGTGAATTTTCTGAATGTGAAAGCAGAATTTAAAATATTTATTAGTTAATAAGTTTTTAGTAAAAAAAAAAAATCCCATAGAATAACATACGCTTCGGCTTCCAACGACGGTGAGTGAAGCGGGCCCTTAAAACGCTTTCTTACAGAAACTTGTAAATTACTGTTCTTTACTGGTATCATTGGGAGTTCCTTATATGATTTATTATGCTCCCCTCGTGAATTTAATTGAAATTCTACTTCTATTATCTTATTAGATGAAATAAACTAATAAAACCATTAACCCGTTAGCGCTCAGTGTCCTCATTTGAGGACAGCTAATAAAATGGCACGTGTATTTTTTGTGGTTTCTTGGAATGATTTCTGCTTTTTAGTGGCAGTTTATAGTGTCACTCTAAATGATCCGTGAAAGTTTTGTGTATCTACTTTTAATTAAATTATTATTTCATAATTTGGATAGTTATTTTATTTTTATTTTTTTCATTCGTCGCACATATATTTGCTTTTTGCGCAGGTATACTAACTTAAATGAAGTTGAATAATAATATATACTTTCGAAATCTTTGTCAACATATAATAGGAAATTAATCTGTTATCTCAAAGTTTTTCTATCTCGAGGTTTTCTCGCTAGAACACTAAACGTCAATAAATGAGGATAGGCTTTTTAAATTTAAAATTATCAGAAGAATTGTTTAAGTTAATATATTTTACTGGCAGTTGTCTATATTAATTTAGACGCGAAATAATCAGCTAATAATATTTTGCAAAATTAATTCGGGCGTTAACGGGTTAAATAAAAGAAGTTATATATTCTTAGATAATTCCTCATAAATAACAAAGTCTGGATTTAGAAAGCTATTGAAAAACAACTCGAATATTTCAGTTTTTTTTTTAGTATCTTCTTGGTAATCATGCTGTTTTATATTTACGAGTAATTTTGAGACAAAGATGTCCCATTAGTATTTACGCAGGTTTGTCGTTTTAGCGTTTATGGCTACGACGTACCATAAAAGTTTGTATAAAATTTGAAGAAAGAGCTGTTCGGTAACATGGACTTGTATGAGATGTCAATGCTTCCACTCGTTTCATGAAATTAGCCTTTGCAATTTGAATAAAGGCTAATGAATGGATATTTGAGATGATAAAACTTTTCTCCCTGAATCTTAAGACAATCAATGTTCGGTCTGTTAATAATTGTGATCCAGTAAAAATCGAAGACAGTCGCGGCGTATAAAAGCAAATTCGCAAAAGTGTCGGAGTGCAAGAAATAACGAGTAACATTTCCCCCTCTCTTTAATATGCATTCTTACCATGACTAGATATAAGTCATGCTAGTTTGTCATTTGTCATCGTCATCAAGTTTCAGTGACGATTTCATGGTTTGATTCAAGCAACCCATTCTTCCCCCCAGCTTTTTGCAACATCACTTTTCCTGAACAATTTTGGGTTATCTAATTAATAATAAATCTTATAATAAACCCAATCACTTTTACTAAATGCCGCTATTTCTACGTGTTCTGTTGAAATTTTAGAAATTTTCTCGTATGGTGGAGTGAAGTGGCAGAAGCTCGAAAACGACTTTTGTTGTTTAGAAGCTGTTCTCTTCTAATAAAACTGTTGTTAAATTCTTATAGACAGTTTGTCTTAAGATTTATTTGAGAATGCATAATGAAATTTTAATCATTGATATTAGTACTACAGTCATATCCGTCAAACATATTTTTTAATTATTTTTAGTGAAATATGTTTTATTTTCAAGAGCATTACTTCCCGAGTTTATATAAATGATTGGCATCTTAGGCAAACAAAAGCCTTATTTATTTTTTCTATTTTATATATGCTGATTCACAGAGGCAGATTTAAGTTAGGTTATACCACCCATTTTGATATGGCACCCCCATTTTTTGAAATATTATGTGTAAATAATAATGCGAGGCACCGTTGGAAAAGCCTTAGTTTTTTCTAATGATACAACTTTCTTTTAAAAATACAGATTTTTGGCACGATTTTCAAGACTTACTCGATTTTTTCTGCAAATCATTTTATACCTTAACAAATTTCTGATAAAAACCCACCTGTATTTCCCCCCCTTATCGAAGAATGTTGGTCGAGGAACCTTACTCCAAAAGACTATTAAAATAAGCCGAAAATTTTGCGATTTATGATTTTTTTCTAAAGTAACAATTTTCCTGAAATAATAAATTAATACATTCGAAAGGACATCTAAAGAGTAGTTTATGTAGCAAAGTTTAGAGCCATATCTGAGATATTGTCTTTCGGTCCCACTTCCGATTTGCACTAACACTTAGCAAACTCATTTGTTCACCATAACCAACCTTTAATACGAAAAAACATTTAAAAGGGAGTTAATATGGCAAGTTTGAAAAAATCTGTAAGGCCATTTATAAAGAAATGCACTGGCGAGACGTAAAATTGATCTACTTGCACAGAAAGCCTATCAATTTTCCTAACTAACCAACTAATTCATATGAAAGGACATCTGATAAGGTATTCATATAGCAATTTTAAATAAAATCGTTCGAGCTCTTTTTGAGATACGGACTTACGATCTCATTTCTGGTTTTCCATTTTCCGAAAAGTTGGAAAAATCATTCGTTTCAGAGATATGATAATCAGAAGATTTCTCACTCATATGCAATATACATATACGTTGACCAATTGCAAAAAAGCACATTTTGGTATTCAGTAGACCTTAAAACATATAGAAATATTAGGTGGCAATTTGATATCGAAATTTTTGACCGAATACAATACTTCCATTATTATTATTTACGGTAGTTGGAAAATGGAAGTAAAAATGTTAATACCACTTAAATTGAGTTTACATTAACATGTAAGAAACACGACGCAGGGGCACCAAGCATGAGTTTTCTGTAGTTAGAATTTTCTAGGAGTTGCCGAAGGCGGCTTGTTAATCAATAAAAAAAGATTATGTATGTACGTATATTCAAATCATAGATGTCGTATAATACCTTTGCTTATTTTAAAGGTTATAAAAAAGGGAAAGTTATTGTAAAATTTTTGTGGTGCGAAAACGAAAATTGATACGAAATTAATGTACTACAAAAAGCTGGGTGAAATTTTCAGAGAAATTTTGTAAATATCTTTAATATTAATATTATTAAACATGAAAAAATTAGTAAAAATTTAAGCTGACATGGAGGATCAAAATTGTGATGGCATGTCTCCGGACCACCTTTAGGGGTGAATGCCAGAACATTGTCACTTGCTAAACCTAATCACTTAGCCCTTGTGAAGCTCCAGTGAGACATAAAACCCACTCAACATCGAACATTTTAGATAGTCTACAATATCGCTGTGATGAAAAGTTTAAAAAGAATGAAAGTAAGTTTAGGTGGATCACAAATAATGCCTCCATTATATTGGGTTGTTCGATAAATAATGTCGTTTTTTAAAACCTTCGCTTCTAAAAACCAAGGCTTCTTCGAACGTGGAATTTTTCAACTTACCGAAAGATGGCAAAAGGTCATCCAATAAAATGGTCAATATATCATTGATTAATGTTTGTTGTTAATATAAATAAATTCACTTTGAAAAACATGAAAAAAAAAAAAAAAAAAAAACGACATTATTTATCGAACAACCCAATAGATGTTTTGGTTTTTCTATTACTGTACTATAACATTGATCATTATTACTCGTGATATTTCTTCATCATTTACTTACTAGAACTTTTTAATAATTTTTAAATTTTTGACTGAATTTTTTTTTTTTTTTTTTTTTTTTTTAATTTTTATTCCAAATTTTTAATCTGGCACCTCTATTGTCCGCGCGCCCCTAGGCAGTCGCCTAATTGTAAAACCGGCCCTGAGTTTACGTTCCCTATCGCGTTTGTTTGGCTGTATTATTCAACGCCTGATAGATTATTTAATTGCACATTTTCATAGGCTCAGCTTTAATATAATAATTAATCCTTTTTACAAGAGTGACTACGATACTTTTTTTTTTTTTTTTTTTTCTTTAGATGGCTTAAAATGCACAAACTACTTTTTGGTATAAATTTAATTAATAACCCTAGAACACTAGCGTGTTCATATCTGCCGCTATCACTAGAGATACGTAAAATTTACGTGCTCATTTAAAATTCGTTTATTTGCTTATATTACATTAATGTTGTTTGTAAATATGTTTAATTATTTGCCGTTTTACTCAATATGACTAATTTTTCATTAACTGAATAATTATTTCAAAGCACTCAAGGTCAAACAAGTGTATCTGTAGAAGGTTAAGGGCAGAAAAGAACCAATAAATGAAGACCAGACCGCACGTAAAATTTACATACACTAGTGTTCAAGTGTTAAAAATCATGCATAATATCACAAGTGGCTAGCCTGCAGTTCACCCTTTAAATTTTGCTGCTTACGGCACAATTCACGTAATTTATCGAAGAATTATTACCTTCTGTTGACACAGTAAAAATTATAATGTACATATATTATAATAGAATATTTGTGTCTTACTGTACACACACACAAATATATAGTACATACCGCACTATTAATCATTTTACTTAAATTATAAAAATATAAAATAAATATTATTCTTATAGAAACAATCCATGGCATTCCCTTACCAATATTTTATTCAATGTAGTATCTTCATAATAAGAATAGATTCGTTTTTCACGACCAACTCGAATTAGAAATAAGAATGTTTTTCATACTTTATTCATTTACAAAATTCATAATTTTGTTACCATTTTAATACTTTCGCTTATTCTTAAATTTTATATTTAGTGGGTAGAAGTCCTCAAAAAGCAGCGATTGTATATAATTAAACTGAAAGGCATTTTATATTATCAAAATACACTATATTCAACCAATTTTTTATTTTTTTGTGGTGCATTTTGGACTTTTTAAACATTATGGTGTATAATATAATGCCATTATTTTTAGAATATCAAGTGAACACAGATATTAAATGATACAAATTGGTATGGGGGTTAAAAAAGCGAAGAATAATGTATTTGAAATAGATTATTTTCTAAACTCACTAGGCAGGCAAAAATACATTTGAAAAACAATTTACCTGCCTTATCACATACATACATAAAATAATTGAAAACGAAAAAATAAAAGTTGTGAAACTGGGAAAACCAGCAAAATAGAATAGTCTGTTTTTTTTTTTTCAATCTTGGTAGATACATCATCCTCGAATTGTATCCGTATGCATCCAGGATTAAAAGTTTTTATACTTGCCGAAGACGCAATTTTGTATAAAATTTTTGCTGATAGTTCATATAAGTAAATAAATAAATAACAATATATAATACTAGCAGGCAACGCCCGCTTCGCTGGCCCCTATTTTTAAATGAATCACTATAATTATTGAATTCTCAAAATTGCATTCATTTTTATGACGTGAAAAAAAAAAAGAGAAACAAAATCTGATTAGGAAAATGTCCCACCGGGTTCTCACTGCCTTCGGAAAAAATTTCCAAAATGCTCTAACTCTTATTTCTATTATTTGCCCCTCCCCCCCTTCCCATCTATCCTAATGATTTTACAAATTCGAAAATATCCGCAATCGATTTGTAAGTATTGAAAACCTTAATATAACAATTTTGAACGATCTAACTCTATTTTTATTTTTTGCCCCCCCTCTCCCCCCCCTACCCGGCCCTCCTAATAACTTTACACTTTCGAAAATATCCCCATTCGACTTGCAGGCCTCTAAAACCTATATGTACAAATTTTGAACGGCCTAACTGTATTTCTATTTGTTTTTGCCCATAGCTCCCCCCCTTCCCGCCCCTCCTAATAATTTTACAAATTCGAAAATATCCGCAATCGATTTGTAAGTATCGAAAACCTTAATATAACAATTTTGAACGATCTAACTCTATTTTTATTTTTTGCCCCCCCTCTCCCCCCCCCCCCTACCCGGCCCTCCTAATAACTTTACACTTTCGAAAATATCCCCATTCGACTTGCAGGCCTCTAAAACCTATATGTACCAATTTTGAACGGCCTAACTGTATTTCTATTTGTTTTTGCCCCGTAACCCCCCTCCCCATGCTGCCCCACCTGGGGGCTGACTTTCTAAAATTCCAGAAATTGGTTTTTAGATATTTTCATTAGCTATATTTTAGAGCAAAAATTTCACGTATATCTGTTATTTTGTTTGAGATATATAGGATTATGTGAAATCACGTTCCGCTGTTCCCCCCCCCCCCCCCACTTGGGGACCGAATTTCTAAAATTCCAGAAATTGATTTTTAGACATTCGTGTTAGCTATATTTTAAAGCAAAAATTTTTCGGATATCTGTTTTTTTTTTGTTTGTTTGTTTTTTGTTTGAGATATGAAGGATTTTGTGAAATCACGTTTTGCTCCCCTCTCCCCCCCTTGGGGGGCGAATTTTGTCAAATCGCTTCTTAGTGGATGCCTACGTCCACTGAAATAACATTTTCACAAAGTTTCATGCTTCTAGGTCTAGGGATTTGGTCTAGGCGATGATGAATCACCCCCTCACTCAGTCAGGAAGAACGATTTTATATATATAGATTAGATTTCAAATACAATTATATTTAATTTTTCTTCTTTCCTCTTTTTTTTTTACCAGTGGGATTGCTTGGTTTGCCCCATTTATTGCTTAAATATAAGTAATATAAAATCATTTTATATTATCAAAATACACAATATATTCAACCATTTTTGTACTTGGAAAAATTGTAAAGAGTTTAAATTTTTTTGTTTCTCTGGAAATCCTTCAATACTAAGTAAGTTAAAATTGTCAATGCTCTAAGTACACATGCATCACATAATTCCCCCCCCCCCTTTTTTTTGTAAAAAAAAAAAAAAAAAAAAAAAAAAATAATAATAATAATAATACTACACCTATCTATCTATATATAATTAAAACAAATTGAAGGGCCATAACACTAAGAATAGAAACAAAAGATGCAATATAATCCATTACATGAAATTAAATATTAAACTCTCAATTCCCCCGTGATATGTGCAATATTTCAAAATTTAGGAAGAATTTTAATAAAAATTTCTATAAATAGAAATAAATTTGTTTTACAAACTAATAATTATATAAGAAACTATTTTATTTTCTCTTAAAATAACCATAATAATAATAAAGGAATGTCCATTTACCCTTTTTCCGTTCTGTATTAAAAAAAAAAATCATGACTCAAAAATTGAAGTCATTTTAATTATATATGTCAGATCAGTTAGTAAAGTTGAGGGTTATGCCATTTAAATAGTAATCAATTTTAATGTATTGTAGATTCTAAATAATTTTATTTTTGCCTTTTTAGTTGTGCTTTTTATAACTATGGGTTACAGGTAAGTAAAATTTTATATTAAATTTTTCATTGAAGTACTTGTTTCTTGCATATTTTCTTGTTTCGTTTTTGTGAATAATTCAAAATGCATCATTTATATTTTATTAAACCAAAAGAACTACTGTTGGCACTTTGTATCTTAATTTGCATAATAATGAAATTTTGTTAATATGATATCTAATTATTGTATATGGTGTTTTTTTTTTAAACATTTCTTTTCAGGTTTAAAATATTTTGCTTTTGTTAGGAGCTTTGCCCATTTTGTTTATAAAGAAATAATAACTAATAAAGATTAATTATTTATATATAATTTTTTTTTTCTCTCTTTTTCAGTTTAATGAAGAAATTTTCCAAAAAATTAGTCAGTCGCTGTGTTTATTGCAATGTTCTTCAAGCTACCAAACCAGAAATTCTCTCAGAGTAAGTTTTTTTTTTTTTTTGTTTTCTTGAACTCTTTTTTAAATCAATATATGTGCATGAATATTGTTTCGAGGATTTTTAATAGAAGATTTAAAAGAATAAGTTTATAGTCAGATGATAAAACTTTAATAAATACAATAAAATTAAAAACAACATAGAAATATTTAAAAAAGAAAACTAGCTTTGAAATTAATAAAATAGTTGGTTAACATTTAAAAATGTAAATTTAAGACATTTTTCTTTTATTTGCCTTTAAACATTAAATTGGCAAAAGAAAAGAAAATAATAATAATAAATAAATAAAATAAATCATTGTAAGGCAGATCTTGAGAAAACAGTTCAACAGGAATTCACTTTTGGATACTTTTTTATTCAGGTTTCAGATTATATATAATATATAGTATATATTTAAGGCTGTTTTGTCAATGTGTCTTTTTTTTTTTTATTTGTAATCTAATACTTTTTTTTTACTGTTACTTTATCATAAAGACAATATCTGTAGTCAAGGGTGCCATTAAAGCAGATCTCTTCTTATTATTTATTTATTTTCTGTGGGCAGTGTACGAAATTCTGTTGTCGGTGTCAAACTGTATTTTTAAAAATGAATCTTGAAGTACTGCATTTTTGTTTTGTAGTAGAAATCGAATGTATTTTTTCATTAAAACCAATGTAACATTTAAAATGAGATAAAAAATATAAAAATTAAAAAACTTTAAAAATACATTTTAATTAAAAACATTAAAACACAAGACAGATGTTTCGGCTAGAACACTAGCCCTCCTCATTGTCAAACATACAAGCACATCATTTACAAAAATTCATAATACATCATAGCAAGATTAAATATTCAGGAGGAATAGCTTTAGCCTCGTTCAAGGCAGAATGTTGCATTTTAGTAAAAGCGCCCTCTAGAAAAACACGGGATTCATATATATTTACATTAGAAGCTAAAAATTTTTTAAGTTTTCAAAATCCGGAATATGATCACTATTGAGAGAATGGATTACGAGTTTTCATCTTAAATTTCCTGTTTGATATGAGCGTTTATGTTCCTTTAATCTAATTTACCTGTTCTGCCAGTTTCACCGATATATGTAGAATCACAATTTTTACAAGGAATACTGTAGATTACACCTAGACGTTTAAGAGGGGGACAGCGGGTTTAAAGTTTGAGAGAAAGTTACTAATACGAAGTTGAGGTTTAAAGCTAGTAGAGATATTAACTGTTCTAAGTAATTTAGAGGTATTTTCAGAAATACCTTTATAATAAGGGATAGCCGTACGATAAGTGGAATTTTTAACTTTAGGATAAACTGATTTATATGAAAAATAGAACTCTTCTTTATAAATTCTTATAATAAAACAATGGGGTAACCATTATTTTTTAAATCAGAAAAAATTTTGGATAGTTCAATATTTAATAATTTGGAATTACTACAGTAATGCTTTGCACGATGTAAAAGAGTACGAATGACTGCAAGTTTATGCGATAAAGGATTAGAACAGTTAATATCCTACTAGCTTTAAACCTCAACTCCGTATTAGTAACTTTATCTCAAACTTTAAACCCGCTGACCCCCCCTCTTAAACGACTAGGTGTAATCTATAGTATTCCTTGTAAAAATTGTGATGCTACATATATTGGTGAAACTGGCAGAACAGGTGAAATTAGATTAAAGGAATATAAACGCTCATATAAAACAGAAGATTTAAGATCAAAACTTGTTCTAATTTGCTCTCAATTGTTTTATAAAGCAGATAATTATTATTATTAATGTTTCTACTTATTTATCTATTTTTTAATATGTTTTTAGATATTTAGACAAAGGAGGATGGGAGACAATAAACACCTGGTTGCAATATGCAAAGGCTTCAGCTTCTGAAAGTTTTTTGTTAGAGATGCTTAAACTGTGTAAACTATTGCCTATGACCTTAAATAGATTAAAGGAAAATAATACAGCCAAGCTCATAAAATCTCTGACAAAGCATGAAAATAACAGTAAGTATTCACATACAGTAAGCAATATTTGTTTTGCAATATTACTGGTATTGCTGTTTAATTTTTATCTGAAATAAAAATATTCAACATTAAAAAATCTAAAAATTAGTTCTCAGCTGTTTTGGGATTTCCAAAATTTTTTCCTAAGTGATATATTAATGAAATTATGAAGATTAAAGCAAGAAAATTAGTTCAAAAACCAAAACTATAGCATGCAATGCCCAAGTTGGTAAGCATGGTTTATGATGGCCAGAGAATGTCCATTTAATTTTCAGCGGAAAAACTTTTTATTTCCTTAATTTTATTTAATACAGCTCTGGTGAAAGAGTTTTAGAAATCCCATAATAGCATAATATGCTATTTTTTCTTTCATTAAGAAAGTTTTGAGAATTTTAAAGTTGTATACTGGTATATAACAGTACAAAGACATTTCTATGTATTTTTAAAAGTCATACTATCTATTTTTTTTTTTTTTTTTTTTTTAAGCTAATGCTTTATAATATTTAAATTCAATTATACCTTTATACTTTATTTATGTAGAACTGTCTCATTAATGAAGTACTGTAAAGCTTCGTTTATACATCTTTTAAGGGACTGATGTAAAAGAATGTATAAATGAAATGATGTATAAATGAAATTTTAAAAATAATACTTTGATTATTACAAATTTAGTGACTTTTAAGCAAAATTCATGTGAAAGTACTAATTAATAAAGTTAGTTAATGTATATTATACTTTATAGTGGATTTTTTTTTTTTTTTTTTTTTTTTTTTTAAAGATAATTAATATATATTTATATATATATATATAAAGTGAGAAAAATAATGCCATTAATGCATGACTGGTTTCTAATTATATATAAATCATATATTGAGTATTGGATTACATTTCTTAAGAACTATTTAAATGCATCTTGAGTTAATTATATATATTGCATATCTTTAATAATAGCATTATACAATTTATGTCCATACAGGTAGTTACTTAATTGTATTAAAAAAATCTTTTATATTCGTCTGACATGCTGATTGTCTGTGAGTATTAAAAATTGCACTGTGAATTCAATTGATTCTTTGATCAGTTTTTTTTATGAATCAGAACTTCCCATGGGTGAAAGTTTTCGGTCTATTGACTGAATTCAGTCTTTTTTTATGTGTTATAATACAGATAGGCCAATTTTATGGAATTAATCTTTGTTAGGGGCAAATAAAGGTCCCAATTTTTTTCTGAATCAGCTCCTATTAATGTTAATTCAATTATATTAATAAATAATTTTCCTATGTTTTCATACTTCTAAAAGTGCCATTATTAAACTCATTTCAGATCTACAGACTAATTACTTATCTAACTATAACTGGTTCATTATTCGAAAATTTATTTTTGCAATTAAAAAGAAATACTTAGTAAACTTTCTGAATGTCTTTCAAAGCCAATCCTATAATAAACATTTTTCAGACATTTTTTATGATATTATAATGTACAAAATCAAACAATTTAATTTAAAACTTAATAAAAAGCCCAACAAATTTAAAACAAATACTCAATTAATTGTGAATTTTACAAATCAAATATTGAACAGTATTAACATTACGTCTATCATTAATGGCAAAGAATGTTTGTTTCCGATTAAAGATTTAAATCTATCTCGTACCTTCAAATATCCTCTTCCTCTTGGCAGAAAGATATTCAATTATAATTCTGTATCTAAGTCTACCTCTTTTACTAACACTGTAACCTGTAAATGCAATGATCCTTCTTTCTCAAAATTTATTGACAGAGACCATGGACACATTATCACGGGTAATCTCAATATTATTGATAATTATCAATTAAAAAAATTCATGAAATTTGGCACCAAATTTAGACTTCCAGTTAAAACTAGCATTCCACAAATCTTTCAACAGTTTTCTTATGACCTAGATTTATTTATTTATAAAATATCTATTACTCATAATAAACCTATTGCCTACTTCACTCAATGGAAAGTTTTAGTGTTACAAAAAATCAAAAATGCATTATTTATCAATTCTTCAAATCTGGTGTTATTTAAAAAATCTGTACTTCTTAACTCAATCAAATCACTACAGGATGACTTTGTGATCACTTATGTTGACAAATCACCTAATAATTATGCCATTATTTGTAAATCCTACTATCTCTCTATTTTAAACTCTTCAATCAATAATAGTAACATCTTCAGTTTAACTAATAATAACCTTATTATTAATAACCGAAAAATACATAATTACTATAAACTACTTCAACTTCCCTTCAATAACTTTAATTATCCTTATATAGTTCTCATACCTAAGTTTCACAAATCTCCAATTAAATTTCGCACTGTCACTGTTGGGTGTAACACTTATAACAACAATGCTAATAAAGCTCTACTGGATATTCTAAAACAAATTTACAAATGTACTTGCAAAGTTGATAATTTACACTGTCTTAAAAATAGCTTTCAATTAATTCAATACATAAAATCGCTCGATTCAATAGACAATATTATGACTTTTGACTTTCAAGATCTTTTCAATAATATTGAGTTATCAGATCTTAGTAATATCATTTACAGTCTTTTTCAAGAATATAAAGCTCAAATTAATCTTCCTTACAATTTTAAAGCAGAAAAATTTAAAACTCTTCTTAACTTTGTTATCCATAATAATTATATCTTCCACAACAACGCTATCTATTTGCAACAATTAGGCATCCCACAAGGAGGTTGTAGCTCCAGTATTTTGGCAGATCTCTATCTTTATTATTATGAAAAGCAAATTTGCAATGATGATGTTCGATTTTATCGTTACATCGATGATATTATTGTATTTTATCTCAACAAGAACTCACAAAATGGCTTTTCCTTCAATTATCCACCTAATTTAAAGCTAACTCAAAATACTCTGACTAATCAATCAATTAACTTTTTAGATCTCAAAATAATCATCGATGGTAATAAACTTTACACAGATATCTATGACAAACGGCAAGATTTTTGTTTTAATGTCAACTTATTTACACATTTTAATTCATGTCTGCATCTTTCGGTATTTAGAGACATCATCATTAACCATTTATTTCGAATTAATAATTTATGCTCTGCAAAGTTTAAAAACAAGAATATTAATAAACTGATCACAGCCACTGGTAAAATGGGTTTTCCTAAAAACTTTGTATTTTCTATTTTATATCCTTAACCATGTCTCTGTCAGTACAAAAAAAAAAAAAAAAAGCTGTGTACTTGTGTATATCAACAAAAAAATTATAAAATAATAAAAGACAATAAAAAAGGTGGCGGTTGGGTGGGCAGATGTTTGATTACGGAGGTGGGGTGGTGTTGTAAGGCTGGATGGTTGGGTGGGTTTGTGAAATTAAATTAAAAAAAAATAAATAAATAAATAAATAAAAGTAGAAGGCTTGTTGCATTTGCTTGGTATTACTATGCAAACTTTCATTTTCCAATAAAATTTCAGATTTTTCCTTTTTGAGTTGTCAACTATATTTAATGTTCTAATTATACTGTTAAACACAATGTGATCAATCGGTGAATTTCATTGTGGCTTCGTGGTTTCATTGTTGTTCATCTGCTTTGAAATTTTGCATTTTTAAATCCATATGGTTCCTGATCTGGTTGTGGCAGGCTGGGGGAGTGTTGCCGGCGTAAAACTAGTGTAACCCCACAGGCAAGTCACAAGTCTTGCCGCCTGCCTCCTTCTTCCTATCTTGTGTTTCTTGGGTTGTTTTTTCATTAATTTTGATAAGTTTATGGTTTTAAGTTAAGATTTGTTGTTTTATTTTATTGATTCGTTTGTTTTGCAAACTGTTAATTAATAGATCTGGTTTCTTTATATTAATGTATTTCATCCACTGATGATTTTTTTTTTTTTTTTTTTTTTTTTTTTTTTATCTTATTGGTCATTGGTGTTTCAGTGATCTTGTATCTGTTGCTTGGCTTCTACTATGCTTAATAGATCATCTTTATTATATATATATATATATATACTTCAGTCCAGCGAAATTTTTTTACTTTCACCCGGGGAACTTCCCTGTATAAATGTAAAAGATGTATAAATGAGAGACGTATAAACAGAGTTTAACTGCATAAAGATATAATTAAATTTAAATATTATGAAATCCCTTCATTTTAAATTAAATATTTAATTTGTTTAATTTGATAGCTAATGCTTCATTTAATTATTTAGCTGTGTAAATTTCTACTTAATAAAAATGTCTAATGCTACATTAATATTCTATATTTAAAAATACTAGTGAGACAATATCTTAGTTTTTCCAATTCTTCATAACAAAATATCCTCTCGTTAAAACTAATGTTTAATATTCATGTATCATGTTTAAAAATATATGGTCAATGCCCTTTTAGCTTAGCCAGTGGTAGATATTTTGCTATATTTTTAATTGCTTCCTAAATATTTCATTGCTTTTTTTTCCTTTTCTTTTCCTGTGAAATAAAATTGTAGTATTTAAGCAAATTTTATGAACAAATTTACAGTTTGTGGCCTTAATTATTATTAAGGTTCACACCAGCACAATGACATGGTGACAACTGTTGCCAAGTTATCAAAAAATGTCCCCCAAATAACCTAGATTAATATGAATGTTAAATGTATGTTGTGAATTTTTCTTTTATTGTAGTATGAACTAGATTTAGAATGTGCTGAATATTATTGATTAATAAGGCTTTGATGTCTGTTGAACTGAATTTGTTTTGTGTTATCTGGGATTAGTATAATGCTAAATGCATTTGTATTAAGTGAAATAAAGTAATTCAAAAGAGAGAAAGGGAGGAAGGGAAACAAAGAAAAAAAGAAAAAAAAAACATTAATTGCTATTATCTAATAATTACAAAACTTTGAATAAACACCATGCAGCACTCATGCCTACTTCGTCCACCTGATGAAGGGTTGTGTGTTCATTCGACCTGAAACAATTGTTGCGAGTGTATTGCATTTTATGGTTTTTATTCAAAGTTTTGTAATTATTACTCTGAAATGCCAGTCATGTGGTACTTTCTTATTATTGCTGTTATCTGTTTACACATGCATCTATTGATATTGTCATTTGAATTGTATATTAATATTTTAATGTTTCTCACTCATTATTGCTTAAAATTGTTTTTAAGTGTTTTATTTCTATAACTGGAATTTTTTATTTTGTAGATGTGAAAGAAATTTCCAACTTTTTGGTTAATCAGTGGATGTCCATTATAAAAGACAAGAAAAATGTTGAATCATCTGGTATGATATCTTTATTATTTTTAATTTTACTACCTATAATTCTTTTTTCATATTATTTATACTAATTTGCTCATTTTATAAATAACTGTTAATTTATGGTCAGCAATTAATAACTTTTTCCAGGTTATTTGAAATTGTTAAACTGTAATTATCATCTATTTTAATCCTAATATCTTTTATTCAGAAGAATAATTGCTATTTTTACAGTTGAAGACCACTAATTCACACACCTTGTTACTAACAGAGTGGATTTTGGTTTTTGTGGATTACTGGTTCATTTGAACTAAATTGCATAAATAACTTAAAAATAAATAAATAAAAGTTTTAAACAATTAAAAAACATATGATGTATAATACTTTAACTAAATTGTTTAATAATAATAATTAAAAAAATATATATGTTTTTTAACATATTGTTATGAAGTTGAACGTCGTTAACATGATTCTCAAGCTGGTTTACTGAAATAGTTTAAATTTTTCTAGTTTGTATTTATTTTATTTTTTATTTTTTCAATCTGTAAATTGTCATTAATTAATGAAGTTACACAATGTTGCTATTTGAGTAATTTTAAATATCGTTCTTGCTAAACCAAGCCCTAGTGGAATTTGATATTTTTTTCTCTTCATTCTCATTTTCAAAGTTACTTTACTCTTTTAAAACGGTTGCTGTAATTTCTTCCTCAAGGACTTTTCCTGTAACTGGATCTTTATTATCATATTTGAACTACTCCAATATATTGACTTTTTTAATCGTAGAATTTTGAATCTATACTTTTTATGTAGTCATTCAGTTCTACAGCCTTTATTTTAGCAATAGGCTTCTCAGAAGTGTCACATACAATGTGGCTGTTTGGAAAGTATGTACCGTCATTTTAGATGTGCTTGCAACATAAAACTAGTGAGATTTTGGTGTTGGGAGAAGGAGCAATACAGATTAATGATACTGGAATGAAAAGGAATAGCATGGATTTTTAGGCAATTATGGATTATAGGAACAAGGATTAACAATTCTCAATGGGAAAAGAACAGTGCAAACATCTGCAGATTAATGGTATTTGACTGTAAACTCAAATTATAAAATTGTGACAGAGGGGCTCGGAATTCAATAGTGTTTTAAGCACCTATTAATACAGTTAGCTCATTGTTCTTAATATATGTACACTCTTTCCAACATTGTATTTAAAAAAAGAAATAATAATGCTAATTTGTAATTTTTTGTTTTGATATATTTGTGTAATATGCTTTTTGCTAAAATTTCTAGGTGAGAAAAAGAAAAAGAAAGAGAAAGAAAAACCAGTCAAGTCCCCAAAGACTGAAAAAGTGGAATCAAAAGTCGAAAAAGCAGAAACAACAAAAGAAATAAAATCTCCGCCAAAGCCACTTGTTGAGAGTCCAAAAGGTCCTAATAAAATAAAGAATTTAAAGAGGCCATCTGTGGATAAAGAAACTAAACCTGCCGAAACATATGAGGATGTAAAAATTGATCCTGTGGTAGTGATGCCTGTACCCAAAAAACCACGAACTGATAGGCCCAAAACTGTGAAAATATATCAGAAGAAATTTAGGGCTACAGGTTTGTTATTTATTTCGTTGTTAGAAACTGATATTTTGCATAAGGGCATAAAAGAAAAGAGAGAATTTTTTATATGTTTAGAACTATTTCAAATCTTTGTATTTCAATATATAGGAGTATAGCATAGAAAAAGTATGGAAGGTTTTAAAAAAATTTCATTTCAAAATGGTGCAAAATTATTAAAAAAATAAATTTTAATTAATATTTACTCATTTATTAATATATTGATTACAAAAAATTCATACTTAAATAAATATTTTTAAAAGGATACTTCTTTTGCCATTAAAAGAAAATTTCACAATTTCCAATTAGAAGGGCTTGATGAGTCCCCTGAACCCTCTCCCTTACTTATGCACCTCCTGTCAGTATACCACATTTTTATTTATTCATTTGAAATATAACTACTCTTCTGTCTTTTTGCCACATTCTTATATAGAGTGCCGAGAAGAGGAGGAGTGTGTGTGTATTATCTTTATTTGAATTATTATTTGAGTTATATTTCTGTAATGTTTATTTGTAATAAATGCATATTTGCATATAATTCCTAATTTCAAAATAAGGTTTAATGTTTTTTTTTTTGGGCTGAATTTTGATATACTGTAAAGAATAATTAAGGTAAATCTTATTGTTGACTTTGAGTATTCCTAATTTAAGATATCATATTGAGCCTGATTCTGAAAAAAAAAAAAAAAAAAAAAAAACTAACAGTTTTGAACAGTGTTATATTATTGAACATGTTTATATTGTTTTATTATTGAACATGTTTGAACAGTGTTATATTATTGAACAGGTTTATTGCAAATTGTGTTATTGTAAAGCTACCGATTGTATATATTGAAATATTTCATTTGTATTACTTTTAAATCATAAAGAAAATAGAATTCAATTGATGACAAATAATAATAATAATAATAAATGTGTTGTAAATAGCTGCTTAGTTCAAAATTAATGTTTTGTCTTATATAGTACTTTGATAGGAAAAGTTTGTCTTTGCTAAGTAATATTTCAAAAATAAAAAACTACCTATTAAAGGGTTAAATATCACAAACATGACTTATTCAGTATTTAGTTTTAGTTTGTTAGCTTTATTGTCATCTTTCCTTTCTTATTAAAGGTTTTAGATTTTTTGTCAGCTTAACTAAAAATGAAGTAACTTTTTAATTACATTTATTTAAGTGAGATTGAGATAGAATGTCACGGCTTTTGGCAAATATTAATTCATTCAATTAAAAGAAAAAAATTTCTGAATTTTTCCAGTAATATTAAAAATATTAAATATTAAAAAAATAATTAATTTATTTTTTTAAAGGAAAATATCTTGTTATATTTCGGGTCTGATATTTAAAAATTAAATTCTAACTTTATTTCATTAGGGTTAGAAGAAGAAACTCCATTGCCAAAAAATATACCAAAAAAGACAGCCACTGTGGATAAATCTGCTGTAGCTGCTGCCAAAAGTACACTAAAATTGAATACTACTCCTGTAGATAGAATAACTGAAAAAAAGATCAAACCAGAGACACTGCTGGCAGTTAACGAAAATGCAAATACTAAAGGCATAAAACTCATTCCAGCCAAACCTCGTCGTAAGTTTTTTTTTTTTTTTTTAATACTTTATTTTATTTTTTATCCTTGTTATTTATTCTGTATGTACAGAACTTGTTAAAACTGTATTAATAATATACATTTATATGTATTTTGCAGCAACTTATATTTTGCATGAAAGTGCTAGCTTCATTGATGCTTTGATATCACAACCAGTTGCTCCTGTTAAAAGGAAAAAGAAAGTTCCACCTAAACAAGCTCAATCTAATGTCACCACAACTCAGCCTGCTGGAACCCCAGCTCAACCCACTGCTAACTCAGCCCAACCTGCTGCCACCCCAGCTCAACCGACTTCACCTACAATGCCAGTTCCAAAATTAGAAGTATGTTACTTTCAAAAGGCCCTCATTTGTAGATAATTATATTTATAAAACATCTGTAAAAAAAATTCTTTTAATAATCAAAATTCAACTTAAGATAAACTTCTCACTATAATTTTCAATGTTTGTTTATTAAATATTATTAATATAGATGGCTGGAATTCAAATAAAAATCCGGAATTTTTTTTTTATAAAATTGTTTCCAGAACAATTTTTTTTATAAAAACAATTGAAAATCTGGAAATTTTTTTTTATAAAATTGTTATGTTTATAAAAAAAATTGAGAGAGGCCATGTTTTTTATTAGTGAATATGGTTCATTATAAATATTAGTTCATTATAATGTGAGTATTGGGGATTCTTTCATATCTCTTAAACTATTCCTGATTATATCTATTCTGGTTCTTGTGGATAAATTTAGCATTTGATCATGTGCTTCTCTTGCATTTTATAGTTTTGTAACATTATGTATATTCATAAATCTAAACTGTAAATTTATTTTTAAAAAAATTCTTGTATTTGTGATTATGGAATCATGCAAGAATCTGCTTATGTCCACAGGTTGGGCAGGAATATACTGGATTTTTTAAAAGCATTGTTGGCAGGTGTATTTTCCATCAACAGCTAAATTACTTCTACTTTTTAATTTTGTCAGCCAAAAAAATTATTTTATCTTTACATCATTAGTTTTGGAACAAATTACATAAACCAGGGGTGTTTGTGTGTAGGATTTTTTTTTTTATTTTTTATTTTTCAGTGACAGTTAAGGGAAATGATTTTTAAAGCAGAATCACAATCAGCCCTGATAAACAGGAATAAAGTTGCAATGAAAAAAAAAAAAAAAAAAAGGAGCAAGCAGATCAGTTTTATATATATTTTTAAAAGGTTTTAAAAGGAAATCTTATATATATCTGTTTATAAATATTTGCAATTATAAATTTATTTAAAATAAAAAAAAATAAAAAAAATAAACTCTTTTATTTTATTTATAGTTTTATAAAGATACTTTGGAGGAAAAGATGAGTGAAAATAATGTAGAAGAAAATAAAACTGAAGATTCAGAGAAAAAAGATGAAAGTAAAAACTCTGAAGATAATTCTGAAAATAGCCCTACCACCACTGCTGAAGAAGTTGTTCCAATGGAAGTGGCTGAAGAAGGGGGGCACACGCCACCAAATGAGGAAATTGTTACTAATCAATCTCCTAGTCAAGAATCTGAATTCATGGGTAAGTTCAAATGTGAATGAGTTATTCGAAAGTTGTTATTGTTATGTTAACACATGTGCTGTAAAATTTAATAAATTAATACATACAGTATAACTTTGTAATAAAAACTAAATAAACTAACAAAAAAAAAAAAAAAAAAAAACTGAAGTTTTTAAAAACACACAATATTAAAAAAATTAATATTATTGAAATTTGTTGAAAGTTGTATTATTTTTGTGAAAAAGTATGCTAAAAGTAAAGTTCATTAAAATTTTGTTCATTTATATATTTATTTGAAAGTCACAAACTCTTATTTGTCTATTTCACTTCTGCTTTCAAAATGTGGTCTATTTTTAATCATTATTATAAACTGACTCAACAATTTAACCTATGTTGCATGTTTCTGCAATAAAAATTATGTACTCATTATATGGAAATATGACTAAAATATTTTCACTTATTGAAAATTACTGATTATAAAATGTTTTTTGTAGAAATAATAAAAACTCATTAAGTATGTGAAAATAAAATTTACTAGCATTATTGCCTGTTCTCGGCAGTATGTATAATCCTATTAATGTGGCTTTTGTCATTGGAGTAGCAGTTTATTTATTTATTTTTGTTTATTTTATTTTTTATTTATTTTTTATTTTATTTATTTATTTACTTTTTTTTGGGGGGGGGGGGGGGGACTTCTTTTCAGGAATAATCATGGACTGGGACCTTCATGTTTATTTACGAATCAGTTGCCTCACACAAAAATGTCAATAATTTCATAACAACATGTATATTCCAATGGGTGTATGAGGAAGTCATGTGGTGCCCACATAAAATTTTTTTAGGATGTTATTGAAAATTTATCATTTTAATTTACTTAATTATATTATGGCATTTACTATATAGTGTAAAATAAAAAAAGTAAAAAATAAATTTTATATTTCAGATGAGGTGAGGCCAAAAGTTCCATTTGATCCTAACAATTTGCGTTCCATTCTTTCCCATGGAAAAAGAAGAGGAAGAAAAAAAAGTGTTAAATGGGTTGAAGACAGTCATATTAAAGAAGTATTTTACTTTGAAATGGATGATACTGAAAGAGGTAATTCTTGAACATATCCTTGTGAATTATTTTAGAGTATATTTATCTTTTTTTTTTTTTTTTTTATATATATATATATACATTTGAAGATAAAACTTAATAATTGTAGCACTTAAGTGTTACTATTTTATTTTTTTAAATTTAATAATGCTAGCAATATTTTTTTTTTTTTTTTTTAATGTATTATGAAATTTTTCTTTATTTACTGTACTGTACATTATGAGCTTATCATTTCAAATTTTTGCCTTTCTCCTTTTACAGTAAATGTTTCTAGGAGTGAAAATTTCTATGATTTAAAATTCATTGAAATGAGGCGAGAAAGAGAAGCTATGGAACAAGCTAAGCGGCAGTCAGGGGACAGAGTTGAAGAATTTAGAAGGGTATGATATTTTATCAGCTTTAAGGCAGTTTGGTTGTGGCATGTGTATGCTGTATTTATTCCTTTTTGTAGGCTTATGTAGCATATTATGCTATATTTGTACAGAAATTATACTGAAGATTGTAAATTATGACTGTATTGCGGAAATTTGATAAATTAATTTAATTAGAATTTAATTCTTTGTAGGGTAATCAGATATCCGTAGAAATGTATGTATATATGTTTTTTTTTTTTTTTTCTTTAGCTGATGAAAATGTTTATTGCTTTTTATCTATCTAATATTGCATAATATAAATTCAATATTATACATAGCTGATTAATTAATTTAGTGTCTAAAATAAAAGTTTGAAGTGCACTTTTCAATAGCAAAAAAGGTATTTGTTGTAACAGGTAAATATTTCAACAAGTAATGAATATTTGAATAATATTTTAAGCAGTCGGAAATTATGCTTATTGTAAGGAGACACATTTGACTCATATTAATTTGATCACCCTTGTGTCAACATTTTTCAGTTTTTTTTTCAAATTCTTTGAGATGCAAATAATTTTATTACCAATTTTTAAAGACTTTTTAGTGAAATGATTCTAAAATTTTCAGAAAAGTTTTGAAAGTTTCCTTTTATTTAGATAAATGTTTATATAGTATTAAAATATATTTCAATTCATCTATGTTTATTTCAATTAAATGAATTAAAAATAAATGAAAAAATACTGTAGCAGTCATGTTTACATTGTATTAGCTAAAATTTTGTATTTTTATTATCTTAACTTTAGATTTTTAGATTTGAGTTTTTATCTGTTTTGTATACAAAAACTGTCTTGTTTGTTAAAATTAATTTTTAATATGCCTGTAATTTTTTCAAAATTAATGCACATGGTGATCAATAGGGAAATATGTGAATAATTTAGGATATTTGTGGATAATTTTAAAGTTAATTTTTATCTCCCTTGCTGAATTGATATTATTATTTTGCATAAAACTCTACTTCAATAATATTTAAATGATTATTTCGTTTTATTTTTTAGTGGTGGGATGTGCCAATACTAATTGATGTTCCTCCACCATTGGTTGTTCCTGGGTGTCAGAGTCAAGAAAGACATACAGAGCATTTAAGACAACAAGCTACATTGCAAGAGATTTATTTTACAAAAGAGATGTAAGTATTTTTTATATCCTTATCCAACCCATTCCCAATTCTCTTTATTTTATGTAGTGCCATTAAAATTAAAGTTCAACAAATAATTCCTTTAAATAATTTTATTTTTTATTTAAAGAAGTAAACATTGCACACAAATTTCTAAAATTTATTCAAGAGTTGTTTAACATTTTTTGCTCATAAGTTGCATTTTTGATAACTCTCTCTCTCTTTCTTTTAACTCTGTGACGCAGATGGGACACCGGTGTCCCTTTTCCTTATTCATTTTTGGATGCTCTTATTGCAAATATTATTATTATATGATAGTTTTTTTATTATAAAAGAGAGTCTAATAGTTACTATAAAAAATCTATTAGATTATCAGAGTAAATTTTTTACTAAAATAAAAATGTTAAATAAAAGTAGTTTGAAAAAAAAATTATCAATCAATTTCAAAAATTTATTTCTAATTAAATTTGATTATTTAATAAAGATCAGTAATGAATTATTGCTACTCCTATATCTAAGTAATTGTAAATAAGTGCAATTTGTAAAAATATTTATTCATGGGACGCCTGTGTCCCATGATGAATTTACCTTAACACAGAAAGGGACAGTGGTGCCCCACTCTATATTTTAGAACCAAAATTAATTAAAATTTTAAATATAACATTTTCCACTTATTTATATCTAAAATAACGTAAAACTATCAAAAAAGTGTAAAAATTATGTTTGATGAGAAATCTGCTTCAAAGGGTTAAGTAAGACCAGAACTGTAGAATATAGACACACGTGCGCGGAAAATTTTACTATCTTGTGGAAAGTTATTTTTTATTTTTATTTTTATTTTTTTTTAAGAGGGTAAAACATTTTTAGGGGGCGAGGAGAGAGAGATAACCCGTCTGTAAATTTAGTAAACTCCCGATTATTTGCGGAATTGAGTCGCACAGCAACCCATAGATAATCAAAGTTTGCGGATAACTCGCAAAATTTATTTGTTATTTTTTTTGCTTTCTATAAAGTTCTCATTGACTGCTGTATGCTGTTTAGGAAGTTTACTATTTCCAATTTCCAAACATTGCAGCGACCGTTTCGGCATAAAAGATATAATGCAAACAACTTTTGGAGATGTTTACAATTCTGACTTAGTGCAGCGCCGGATGGTTCTTTCCAGCTTTTCCTAGCTTGCAGAAAATTTTTAGCTTTTAGGTCATGTGTGCAGAAAGTTTTTTATTTTATGCAGGCCTGAGTAAGACTAATTTCTATTAAAATAATAAAGAATTAGTGTAAAAAGATAATTTCTGACTTAAAAATAATGCCATATTTTTTGATGAAATAAAATTAATTTTAAAAATTTAGGATTACACAGTGAAATTCCCCCCATCCCTCCCCTAAGTTTTATTTATTTTATGTTAAAAAAAATATTTGTTGTATCTTACAAGGAATTTCTCTTTTAATTTTAGGATACCAGACTCTCCTCATGAACCTGATTTAGAAATTGTTGCTCAAAAAGAACCTAAAGTCATTCCACTGGATGAGGTGAATTTTATATTCTATTTTACTGTTACTTTCTGTTTTAATTACTTTTACATTAAAATGATTTTTTCTGATAAAGAAATTTTTATTTTATGCTCATAAATGTAAATCCTACTTTGTGAATAAGATGAAAAAATAAGATCTTAAAATCATTATTACATTTTGTTGCATTAAAAAATCGCCATCACTATTCAATAGATTTCCTCCCAACACAAGTTACTGCAATCTTTCATAATATTAAATGTAGCATTTCAGATTACAAACAGCCAGCTTGTATTTATATATACAGCTTCTCTTTCTAAAAGTTCAAAATGTACCATTAAAAATTTTATTATAATGCAATTGCAGAAAGAAGAAACTGAGAATTTTCTTTTTTAAAGATTTGAAATTATAATTGAGTAAGAGATCATTGTCCTCAGTGGGACATCTTCAGTCCTAATTTTTCTTAAATTCAAAAGTTTATTTTTACTTAAATAAAGTCATATTACTCTGAGTTCATGCGCTCTCTCTCTCTCTCTCTATTTATATATATATATATAAGTTTATGGTTTTAAGTTAAGATTTGTTGTGTTAGTTTATTGTTCTTTTGTTTTGCAGGCTGTTAATTAATAAATCTGGTTTCTTTAAATTTGTGTATTTCATCCCCTGATGAAATTTTTTTTTTCATTTTCCTGAACTTCTGAAAGAACTTTTTAATCTTATTGGTCATTGGTGTTTCAGTGATTTTGTATCTGTTGCTTGGCTTCTACTATGCTTAATAGATCATCATTATTATATCCATCTGTCACACTGTGACATGCAATCCTCCCTGTGTATTTATTTAATTAATGTAAAAAAAAAAAAATTAAAGTTACACTTTTGCTGAAATGGGTGTACACAACCCATTTTTTGCTATTAAAAAAATAACCTCACATCACGGGGAAAATCTCCAGAACTAAAAAATCAGAAATTTGTTCCTGATGATAGCTCATGAGACATGCCCTAGCGCTAAGTTGATTGGATGAAAGGAGGAGCCACCTGAATCGCATCATGCACTGTCAATAGATATATGGCAAATCGGCAACGAAGTGGGAGTGTCTCACGGTGATGACGTAATTAAACAAAATGACTGTACGTAAAGGGATGAAGAAAACTGAAATATTAAGTTTTAGAAGTTAGAAAAAGAGCATGTGGACTCTAAAATTCGCACGTGTTTGCCAATTCATGTGGCATACGTGAATAAAATAAAATATTGGAATATGAGTTTTAAAATATTTAAACTATGAAAATAATTAATATATTGTATACTGAATAACCAGGGTAATTAAGGAAAATAACATATTTTTATGTTATACTTAAAATATTTGCAGATGTAACCAGATTAAGAAAAACTTAACCACATGTGAATTAGATGAATTATTTAAGAATTCGAACGCCCTTAGATTAAAACGTATTTTAAAATAAACAAAGAACTAAAATAATGTAGAAAAGTTGAAATTTTAATTAAATTACATTTCTCATAATGATAAAATTAAGAAACTTTTGAATTTTTTTTTTTTTAACATTAATTAAATAAATACAGGGAGGATTGCATGTCACAATGTGACATAATGTATGTTATGCTATTTAGGATTTTTAGTAACATTCTACAAAACTAGATATTTCAAATGCTATGCTGAAAGATGTTAAAATATATCTTTTTATTTCTTACAGGACAATGTAATCAGTACATTGAATGATTACTCTAGTTACAAGCTTGTGAAAGCATCTTTGCCTGAAATTCTCTCAAAAATAATGAGTTTCAATGCTAATCAATCACCTCCTCTTGTGCCTCAGAATATAGATCCTATGCAGGTATGAGACCCATGATTACCTTGATATTAATTAAAAAAATTTAAAAAATAAAACAATTAAGTTTTTCAAACTCATGTTATTTTAAATGATGAAATTCTTTCTTTTGTGTAATAAGATTAATAACATTTTGTATAATGTAAATTAATTAATAACTACAAATATTTTTGCAAATCATGTCATAATAATATATCATATGTATAAATTACAGTTTACGAAAGCATTGCACCCTGGAAAAATAGCACCCTTCTTTCCCCTAATAAAAAAAAAAAAAAAAAAAAAAAATGATGCACCCTTCATGTCCCTTATCTTAACCCTATAAGCATTAAGGCCATCTTTTTTGGGCATGCATAGTCAAAATAAAAGGGTGGTGTAGCTAAATTTTGAAAAATATGTTGCTTTTTTAAGAAAATAAGATTAATAAATATGTGTAGTATACAGTATTAAATTCTTATATTTATACTGTGCATAGTATTAATTTTATGAATCATTAAACAGATATACCGAAAAACGGCTAACATTGAAATGGTAAAAAAAAAAAAAAGTATCCTTATTCCCTCCTTGTATTAGAGCACAAATTTAAGTGAAAACAACCTACAAACTGAAGAATAAAAATATACTGAAGATATATATATTGTGGCCACTGGTGGGTGGAGTCGTGCATTGTTGCTCGGGGTTTGGGGGTGGGGGATCTCCCCTGCTGAATTTTTTTTTCACTTTTCTGGGCTTCTGTTTGAAAAGGGCTCGTTCTTGTTGGTCTGTGTAGTTTTGGTGATCTTGTGTCTGTTGCTTGGCTTTTGCTGTGTTTAATAATTCATTATTATGTATATATAAACTATTGTGTATGACCTCCAACACTTATATAATTATTAGTAACAAGCAAAAGTAAAGAAAATTAAAATAAAAAAAATATTGATTGTACTAAGCATACTTATAATAGAATTTTGAAATGAATGTAGATTTTAAATGTTAAATATGGCCTTAAGAATGCCAAACTGCCGTTAAAATCTTTAAAAATGTCCTTTTCATACTAGCAGCGCCTTGCCCTTTTTTAAACAGGGAAAACTCTAAGCAAAAATATATGGCATAATTTACAAAGATCACTATCAGTGAATATCAAGATCATTCAAACCCCATGTTAACCTATGGAAAAAATAATCCCTATTCTTTTTCATTAAATAATACATATTTTTAATTTTCGTTTTCACATTTTGAGATTTCATGATTGTTAAATTATGTCTCATTTCATAAAATTTTTTTTTTTTTCAGTTTTTCAAATTTATTTTGAAGTTGTAAATTCCAAAATTAAAGTTCCTTAAAATTTTGCATTTTAAAGCTTTAAAATAAAGTATTAAAAATTTAAGAAATCAATTTTTGAAAAACAAGACATAATTTAATAGTCAGGAATTTTCTAAATGTGAAAACGAAATTTTAAAATATACATTATTTAATGAATAATAATGGGAATTATTTTCTCTATAGGTTAACATGAGATTTAAATTACCTTGATGCTGACTCATAACTAACCTTAAAGCAAATATTAGAAGATTTTTTATAGCTTTAATAAAATGGGATTTTTTAATTTTTACTTTCTTATACCCTTATATAGTGGAAAAAGTATTTGTCAAATTTCAACAACTGATTTTTTTTTTTTTTTTTTTGTTAGTTACATGTTTTGAGGTCTCCAAAGAGGATTTTTAGTAGTTGGTCTCTGTATCTGTTTTAATTCAAACACAGATATTAGCAGGAAGTCCAAATTCTGTATTATAGATCTGTATTTCATGAGGATGATATTTGAAATTTTTTGCCAAGTTTGGACATACGGTTTGAGTGCAGGGTTTTATAAAAGAACCCAAATACATCACGTCATTGGGTTAAATTTTTCATTCTTATATTTCAACATCTTCAGACTGCATGAAACAAAATGAAATTATACTTTTTTATAGGTACAAAAGCGAACAATGTAGTGTGTGTATGATTTATAAACATTATTAGTGATACTTGTTCTTTTCTATTGAATGAAGTTGATGGAAGTGCTTATATCAAATGTGACATGTTTAAGAAAATTACTTCAAAAAGGCTGAGTTTTTGCTATATTTTCCCATTTTGAGGTTCCTTTAGTATGGAAATCAAGTTTTTACTAGCTGATAATCTGTGTGTGTCTGCATACCTATCTGTTATCAGAATAACTAAATAAATAGATGATTAATTACAAGAAGGTGAAATTTGGTATTTTGGATATATCATATAGAGACACAACTTCAAAATTTTGACTAAGATAAATAATTTTCAAAGAATGGTATGAGGAAAAGTTCTCTGAATAATTTGATTTAAATATTTAAATTTGATAGCATGCTTTAAATGTTTTATGAATGTATGTACAGTATTCAAATGGGAAGGTTGTGTGTGTGTGGGGGGGACAGCAACCCTGCCCCTTCATACAGAAATGTATACAAAATGTTCAAGTTATCATCATGTTATCACTGTTAATACTAGCAGAGCAAATAAAATTTGTATATTTATAAATTTTAATAAGTTTTAAAATATATGTGAATCATTTTAACTTAATAATAAAAGCTTAGAGTTAAAAAATTCCACTTCATTTTCCTTTAATACCTTATAATCTTATGTAAGTAACCAAGATGTATATGAATCGTTTTAAAAATCTGCTAAAATTTTGCTAATAATTTTCTGTATATTTATTGTTTTGCTAATCATTCAGTAATTGATTTTTGATAGGTACCAGTACCAATGGAAACAGAGCCTATGCAGCAACCTCTCTTGAATATTGAGCCTATTCAACAGCCCAATATGAATATGCTTCCTAATCCTTTAAATCAACCAGGTAAATATCTTATGTTTTCTCTTAGTATATTTCTGAATAGTTTTAAATGCTTTGACCTGGAAGTAGAAAATTAAATGTATTTAAAAATTGACATCATAATTCTTCAATTCAAATTTTATAACCATGTTATTAAAATTAAAAAAAAAAAAAAAAAAAAACTTTGAATAAACACCATAAAATGCAAGAACTCACAACAATTGTTTTGGGGTGAAAGGAAACACGAGCCTTTGTCAGGCGAAAAAATTAAGTAGGCATGAGTGCAGTCTAGGCGCATTGCCTCTTTGTTTGCCAGACAAAGGGTCGTGTCTTCTTTGACTCAAAACAATTGTTGAGAGTTCTTGTATTTTATGGTGTTTAGTAAAGTTCTGTTCTTATTACTTATTATTTATAACCATGTGTCTATTTTGTTATTTATATTATTAATTTCTTGTGACATAGCTAAATTGTACATATTTAATTTATTATTATATTTTCATATGTCATATTAAAATACACAGCAATAAAAAAAAGTTTCTTCTAAAAATAGTTTTTATTTTATTCAAGATTTTTTTCCTGCTGAATAAATTCTGAAAAATTATCTGGTTATTATAGCTTTTATATGAAATTACATCTCATATAGAGATATTTAGAAACCATGTGTCATTGTAAAAAACTACTAATTTGATAAAAATTACACTTTAAAACCGTACAAAAAGAAAAAAATAATAATAAAAATGATTAAAAATTGCAAAAATTCATGTTGTCTTCGCCCTGCTTATCAGGGCATCATCAAGACAAATTCAAACCATGTTTAATTACAAGTGCAGTTACAGTTAATTTTGATAAAACAGTCTGAAATCATAAATTCGGAAATTTAGCTGAGCTTCACTGGCTCACCATGGAGTCTGGAGGTAAAGGAACTTGTATTTGGTTGGAGCTTTATAGGAAACATGGAGTAACTTTGAAACTGCAACGGTTGAGGCTTTACTGCACTTAAATTTAGTTGAGCTTTACTGGGTCACTATGGAGCCACTTACAGTCTCTTTACCAGTAAAGCTCAACTAAATTTAAGCCCAGTAAAGCCTCAACCATTGCAGTTTCAAAGTTACTTCATGTTTCCTATAAAGCTCCAACCAAATACAAGATCCTTTACCTCCAGACTCCATGGTGAGCCAGTGAAGCTTAGCTAAATTTCCAAATTTACGATTTCAGACTGTTTTATCAAAATTAACTGGTAATTTAATAGGTTTATTTATATGTATATCTAAACAGATCTTATTATTCAAAGTACATTACGGATATGTAATCTAAATTATATTTTAAATGCTCAGTGATTATAGATTGTTTCATATAAAAGCTGATAATAAAGAGAAGAAAATTGATTTTTTTTTTCTAGTCAGGTTATTATCTGTCAGTCAATTATAAACATGATGATTTGTGTTTCAGCAATTGTTGTAAGCAGGGTTCCCACAAGTCAAGGAGTACCTGAAAAATTCAGGAAAAATTGCAAATATTTCCCCAAAACCTGGAAAAATGATGTTACAGTGAAGCATAGATAATCTGGCATCGGCGGGAAATAGACATTGCTGAATTATGGATTTTTTCGGATTATTGGTGTTCTGAAAATGTATATCGAAATCATATATCAATCACAGAGTCTAAAGAAATATTTTTTTAAAAATGTATGCAAACCCTTATCAAAAACAAAAATAATTAAAATAATGTTTGAAATAAATAAAAAAATTTAAAATAATAATTATAATGCAGTAATACAGACCTTTTTTTTTTTTTTTTTTTTTTTTACAAATAATAAATTCATATTAAAACTGGCTTAATAACAAATAAAATCATGAATTTGACAATGCTGCATTTTATCAAATATGTCAATCAATTTCATTTGTTTTATTCCTTTTTGTTTTTCAGTTTGTCATTGACTGATTAACATATGCACGTTCATTAGTTGGTTATCACTGATAAAATCATGTTTTTCAAGTCCTAAAAACTGTTGACCAAGATTTTGGGTGGTCATGTTTATTTTGACTTTCAGTATCAGGAATAGGAACAATATCTTTTGTTAATAACTTTTGGATTTGCCATAGTAAGACAAAAATTTCGTTGTTCTTTTTCAGAATTTTTGCCGTCACCCTGATTAATCTGTAAAAAATTCATGCTAGTCTGTAAATCAATAAAATTAAATGAAAGTCTGTAAACTTTACTAACGATCCATAAAAGTTGGTAAGCATGCTGAAAATAACAAGTTGAGTACTACTACGACTTAAGGGAGGAGGTATTAAAAAAAAAAAAAAAAAAAAAAAAAAAAAAGAAACCCAGTGGGAAAAAATAAATAAATAAAAAATTAAATATAAAAAGTCATTATTGCCGGATTATAGAATTCTGGATTATGGATGCTTCACTGTAGTAAACTAGAAAATGTGTTTTGAGCATGCAATTATATGTTATCTTCTATGTCATGAGCGATTTCTTCATGTCACAAACCAAATTTTGTGACCTGGAATTTTATTAAAATAGACTTGGAAAATCTGGAAAAATCAAGGAATTTCATTTTTGAAATTATTGAATCCTTTATGTAATAAATATAAAGTATTATACACAGACATATCATAAAGTAGCCAATATCTCCCCTCCCCTTTATTATTATTTTTTTTTTTTTTAAATGCATTCACATCATGCAATGTGATCATGTTTCTTATAATATTTAATAATCTTTTCTCAGTTCCTGATTCTCTACTTGGGACTCCAAACGGCTTAATGGGTCACATTCCAACACCTTATCAGTCTCCACCACCAGATGTTCGTGTGCCAGAAATGCATGGAGAATGGCAAGGACTACCACAACCCACACTACCTCTACCCCCACCTTCAGATGTACCACCTAATGATTTTTACTCCAGTTTTCAAGTAAACCAAAATATTCCCTCAAATCCTCCTCCTCCTCCTGTTCCTGCTCCAGCAATGAATATTAGAGGGGGACCTCCTGGAGGCAATTCCTTCAGACCCAATTTCAGAGGTCCTCGGGGTCCACGTAAGTAAAATAGAATAATTTTATTATCATAATACTTGTCATTTTTGTTTATAGCCCTTCTGGTACAACTTAAGATGTATGATAATGATGTAATGATGAAGATATATAATAGATATTTACACAAGTTGTAATTTGTAAGGTAGTTGTGAGTTCCCTCATGGTAATTTTAAATTTGGAAGTTGCCAATGTTTCATTTGAAAAATGATAAGTTGAATTTCAGTGTTAGGCTTTTACTGCATGCTTTAGCTATATGTAGCTTAAATAAATGAGTAAATCGGGCAAATTGATGAGTACAGGATTAGTTCATAAAATAAAAGTTCAGATACATAAGATAGTGGAAATTGTGAAGATGTTGGTGACTTTTAGTTGTTATCATATGTGATAGCAATTTTAGTCACATGACAAATATAGCTTGTCATTATGCAGTATAGTATGAAAAATAAACAATGAACTAAACTCCTCTTTTCACTCTATTTGGCTAAGTATGTTTTGATAAGTACCACATGCTTGAAAAGTATTAGACATATATCAACATATCATTTTGGATTGCTTTATTTTTGACATTTTCATTCCTCTCAATTCAATAATGTATTTTTAATTACAAAATACACACACACATATATATATATATATATATATTTTTTTTTTTTTTTAATGGTTTTCTTTAAGAAAAATTTAATATTTTCTACATGTACAATTTTTCATGAATAAATATTCTAAAAAGTTTATTTAGTGTTAATTGCTAGCTAGAAAAATGATAGCTTAAAAAAAAAAATCTATCCTGATATTGAGTATGCATTTCTGTATATTATTAATCTCAAATAAAAAGTAAATACACTACTACATTTTGCATTTTCTGCCTTTTCTTGGCCATTTTCAGGGCAAATGATTAATGCTGTGGCCTTTAGTCAACAAGTGCTGTGTTCGAGTCTTGGTTCAGACAGTTCTAATCCCAACTCAAATGATGATAGCTTTTGGTATCCATTTTAAACAGTAGTTTCCAGTTTCACATTAGTGTGGGGAAAAAATGGCCATAGAATAACTAACCATGTCCTTCCTCTCATTTCCTTCTTGACTCTTTGGAATGTATTAATCTTTGTCTAAGCTGAAGAGAGAATCTGAGCTTATAATTGCTCTAATTTAATTCTGTGAAACAGTTATATGTCAAAAGTTGTTTAAGTTGTGCATACATTCAATGGAAAATTTATTTATTACTATATGCTAAATATATGCAAATACAAATAATTTAGAATTCCTTACCTAAATATTCTGAAAAATAATTTTTTATTACTAAATCAATACAAAAAACTTTATTTTGTATTATATACGATAATAGATAATATATCTATATATGGATAATATATCCAATATTTGGATAATATATCCATAGTAGCAAAAACAGGATACCAGAGGCATAATCGGCAGGAGGCTAAGTGGGCTTGCAGGAGGCCAAGACTGATTTAAAAAATAACTTTACTCTCAGGCTTAAGCCTCCATGATCACTCCTTCCACCCATCCCCCTTGTCTATGCTCTTAGGTAGATATTAGATGGGAAATTGGTTATACCCTTGGGTAGATATTGTACAACATTGTAAAACTACTAAAATGCATTTAGTGATTTAATAATACTAGATGCAGCTCAAAAATATCTTGTGATTAGCATTTAATGGTTAGACTGTAGTCTTTCATCATGTACTACATCAAATATAAATTGAATAGTGTTATTTGATTATAGATTATATTTGTATGTACATTCCTTGTGGCAACAGCAAAATAGTTTAGTTTCATTGTTAACTGTGTGAGAAGCCACAATAAAAAAAAGACTAAGCAACAGTAATATAGTTCTGTTTTGTTGTTAATTGTGTGAGAGGGCGCAATAAAAGATTAAGCAACAGTGAAATAGTTCTGTTTCACTGTTAATTGCATTAGAGGCCGCAATAAAAGAATAGCCTTCTTATTATGAATAAATTAATTTTTTATGTTAGATAACACTTCAGAACTTTTCAAGATTTTTATTTGAACTTCATTATGGTTCCTTATTATTATTATTAATTTTTTAATCTTTACTAGTTTGGCTATTCATTGTTTAACTTGTTTTATACAAATCAAAATTATGGCAGATTCTTCTCTTTGTTTTTCATATTAAAAAAAAAAAAAAAGCAGTAATATCTATTTATTAATTGAAATACGTCATGAAAGAATTTGAGTTATAAACAGGGAATATCATTTGTGAAAATTCCTAAATAGTTATTATATCTGTGAAAAATTAGATGTGGGCAAGAGATTTCAATTTTAAGAAAAAAATAATTTATGTTAACATTATTATTTAACATCATTAATAATGGAAACATTTATATAAGAACAAAAGTATGCATGTAGTATTGTTATTATTTATGATATATTTTTTAGTAAATGATATATTTTTTATGATATATTTTTTAATAAATTATAATTTTTTTTGCATGCTTTGTGTAATATTTGCTCATAAAATTTTCTTTCCGTAGCTCCCCGTGCGAGAAATAGAGCAGTGTGTAGGCATTTTGCTGCTGGACATTGTAGATTTGGTGTAAGCTGTTCATTTCTTCATCCTGGTGTCAACGGTCCTCATTTATAGTGTTTATTTTTTACCGCAAAAAACTTTGGTGCCTTTTATCAAAAGCGTTGCTGTGATAGCATTGGATTATAGTTCATCTGCTTGTAAATACTCATAAAAAAAAAAAGAAAAACAAATGAAAATGATTATATATAAATAAATAAAAGAGTGTAACAGACTATTGTTCTTCTCTTTGTTGCTTAAAAAGAAAAGCTGAAAAATACTTAAATTTGATCCAATACATATGTATGGAGGAACTGGATTGTGAAAATTCTAACTTAACTGCATGATTTACAGATAATATTTTCTTTTGAGTTATTATATGTTTTATGTAGAAATACTTAAAAACTTGGAAGAATTTTTAAAATTCTATTCTTTTTTTTTTTTTTTTTTTTTTTTTTTGTATAAATAAGCAGCTGAAAATTTCATTCTTTTCATAAATTGTTATGATCTGTGCATCATTTTTTTGTTGAAGCTCATTGATTTTGCTCATTCATATTATTGTAAATAAAATGTATATATATATATTATTATTGTATATATATGTAGATATATATCAGTGTTTTGCTACTTTTGAATTTCAGATATAAGTATTATGACTGAAATCTTCTCTTTCATGGTGTTGAGATGAATTGGCATTTTTCATGTTAGTGCTTATGTGACAATGCTCAACCCTCTAAGCAGCCAGTACAAATTAAAATTTTTGTTGACAAGAATATTTTTTAATATAGCTTTATATTACAAGCTTTGAAAGCTGGAGTACCAAACTACCAACTGAATTTGTTTTGATTTAAGTTTCTTTAATTATTGCAAAATTATATTTAAACCCAACTTAAAAAGTGTTTTCATATTTATAAGTACATTAATATGTAATTTTTTTTTTCTTTCCCATTACATAATTTCTTTCAGTTAATATTGTTTAACAACCATCTTCTTTCGAAAACAATTGCATTCTTGATTATTTTCGGTAGTACTTGATTTTCTTATCTGCCAAATTATGTTAAAAATGGTAAACAGATGAGTAGCAACTTTTAAATAATAATAGTAATTATTCATGATAAATTAAGTTTATAAGTTTAAATAATAAATAATAGCTTAAAGAAAATTTATTAATTAAAAACAAAGTAAAATAATTAAATTTTCTTAGAAATAATTGTGGAAATATGCAGGGGTATTTGTATTCAAGGGCTTCCTCTGATTTCAGGGGTTAAATCTAATCCATCCAAATTTTTATTTCCTCCAAAATTATCTTTTGTTTTCATTGCTTGTTCATTTGTCACTCAGGTGATATGTGAATGAACTGTATATTTTTATTGATTGGCTGATACAAGATACAAAAATGTTGAGGGCTTCTTCTCTAAATAATTTGACTATCATTTGTAATTACATTTTTTATTTTATTTTATTTTATTTATTTGAGACTTTAATTTTCAGGTTTTTTTTTTTTTTTTTTTTTTTTTTACCTTTGAATTACAATCATCCCCTGAATATAGTAGCCAAAAACTATATGCAAGTAGTTTTAAAATAACAATATCAACAATAACAATATTGATATAGGTCATGAAGATCAAGTAATACCCTGCCATCCCTTCTTTTTTTAATATATATATATTGGATAGTAAAAAAAAAAAAGGCTTGATTATTAAGAATGTGTTTACACAATAAAAGTATCTCCAACTTTTGTGCATTTGCCTTCGAGAATAATTTTCTATATATTTTAAATAAATTTACTCACAAAAAACAGCCTTAAAAATGCTGCTTTGAGGATTAAAATAAGAAAAAATCAAGTAATATATATATAGCCATTACTCAACTCATGAAACAAATTGAACTGTGATATGGATTTCAGTCGAATGTAAATATTGAATTGTGATTATTTTTTAATTTTATTAAAAATATTTGAAAGAAAAATATTTGATTATGATTTATTTCCTGTAACACATCTGTCTTGTCATTATTACATTTCACGTTTTCTTCAAATTAAACCCTTATTGGATTTTTTTTTTTTTTTTTTATACTCTCCAGATTCATATTTATAAGTTGCAAGAAATTAATATGAGTGTTGGGAGTTGAGTTTTGTTTACACATTTCAGGAATGGTTCTGCAGCAGTTGTCTTTGCACAGTCAGATTTATTGTTTCACCTTGTAATTCTATGAGACTGTTGTTGTTTTGTAATTTAGAGATACCTTATTGAAAAATTTAGTATTTTAATTATCTTTTAAAACTTGTAGCCTTTAATCACAGCAATAATAATAATAATAATAAATTATTACTGTTATTATTATTAACTAAACATTAAAACTCTGAGTTTACATAACAAAATAAAAATTAAAAATATATAATTTTTTTTCTAATATTCTGATAAATATAAATGGTGACATTTTCAAAGGGTGGAATTCAACAAACTTCATTTTTGATTGAGATATCTGTAAAATATGAAGCAATGAAAATCACATAGGATTTCATAGAGGAAAAGAAAAAAGAATCTGATTAATGTATTGCCTTAAGATTTTGTTTCAAAATAGCGGCTACAAATTATTAATGGACTTCGTAGAAATATTGATGTAGGCTATGCACATATGGAGTTTTAAGCAAATCGGTTCATAAATACCTTTTTATGTGAATTTAAAATTTTCAAGTGGCACTTGGAAACAAAATGGTGGGTTAAGTTGACAAATATATCAAATGCATTTGTGAGAGAAGTCTACTGTACACATATAGTTCGAATAAATTCAAAACCTCAAAAGTCCTTGCATTGAAAAATTAAGTGGCTGCCACTTGGAATTAATATCTTTGTTAATTACGGTTGTACAAACTCAAAAATAGTCACATGACCCTTGTCAATTTTTTCTGCGTTCGTGGGTTGCTACCATAGATCTATTATAAGAGTGGACGAAGCATTCAATTATTAAGGGAATATAAGAAAGGGTGCAAAGATGAAACCATGTGAATGTTGAAAAAGGTTACCCTTTTTGGCATTTATCGCATTCTTGGCAATTTTTTGTTTTGAATATAAATATATTATTATTATTATTATTAAAAGATACAACAAACAAAACTAGTGTAAGATATTACAGCTGCTGAAATTTATTTTTACCTTGTTATAAACATCTAACTAAGTTCAAAAGTTTTTATAACTTTGGTTTGTTTATACTCGTTTTAACTCTCATAAATAATTATGGACATTTTTGAAATAATATAAGATATAATATAGTTAAACTAATTCAATTTAGAGAAATAAGTATAGCAATTATAAGAATTTTATAAAAATAATTACTTAAAAAAACGAAATAATAAAATATAAAAAAAAATCTTACCTGTGAAATAAAATCCTTATTTTAAATAACTTCTAAGGTTTTTAAAAAACATCTAATTACTATTTCTTGCTATAAAATTCTTTTTAAATTCAAAACAATCTAACTTTTAAAGTGAAATAAAAATTTTAAAAAGAACTTTCAAAGAAAAAGGGAAAATATCGTCTGCTTAATAAAAAGCAGAGTTTAGAGCATGACGAGTAAATTTCAATATTGGCCAGTTTGGCTCAGGGGCGCGCCAGCATTGTCAGGCGCCTGTGTGCAAAGTTTTAGTTGGCGCCCTATATTACCTTTCTTAAAAAAAAAAAAAAAAAAAAATCATTTTTTAAAAGTTATTATTTAGCAAGTCAATTGAATCTCAAACCTTAATAGTAATAAGTTTACTGAATGGCTAATAAAAAGTGAAATGTATCAAATAAAATGAAATTTAAAAAGAAACAAATAAAAGTACATCTTCCAGAAAGAGAGAGAAAAAAAAAACTTATACAGGGAGTTGCAAAAACATAAAGTACAATTGTAAAGACAAATAAAGGAAACTAAAAGAGGCAGATTTAGTGTGAATGTGGGTGAAAAATGCTGCATTGGGGCATTACAATAGATGGATCATTTCTATTTTTGTGGGTCTAATTTTTAAGTAAATATTTAAACACAAAAAAATAGTATTAGTAAACTAAACGTTCCCACACTTCATTACACATTTTGCGAGTATTATGCATATCCAGGGATCGATCCAGGCAAAAATTGGGACCCCTTTGCTGCCCCTTCACAAAATTCCGCACCATAAAAGGGGACCCTTCACAAAATTCAAATTCATAAAAGGGGACCCTTCACAAAATTCAAATCCATAAAAGAGGACCCTTCACAAAATTCAAATCTATAAAAGAGGACCCTTCACAAAATTCAAATTTATGAAATGAGCCCTTCACAAGATTTTGTTTTACAAAAGTAATCTTTTTATAAAATGTTTCCATGTTTTCAGTGTTATTTTTAATTAATTGGTTCAATGAAACTATGTTAATTTGATATTAAACATTATTTAGAATGATTGTTAAAATGGAAGGTTTTATACACGATATATTATTTATTCATTTTTTCACAAAAATAAATAAAAATTTCACAAAAATATTTTGTTTTTCACAAAAAGGGGACCCAAAAATTAAAACCTGGATCGACCCCTGATATCATACTGATCTAAACTATCCATCTCTACCCATATTGTTACAAAAATGTCGATTTTCTTGCGTGAAAAAAATTATTGTAAAGAAACTGGCAGTTTCTTGTCGAAAGGTACACTTTATTCAAGGATTACTCTTGAAAAAAAAAAAAAAAAAAAACAGTAAATTATCGTATTCAAATTCATACCTCAAAAAGTCATAAAACAATGTTAGAAACACTCCAGAGTGGAATTTCACTCATTTAAGAATAAATGTAAACCATTTAAACTGAAACGAACGTCCAGAACAGATGTCCGAATACAACTGATCTCTTTGGAAGTGTCTCTTCTGTTTTAAAATTTCTGTCATGATTTGGCTAACATTCGAGGGTATTCTGTGCCAGAAGCCAGTTAATGAATCCAGAAAATTCCAGAACTCGGCTCTTATTGGGGATAGAGCTTCTGTACTTTAGAAACACTAAATTATTATTTCTTGCCAAATTTGGTCGCCATGTCGCCAAATTGGATATTTATTGTGTAAGTATAACCCTTTGAAATTAAATGTTTACATTTGAAAAATGGAAGTTAGGGATTTTTTTTGTTTTTCTACAGTTTTGAAATTTAAAATTAAAATTTTATCAATTTTACAGCACTTAAAATTTTTAAAGTGATAACGACGTCAATTTTTGTAAGATGCATAATTTAACTTTTCACAATTTTTTAACGTTCACGTTTAATTAAATGTATTTATTTTTTTGTCGAAAGAAAAGGAACTCGTAAATTTTTTTTGGCAACAATTAAATTATATCTAATATTTTAATGGCTATTTATATGCTATTAGGAAGTCATTATTTTCATATTTTAATTAATTATAAGAAAACTAATCAAAAATTCGAAAATCTGACTTCGAAGTATTGTGTTGTCACCGGATTCTGAGCTACTGTGAAAGTTTCAAATGTCTAATTAAAAGGGAAGTTAGTTAAAAGTAGATTGCAAGATTTGTAGCGGACAAACCAACAAACAAACAGACAAACAAGAATCGAAGTTAATAAAAACATGGTAAAAAGGTAGGTGTCTCGAATTCACCCCCCTCTTTACGCCCGTCCCCCGTAAATCGAAAATTACAAAATAATAAGAATGAGTTTTTGGAAGTATCCTAATGAAGATGCATACCTGTTTCCAACACCTTTGTACCATTTTTAGTGGAATTCTTTTGGTAGATCTTTTTAATAGAATCTGGAATTTGCTAAATTCTCCCTAAAATCAATTTTTTCCTCTCCCCCTTAAAAAAAAAAAAAAAAAAAAAAAAAAAATCCTTTTTTTTTTTTTTTTTTTTTGTTGTCAAGTTTTCATATGCAATTTCCTCACACTGAAGTAACTTGACAGTGAAGTAACTTGGTGCCGAGTTATGCTTAGAAACACTTGAGTTATGATAATCTTATCTTTTTAAGTTATGCTTGTTTTTTGTCTCATTTTTCCCTCGAAAAGTGCGAGAGGGAATTTTGTAAAACTCCGCCAGTATAGGCATTCGATACATCTAAACAAAGCGCACGCAAAAAAATTCGTGCTTTTTTATTTGGAGCTCCCATAAATTTTTCAGGACCAATTTAGCGTTAAAAGTGGGGTCTCAAATTTGCTCCCTCGTAACCCCCCCCCCCCCCCCCCCAAATCGAAAATTACAAACACCAAAAATGGATTTCTGTACCACTTTTGGTAAATTTCTACTCAAAAATCTGCAATTTAGGAAATTTCCAACCGAAAATCGATTTTGTTCCTTCTCCTTAAAAATAAAAAATTCCAAAATCGTAGGCAATGATTTTTTTTTTCATTTGTTTTCAAGTCGTCAAATCTAGACTCCTCGTGTGCAGGTTCTTCACTGTGAAGTAATTTGAAGACAAGTTATACATATAAACGCGTTTTTGCCTCCTGCCCACCGCATGGGGGAACGGGAGGAAGGGAGGGAAATTTACAAAAGTTGATAAGATACAATTTTAAGTTGGGTAATTTCTGCCAAGTGACGTTGATTCTTATCCATATGTTCTCACGTGATACCCAGACAAAAAAGCTACAGATATGCAGACACAACGACTGTAAACGCACACGTACACACAGAGCATTTTCTGAAGTCAGATTTGGCTTTCATGATGTGTGAAACCTGAAGATATCGCAATTTTTTTCGAATTTTAGAAATTTACAGACAAAAGTCTGATTTTATTAATATAAATGTTACATCGATAATGCAAAGGGGAAAAAAACTACTCTAAATAAAATCTCCGGTTCTATAAAATTTTCACTTTTGCAATCAAATTATGTTGCCTCTTTCCAAAATTTCAGTAGAATGCTTTGATATGTTAAAAAAGTCAAATAAAATTTTTGCTGAAGGTAATAAGCGTATCTTTACAAAGTTAATCCACTTTTAACGTGCCTTTTCACAAAAAACTTCCTAAACTATTTGAGGAACACAAGTTTTGCCAGTATATTTTTCAAGGCATCTCATTTAGCCATATTAGTCGTATGGTTTCAGACCGGCATTATGAAATAAGATTTAATAAAGCAGTATATATATATATAAATTTCTTTTATTTCTTTATTTCTTTTTTATTTATTTCCTAGCTGGCTTTGCCCGCTTCGCTGGAGATTATACTTAAATGAGTTGTCAATAACTTTATTAATAACCTAAGTTCTCACTGTGATCGGTAGAAGTTTTTCTCGCTCACAACGTGAGGAGTCTGGGTCCCCACTACCTTCGGCAACAACTTACCCACTTCTTACAACCCCTTCCTCAGCGGGTAAGTTCGAAGTTTTGCAAAATTCTACCAATGTACCGCAGGCGTACACTTAATCAATATCCACACACCGAAATTCGTCATTCTAGGACTATTTAAAGCGAATTCAAACGGAAAAACATGTTTTTACACATGTTTATTGCTTTCCGACCCCGGAAAGGGGGAGGGGTTAAGGGAAGGGAAATTCCAAATTTCATAAAATCCCGTTACGATAAATGTCGGATACATGCAAACAAAATTGTTACGTACCAAATTTCGTGACCACAGATTCCATAGATTTCCCATGACAAAATTAGCGCCAAGATGGGCGTTTCGGATTTTCTCATTCTTATCCCCCCCCCCCCCCCCACACACCTTTCATCCAAAAGAAAAAAATCGAAAATCGCAGAAAAAAAAGAAGGTGTGTTTCTAGAATTATTCTAAAGAAGACACATGGCTATTTTCAATAACTTTGTTCCATTTTTATTAGAGTTCTATTCAAAGATCCAGAATTTCTGAAATTTCCTCCCAAAAAACGATTTTTCCCCTCTCTCCTGTAAGAATCGAAAATTCCAAAATCGCAGATAATATTTTATTTATACTCAAGTCTAGTCTCCATGTGCAATTTCTTCATCGTGAAGTAATTCGAGGTCGAGTTATGCTTACAAACTTTTTGTTTCTTCCTGCCCCCCAGGGGGAAAATTTCCATAAATCCCGTCACTTTAGAGGTCGGATACATATAACAATCCAAGCACCAAACTTTGTGACCGCAGCTCTCATAAATTTCCCAGGATAAATTTACCGCTGAAAGGGTTGTCTCGAATTTGCTCTTCGTAACACATACCCACTCCACCACAGATGACAGATACAAAAATGAGAGTTACAAAAAAAATCAGAAACGTGTTTTAGAAATAACCTTAAAAAGACGCATGGCTGTTTTCAACCCCTTTGATACATTTTTGGTAGAGTTTTACTCAAATATCCGGAATTTATTAATTTCCCGCCAAAATCGATTTTTATCCTCCCTCCCCTTAAAAGTGGAAATCTCCTGAATCGTAGATAATGTTTTATTTGTATTCATGTGTAGTCTCCACATGTGAAATTTTATTCACTATGAAGTAATTTGGAGCCGAGTTATGGTTACAAGGGGGATTATACCTTCTGCCACCCCGAAGGGGTAAATGGGGATAATTACGATAAATCCCGTTACTTTAGGTGTTGGATACATATGGACAATCCAAGCACCAATATTCGTGACCGCAGCTCCCATAGATTTCTCAGGACAAATTTAGCTCTAAAAGGGGTGTCTCGATTTTGCCCCCTCGTAACCCCCCCCCCCCCCCCCCCAAACAAAAAAATAATAATAATAAAATCACAAAAAAAATGTGTTTTTATAAATATCCCAAGAAATTTGCATAGCTTTTTTCAAAATCTTTGTGCCATTTTTAGTAGAGTTCTACTCAAATATCCGGAATTTGCGAAGTATCCCTCCAAAAATCGATTTCCCCCGTTCTTCCCTTAAAAATCGAAAATTCCCAAATCGCAGATAGTATTTTATTTGTACCCATGTCTGGTCTCCCCATATGCAATCTCTTTGCTGTGAAGTAATTTGGAGCCGAGTTATGCTTACAAACGTGTTTTTCACTTTTGCCCCCCCATGGGGGAACGGAGGGGGATTTTGAAAAATCATGATAGACATAATTTTAAGTTGGGTAAAGACCTAAGTTTCTGCCACGCGCCGTTGAGTTCCGTCGAGCTGTTCTCAAGCGATGCCTGGACAAAAATCAGGCGTCCGGAATTTGCGAAATTTCCCCCTCTTTCCGTTTAAAAATCGAAAACTCCAAAATCGCAGATAGTGTTTTATTTGTACTCATGTCTAGTCTCCCCATGTGCAATTTCTTAACTGTGAAGTAATTTGGAGCCGAGTTATGCTTCAAACGTGTTTCTGACTTTTGCTCCCCCAGATGGGGAAAACTGAGGGGAATTTCGAAAATATTGATAGATATAATTTTAAGTTGGGTAAAGATCTAAGTTTCTGCAAATCACCGTTGAATTCCGTCCAGCCGTTCTCAAGTGATGCCCGGACAAAAATGGGGCGTATTTCCATACGCCCCATTTTTGTTCGGTCATCACTTGCGAAATGTCCCGCCAAAAATCAACTTTCCCCCCTCTCTCTGCTTAAAAATCGAAAATTCCAAAATTACAGATAGTGTTCTATTTGTATACAAGTCTAGTTTCCCCATGTGCAATTTCTTTACTGTGAAGGAATTTGGAGCCGAGTTATGCTTCAAACATGTTTTTGACATCCCCCCCCCCCCAGGAGGGTTAACGAAGGGGAATTTCAAAAATATTGATAGATAGATATAATTTAAAATTGGGTAAAGATCTAAGTTTCTACCAAGCGCCGTTGAATTCCGTCCAGCCGTTCTCAAGTGATGCCCGGACAAACGTGTTTTTGTCCTTTGCCCCCCCCCCCAGGGGGGTACACGTGGAAATTTCTGAAAAGTTGATAGATATAATTTGAAGTTGGATACAGTCCTAAATTCCTGTCAAGCGCCGTTGAATTCCGTCCATCCGTTCTCAAATGATATGATGCCCGGATAAAAATATTGGACAGACATGCGGACACCATGACACACATACACACACACACACACACACACAGGCAAAATTTTCTGAAATCATTTTCGGCTTTCATGGTGTGTGAAACGTGAAGATATCGCAAAATTTTTGATTCTGACAAATTTACAGACAAAAGTCTGATTTTCTTAATATAGATTTCATTTCATTTATTTATTTATTTATGTTTCAAATAATTTATCCTCGGCTAGCGCCTTTCTGTACCTGGCGCCTGTGTGCGCCGCACATTGGGTCGGCGCGCCCCTGGTTTGGCTTCCTGTAGATCAGCATTCACATGACCCTTTTATGAGTTGTCTTTGCCACTAAAAAAGGTTACCATTGTCTCGTCCACTCTTATAAGAGGTCTATGGTTGCTACGCACCACAAAAGTTTTTTCGGTCAATTACAGACAGAACAACAAACAAATGCTGACATACTCTGTTAAAGAAATGCAACTTTACTGCCAGAAATTTTCTGTAATTTGAGAAAAAAGTCGTAAATTATGGAAAAATTACAATGACAAAATGTTTTTTTCTGTAATTACAGAGAATTTCTGGCAGCAAAGTATAATTTTTTTAATGTATAGAAATGTTATGAAGAAACATTTTCAGTGCTTTTTCTTTAAATACAAAGGAACAAAGATGCTTTTTTGAGAGTCTAACTGACATAGTTATATGAATTGCTAACTACAGAAAAGAAACCAACATACATTTTCAAATTTTACATTCCAGACAAAAAAAATGCTTTATGCAAAATCTCTGGATAAAAATTAAACTCTGATCTTAAACTTGGGAGAAACCCACGTATTATATCTTATGAACCTACAAATCAGGTGAAAAATTTATATGGATATTTTTGACTAAATTACCAATAAGTATTAGGACATTCCAATTGTTGGAGAAAGGATTACTAATATATATTAATTCAATAAATTACCTTACATAAATCCTTACTATGGTCGAGCTTCATATATATTTCGGTCACCTAACGGTGCCATCATCAGTTCACTCGGCAAAAAATGATTCTAAGGCGCTAAGACTGGACGTTTTTAATGATAATTTTAATCTTTTTGCTGTCTTCAGCTTTTAACTTTTTAATGTTTACTTTTAAACTTTAATTTTTGAAATTTTAGCTTATACTTTTCTCGTTCCCCTTTTCTTGCTATTTATTTTTGAGCTTATTGCTTTTCTGTTGAATGCTCTTGTCTTCACGCGCTTTGCTTACCCCCCTCTTTGCTTTATGAATCACGTTAATGGATGAAACAAATGATTTTCGAGACTTCAAAAAATCCGCTATCAAACTTAATCGCGAAACGCTTCATAGGGAATTCCTTAGAGACTGTCTTCATTTTAAATTAACTCCAAAATTCATCAAAATTAAATCAAAGTACATCAATTACCACTATAAACAAGAAGCCAGAGATTTTGAAATGAATATACTAAAGAAATGCATAAAACAGAAATCAATTTATATATATAGACTTAAACAAACCTACAATACAATGCTAGAAAAAATCAAATCAAAATACCCTCAAGCTAAATGTGAAATCTTTATTAGTAAAATCAACTTATTCGTAAATATCGACACCTCAAAAATTATTCAACGGCATAAGAAAAAGTTAAAGTTCTGGATTTCAAAAGAAAAACCGTCACTAAAAAATATACAGCCTCCCCAAACGCACCCATATTTAAATATATCTAACACAAAACTCAATAGCCATCAAGATGAAATCTTAAAATTAGGACCCAAATTTATCTTAAATGACAATATAAATATTAATGACGCCATTGCCCACATTGAAACCGCGATAGGACATATTCCACCACAAAACCGCCCCAACATTCGTAATACCGCCATAAATTCCTTAAAAAACACAAATAAAACTTCCGACTACCTTGATATTAAATGCCTTCAAGATCTCAAAAACAATAAAAACATAACGTGCCTAATGTCAGATAAAACCAATCTTCTTACTATAATGGACCGTACACAATATAATCAAATGATGCAAGATTCTATCAAAAAACTTAACGCAATTAAACTCACACACTCCCCCCTCAATAAACTAATAGATAAAACTAAATCCATAATAAAAACTGGCACATGGCCTAATAACACCCCCCCTATCTATAATAACCATGCTCCAATTATTCCCCGTCTTTTTGGCAAATATAAAGATCACAAAAACCCTCCTACACTGCGCCCTATTGTTAATAAATCCGAAGGCCCGACATACTGTTTAGAGCGTTACATGAAAGATATCTATAAAACTCTCCTTCCCCCCTCAAACTTATCAATAAACTCAACCAAATCCTTTATTCAGAAAATCCGCGACATTAATATTTCATACAACGACACACTCAGCAGTTTCGATGTTAAAGACTTATATCCTTCAATCAATATCTCTGAAATTAACCCCAAAATCAACGAACTTATAAAATCATTTTGGCGACAATAATATTAGTGACACCTTAATTCGTGCAAATAATCTTTTACTTAACCACTCATACTTCTTTTTCAATGGATGCTATTACCAACAAACCCAAGGCGTCCCTATGGGGTCCCCCATATCAGGGGTCATCGCCGAACTTAAAATGCGAATGTTCGAAAACTCTGTAAGTAACTTGATCAGCAAATGTAAAATCTGGACTCGCTATGTTGATGATATCTTTTCCGTCACCCCTCCTACAATAAATCCTGGAAGCATTCTTGAAAAACTTAATGATACCGATCCGAACATCAAACTAACACACGAAATTGAAACTAACCATTTCTTAAATTTCCTAGACGTAACCATTATCAAAAACAAAAATAACTCCATAGACACCACCGTCTTCCGAAAACCCACTAGTAATAACGAAATCATAAATAATAAATGTCACACACCCCTCACTTACAAATATGCCGCCATTCGATCCTACGTTAATCGCGCTATTCTAATATGCTCAAACAAAAAATATCTAAACTCCGAAATAAAAATAATTAAAGATATCGCCAAGAAAGCCAATTACAATCCCTCCATAGTTGATAAATTCTATAAAAAACGTATTAAAGCTCTTAACAATATTCTGAATGCCCAAAAATCTAAAAAACTCTTCACCCCCGCGATCCCATACTGCAAAGGAGCCGCCATAAAAATTAAAAATGAAGCCGCCAAAAACAATATAAACATTCCAATAAAACCGAACAAAAATATTTACCAGCGTATTCGAAATGAAAAAGACTCAATAGATTTTAAACATACAGCCGGCATTTATAAAATAGACTTCCAATACCAAAATAAAAATAAAAATAAAGCCTCATATATAGGAATGACTAAGAGAAAAATAAAAGACCGTATTTCAGAACATATTACCGACTTAAAATACAATAGACATTCCACAGCTTTCTCAAGAACTAACAATACTAACCCAATTAACATTGATTCTATTAACTTTCAAAAAATAGCCCCGTACAACTCTCACCATTATGCCCTCAAAAGAGAATCTATCGAAATACTAACCAATAATAACAATGTCAATGATATCGAACATAGCATAATTCCTCCCGAGTGGCAACAGCTGTTTAAAGAAGACAAGAGAAGTGAAGAGGTCAAGAAAGAAACAAGTAAACAAGCCGTCCAGTCTTAGCGCCTTAGAATCATTTTTTGCCGAGTGAACTGATGATGGCACCGTTAGGTGACCGAAATATATATGAAGCTCGACCATAGTAAAGATTTATGTAAGGTAATTTATTGAATTAATAAGTATTAGGACATTTTCGAATTTTGGCATTTTATCAAATATCTAGAAAAATTCTTCACGAATTATCTTGAAACTTTAGAAATATGAAGAACATGTTATACCTCATATTTTAGCAAAAGTTTTGTCCCCAAAAGAAAACGGGAACCAGTAAAAAACAAAACAATATTCAAAATATTTTGGATCACCCTATAAAAGTAATGATTGAAATTCGGTTTGGCTGTAGCATTTGATTATGAGGGTTCTTGTCATTATCTACATAATTTTTTAAGAGGATACTGCATATACTTATGGAGATATAACGGTTTCTTTAAATAATTGAATATATATATATATATATATTTATATATATATATATATTGCCACTTTTTACTTATAATATGTAGGGACCTAGTGCAAAGCCATTTTAAAGAATATTGGCATATTACATTAAACACAGCATATTGCAATCCGAATGCAAAAATGTTAAATATATTAACTTCTTAACCCCTTCCACTCCAGGGACGTACGTGCGTACGTCTAGTGTTAATGGCCATTGATACCATGGACGTACGTGCATACGTCCAAAGAAAGTATACGATACAATAAGCCCAACATTTTTGGGGTATCAGAGAGAGTTATTTTATTTGTCATATGGTACTTTGAAATTTTATTTTCATTACTGACAACTAAATGGCGTTAGTAGTCTCGGTGACCTATTAGTTTTGGCTACGCCAGTTGTTTCCTGATTTCTCGCGGCTGCGGTTGTGTGTAATTTTCGCTCCTCGATTTTGTGTGTTTTGCCGGTGTTTGAAACTGTGAATAATGTCTGATTCTAGTGATTCGGATAGTGATTATATCCCCGATTATGATGAACTTGAAGATACTTGAAGATTCCAATGATGACTTTACAACAAGTGAAGACGGCGAAAGCGATGACAGTGATGATGAACCACTTACAGCAGGTGACTGGAAATTTATGTCGGATCCTTTTGCCGATGCACGTCCTGAGCAACTGCCTGAACTGAAAAGGGACTTTGATTTCCTACATCCAGCTTTCCATTGTTACTTCGTTATGTATTGCATTATTTCAAAATTATAATCTGGTATTTCACATATTCACACTACAGCTAGCCTGGAGCGGAAGGGGTTAACAACTGCCTCGGGCATATATACATTTTCCCGAAGTACGATCCTTTGTATTATACTGCTACCAGTAAAACTACCGACACAACTTGACAGTGCAATAAAATAACCTTAGAAGTGATCTTGACAGTATTTTCGAAAGATTTCAGAGTTGAAACAGAACTGTGGCCCTTTGAAGCGAATCTTGTTAATTGTCATTGGCAAGTAAGAGGTTAAGAGATGTGAGCGTGTTCACTAAATAATTTTTTATTACGCATGCACAAGTTTTAAAAAATTTCATTTACATAATTTAATAGCTAAAAGTATATAGGGAGTGTGGGGGATTGACCAGTAAGAATTCCCCCGCATTCCGCGAAATTCTATTAGTTGATCAGAATTTGATTCCTTTCCTATATATAAGAGCACTTCTCTCTCATTTCTTTATGCACTGAAGACGATACGCTAAATGCTACTGAAATAGTTGTCTGCTTCCCAATTTTTTCTCTTTGCCGTTCTAGATGTAATTCACTTGGTTTTAATAAACCAATGCCAAGTCACCTTTTAATATTAAGATCTTAAAAGTTAAATAAAATTATAAATTAATAATTGCAATTAGCAAAATTCCAAAGATTTTTCAAATGAAATAAAGTACTAAATATACGTATAACTTAAGCATATGTGATGATTAAACATTTGTTAATTATATGATAAAAAACATTTTTAAGAAGTGACATTAAATATTTTTAACCACAAGTCACTACGGTATATAATAGAAGCATACATACATATATATATATATATATACATAAAAGCAATCGACTACTTTATCTAATAATTTTAAAGTTATGCTGTTCGATATTACGCTATTCGGTAAATATTTATCTAGAAAACAATTTTCATGGACACTTTCGAATTTAGACGTTTTGTTAAATATCTAGAAAAGTTCTGGAGGAACTATTTTGAAACTTTGGGGGACATATTATACCTCACATATTTCAGCAAAATTTTGTCCTGAAGAGGAAAGAGGACCATTTAAAAAAATAAAAATGTTTTGGATCACTCTGTAAAAAATAATGCTTGAAATGCGTTTCAGCTGTAACATATGATTATAAGTATTTTTCTCCTTACCTGTATAAATTTTTATGAGGTTACTACATATATTCATGGAGATATAACTTTAAAAAAAAAATCCAGTTTTTTAATTATAACACGTAGGGTATTAAAACCAGTGCAAAGTCATTTTTAGCAAATTTGGCATACTACATTAGATACAGCATACTGCAATCAGAATGCAAAAATGTTAAATATCTTACGAAATATGTAAAAAATAATGTCTGAAATTCATTTTTTACTGCAGCATGTGATTTTGAGGAATCTTCTAATTATCTGTATAAATTTTTATGAGCCTACTACTTATATTCATTGAGATATAATGCTTTCTTTAAAAAATTACAGGAAAAATTACTACTTTTTTAATTATAACACGTAGTGTGTTAGACCCAGTGCAAAGCTTTTTTTAGGAAACTTTGCGTACTACAGGGTGGCTATTAAGTATCCGGAAAAAGTATTTGATGGTAAACAATTAGTGAAATAGAAAACAAATTTAAAGCTTCTATTTTTGCAGCAGCTAATGTCTAACAATATTTTTTACTATGAGTTTTCGAAATGGCGGTCATCGGCTTTGATGCAAGCTGCGATCTTCTTCGAAGTGAGGTGACGGTGCGACGCAAGTAGTTTGAATCTAAATCCTCCCATAGTTTGTTCAGGGCTTTCTTGAGTCTATCAAATGTATGATTTTCTGTGTTCTCAATTGTTCTTCTAAGAACCCACACATTGAAAAATCCATTGGATACAAATCAGAGCTGTTAGAAGAACACATATTTTTGGTCAGATACCTTTTCACTTTCACATCGATTAAAGCAAACGTTGATTTGACTCCATGGGCCAGAGCACAAACTTGGTGAAAGATCTTAGCGGGTTGCTTCTATGGAAGTACAGCTTTCTCTAAAACAACTTTTTGATAAACTTTTCTATTATTTTTTGCATTTTCTTTCGAAAAAAAAACTGTTAAGTCTTCCCATTGTTGCTAATTTCAGCTTAAACCATCAAACATCTTAGAAACAAAGACCTTGTTGCCTCTTTTCATTTTCTGGTGTTCTTGAGAGGTAGATCCAAAAGTTTGTGACAATTTTGAGAGTTTTTAGCAACTTAAACAGTAAAAATTTTCTCATCGGACCACAAATTATCTTAGATGTGCCGCACTTTGAAAAAAATCATGAAACCTTTTCATTTATCTAATAGATTTTGCTTTTCCTGATCGCTCAAAAATTGCCTGTTGAGTAAATGCAAATTATTTTAATAAATAATATTTAAAGATAAAAGCATTACAATAAAAAAATGGATATAATGAAGTAGGTTGTCCATAAAAGCTCCTCAAAAATTTTTCGGATATTTAATAGCTACCCTGTATATTAGACACAGCATACTGCAATCAGAATGCAAAAGTATTAAATATCTTACGAAATATGAGTATTTTTACTAAATAGTTTTCAACTACATATGCGCAAGCTTTTAAAAAATTTCATTTCATAAGTTAATAGCCAAAAGTATTGTGCAACGTATATGAAAACTCCAAACAAATATCGTGTAAATTCAAAAAGTTATGAGAGATAGAATAAACAGAATTTCAGTTGCTCTCAAGCCAAAAAAAAAAAAAAAAGCTTAGATGGTAAAAGGGGATTTTATCAATATTTACTTACAATCAGTGAACATTGTATTACCACTGGGCATTGACTGAATCAAAATAAAAAGGTGAGTAAAACCCCTTATAGTTTAAATTTTATTTTGAGAGGTACTGCAATTCTGTTCATTCTATCTCTCATAACTTTTTGAATTCACACGATATTTGTTTGGAGCTTTCATATAAATAGTGTAATAGCTTTTGCTATTAAATTATGCAAATGAGATTTTTTAAAAGCTTGCGCATGCACAGTTAAAAATTGTTTAGTAAAAATGCTTATATTTCGTAAGATATTTAACATTTTTGCATTCTTATTGTTATATGTTGTGTGTAATATAGTATGCCAAGTTTCCTGAAAATGGCTTTGTATTAGGTCTAATACCATACGAGTTACATTTAAAAATTTGACATTTTTTTGCAATTTTTTGATGAAACCGTTATATCTCCATAAATATGTGTGGTAGCTTCATAAAAATTTATGCAGATAATAAAAAGAATCATCAGAATCACATACTAGAGCTAAAACACATTTCAAGCAGTATTTTTTACAGGGTGATCCAAAATATTTTGATTTTTCATTTTAAGTAAATTGAAATTTCGTGGTCTATGGAGTTGTGCTGCGATTAATATTGTCACTTGATACAGCTGCGTTTGCAGACTCGGTGACTTGGCCAACGAATATTATGTGAGAAATGCCTAGCTGGTTGTCAGCCAGGGTAGCTCAGTGGTAGAGCATCCATGCGCTAAGCGGAGGTACCCGGGTTCGATTCCCGGCTCTGGTATTTTTCACATAGTTGGTAAATAAAAATATCAACCTTTACACTCCAATTTACTTAAAATGAATATTCACGGTTGATGAATTCATAAATAAATATTTCTAAATTTTGATTTTTGTTTAATTTTTTACTGGTACTCTGATCCTGTTTAAGACAAAACCTTTGCTTAAATATATGAGGCATAACATGTTATTTATACTCCCAGAGTTTCAGGATAATTCTTACAGAACTTTTCTAGAAATTTGACAAAACGTCTAAATTTAAAAGTGTCCAAATACTTATTGTTATATAGTGTATTTGACTGATCTTATATTATGAAAGCAACTAGCAGTGTTGCCAGATCTGGTGGATTTTTTATTCAATAATCATTAATAATTTTGAGATGTGATATTTGATATACATAATAGACTGTCAATCTTCTAAGTGATTAGGCAATCGTTACAATTAAAAATTATTGAATAAAAGATCTGGCAACACTGGTAACTAGTGCCAATAGATTTTTTTTTTTTTTAATATTTCGAGTATGCGATATAAAAAACCTTTGTCTTATAAGAACTAGTTCTAGACGTCAACAATGGTAAATCTGTGCATTACTGGCAGTTTTCCGCAAGTTTTTCTTACATAGTGGAATAGTGCTGGTTCGGGCTTCAGCTGAGTCCTAAGAGGGTTGATTGTAGGAGGATTATATTGCGTCTCTTATTCAAGTGAGTTTTTCCAAAGCCTCCATAACTTACTCCTTGACTATAGAGACAGGTTCGTTGATTCGTATAGATTCAGGTTCGTTGTCTTGGCAGCTTCGACTTAACACATTTTTGAAGATTATTCTTTAAAATGGTGCGTTCAATGATCTTTTGTCATCGATGTCCATTTCGGTTGACAGAGTACAGACATTAGGAAGTCTCTGGAATCTCAGTCGATTGACGTGATTTGAGCCAAATTAACAATTGTCTCAAAAGTTGTAGTGAAAACTTGTTGTGTGTAATAGGAGCATTAGTCTTTCTCTTGCTCTCTGCATATTTTTTTTTTTTTTTTTTTTTGTTCTTTACGTTTTTTTTTGTATTTTGGCTTGAAAGTTTCTTTTTCTTGTTATTTTTCTTGTCTTTTTGATTTTCAACTGCACCTAATTTTCTTTTTGACTGAGTTTGAGCTTTGTGCACATTTGTTTGTCCTGCATTGGGTTACATGTGAATTTTCATATTTCTTGAATGGCATAATAAATTTCTGCAAAGAAAACAAATATATATTTTAAGTATTGTTTTTATAAAAAAGTCATTCAATTAATAAAAGTACAAAACAATTTTAGTTTTGCTGTAAAACAAAACTATTTTTTAATTTTTTTTGCCTTCTGAAACTAAATTTAATTATATTTTTCAATTATTTTTCCAAAGTGTTATGCCACCTTTTCTACATTTTACCTTTAAAACTTAAAAAAAAAAAAAAAAAAAAAAAAGACATATAGTATACATCATACCTTTTGCATTACTCTGTAAACAACACGCATAAAACTGCTCTTAAATTTATATTATACGAATTCTGTTCTTACATTTAAACCATGAAGAGAAATGCTTAACAGTTCAGTAAAATATAGCAAATACTGTTTTAAAGAAGTTGAAATGACATTTTTAGAAAATCACGAATAAAAATATAAAAGTTAGGGGGGGAAATATATTTTCATTTGCACCTTAAGCAATCAGTAGGCTAACAAAAAAAGGTGGGGGGGGGGGGAATAAGATTTATTTATCAAATATATTTAAATTATTTTTCAAGTGTATCTATTTTTAAGATTAATTTTGAAAGTATCCACTCCATGGAAAGAAGTGTCCACTCCGTGATCAAATGATGTCTACGGAGTGGAAGTCCACGGAGTAGACAGAATGTCTGATTTTGAATTTTAAGGAACAAAGCAACAATGTCAGGAACAATTTAACTTTAGTGTCGAATTAAGATTTATAATAATTAATTGTAATAATAATTAGATAATAAATAATTCTTATAATTACCTGTATACTTCTGACCACGGAGTGGACTGATGAGATAGCCAAATAGAGGTATCACAGATGAAATCTATTTTAACAGAACAAAATAAAGTATTGAGTTCAGCACATGTAGGTGAAAACAAAGATGGCTACCCCCTCTTTCTTCTCAGTTACACACTGGTGACAGGCAGTGCCATCTACTGAACTTTATGGGAAATTAAATAGTTGTCCACGGAGTGGATGCATTTCATTAGGGACATTTGTTATAAATTAATTAAAGAAACAAGATTCATTTTATAACTCAAAAATTTAATAAATATATTTTTAAGGATAACTATGTTCTGCTTAAATCAAAATGTAATTAAAAATCATTAATACTAAGCTTGAAAATAATGCTATATTCTGCAGACTTTCTTTGGGGACAGTCCACGGAGTGGATATTCCAGGTTTTATCGATAGATTTCTAAGAAAAATAAATAACATTAAAAACTTTTATAATAATACTGAACTAGAGAAAATCGTAAGAAATAGCCTAGCTGTAAATTTTTTTCTGATTGAAAATATTTTATATTTTTGAGGGCTAAGGGACATGGTTTCTACCCCTTGTGTTGGCAATGAATTAGAAACCTGTAAGATTTTCTACAAATGATTGCTGGCGGAGAAGGTATGCAAAACCTGTTACAAACCTAAGGGAATGTTCTGCTTGTATGGAAGTGGTCGCCTGGTGGTACTTGATGCTAATCAAAATGTCATGCAATATCTGAACAAATCGCTAGATTAAGTGCATCCTTCAATGTTACATTTTTATTCCAAAGTTAACGGATACTTTGTGCTCGATAATGCAACCATACATTGTGGCGGAATCGTTCAAGATTGGTTCAGTGAACATCACTCTGACTTCTAACAGTTTCCCTAGATGTCGCAAAGCCTGGATCTTAATCCAATAGAAAATGTTTGGGATATGTTGGAAAGGAGTATTTGGCAGCAATCTCCTCTTCCATCCAATTTACAGGATCTTAAAATCTGTGTAGCCAATGTATAGTAAACTCTGGACATAAATGCACCATAGAAGCTTATAGAATCGCTGCCCGCACGAATGCTGGCTGTTATTCATGCAAAAGGAGGTCCAACGGGCAAAAGGTCCAATAAAATATTAATTTAAAGGTTTCTAATCCATTGACCAGTGTGTGTATATATCATCATCATCATCCATTTAAGCCTGTATCAATTCACTGCAGGATGAAGGCCTCTGATAGTTGATTCCAAACTGCCCCAGGCCAGTTTGGAATATGTATATATATATATATAAATTTTATCTTATATATATATATATATATATATATATATATATAAGATAAAATTTAAATATAAGATGGAGTAAAATTTGAATTATTAAATATATAGAACTAGAACAGAGTTTTTACAAACCAATGCACAAATGCAGCAAAAGGAAACATAAAACTATAATAAATAAGCAAAATAACTAAAGCCAGATGAAAAATTAATCCCAAAACACATGGGGGGCCTTCATCAGGGGAGCTCTCCCATGTAGGGAAAGGAATATGAGAAGTTTCTGACGAAACGCTGGTAATTTAACCAAAAAACACGTTTCTAGCCCCCAACTTCTCACAGATGGAAGCAAGATCATACAGCAAACGAATTTAATTAATACAAAGCATAAAAAGCAATTAAATTCAGAAATCATGCACAAAATATAATACATCAATATAAAATACAAGAATATAAAAATATAAATAATACAAGAATATATAAATACACACCTGGACAAACTCGAATGGTCATTAGAATATGGAAAATTGAAAATCACCCCCCATTATAAACATAGAACCCGCTTCAGCTAGTAGGGCCACTTACCAGCACATAATGTCGCCCAAAATGGAATAACAAACCTTAAGTAGGATTGTAATCAAGAATACTATACTGAAATGTTTATTGAGTAAAAAAACAGGATAGCGGTTAACAGTTAGTATGTTTTTGAGATTTTTCATAGTCAGATTCAGGTCTAAATTGTTATTGCATATCATTTTAATTCTGTCTATTTGGGTGAACATAACATTTTTTAAAACTTTAAGACTAATACAGGAGAACCAATTTGTTAAATTACAAACTTTAAAGTTAAAATCTTGCCTTTTATCATAAATCCCAATAAACCAGCTATTATCTATTTTTTTAATTTTTAAATCGAGGAAAGAAGTTTGGTCTTCAGAGTCAGTATGATTTAAGATAAGATCGGAGTGATAGATTTCAGCTGCATATTTCACAAAATCTACACAGTTTATTTCTATTACGTCATCAATATACCTATAACTTAATATCTTTGAATTTACTTTCAAACATAAACAAAAAAATGTTGGCGAAGGCACTCGTGTAAGTTGTACCCATCAGGATACCGGGAATTTGTAAAAAATAATCAAAACCGTTAAACAAAACATTTTCGAAGATGCAAAATTTAATAAGGTTTTCCAGTAAACTTTTTCGCAGTCTATTACATGTCAAAATTCCTCTTAAATTTTTTCAAAAATTTCTAGAACCAAGTAATGTGGGATACTACCAAAAAGGTTTTCAACATCATAAGTATTAATTGTAAAAAATATTTTCTAAATTTTCTTTAAAATATTTTAAAATTGGGCAATTATTTTTAATGATACGGTTATTGTCTGACTCTAGAGTGTTTAAGATATCATTGAGTAAATAAAAAAGTTTTTTACCGGTCTTGTAATTATAAGCAAAATTACCACAAGTAACGTAACGAAATTTAATGGGATTTTTATGAAATTTAATGTTAAAAAATAGGTATGGAAAATTAAAACTGTTTCTATTTATATTGAGTTTTTTATCAAATGCCAGAATCCTTTTTCTTATTCCTTTTCTTGCTTCCATCTGTGAGAAGTTGGGGGCTAGAAATGTGTTTTTTGGTAAAATTACCAGCGTTTCATCAGAAACTTCTCATATTCTTTTCCCTACATGGGAGAGCTTCCCTGATGAAGGCCCCCATGTATTTTTTGATAAATATATAAAGTGAAGAATTTAATAACGTTATAAAATTTAGCAATTAATAGATACATGATAATACCAACGACACACACATAAAAGTTATTGTAATTCAATTTAAATGTTAGCACATATTTTTTCTATGATTCATTTACATTATCAATTAATAGATAAATGCATTTTAAATTACTTAGGCTAAATGTTAGTATTTAGGACCATAACACTAAGACCAACACGGTGTAATTTTTATGCGAAATTCAAGAAAGTTATCAAATGTAAACCAATAATTTTATAAAAATATATGAAAAAAGATAACTGAAAATGAGAATTGGAATAGGAAATGCTCAAAAAATAGAAATATTCACGCTTCAGGGAACATGTACTTCTATGAGCAGTGAGATCGCAAGATTTTGGAAAACTGTATAGCTAATTCAAGCCAAAGATACAGTTGAAGTTCCTATCTTGCAGCAAAACACAAATTAAAAAGGAATGAATTAAATTTCAACACATCATTAACAAAACCCAACAATGAATCAAGATAATATATATATATATATGTATAATATTTATTCACATGTCACGTGGACTCCAATCTCAGAGAGTAACACATAACACGTTGCCAACAGAACTATTCTAATAAGAAAAATTAACACCGAGACCTATCCCGATTAATCAATAAAGGTGCTAGAAATGAGCAATTACATTAATAATTAAATTCACTATTTTAATGTAATTTTAATTTAATAATTCTTAAATCTACATCAACTTATTCTACAGTATTACAATAATATCTCCACGACAATAATCGTGAATTGATTTTAGATCAACATCAGCGATTACTTCTTGTATATATCCTTCAATGAATTTCGTTTACCTCTTATTGTTATTGTATAGAGAAAATAGTCGCTAATGCTGGTTTAATTCAAAAATCACTGAAATAATGAACATCTATGTTTAGTGGTTGATATGTCAGTGAAAAGAGTTGGTTGTGGTTGAAGTCGATGGAAAGAATTTAATTAAGTTGGAAAAAACTTTATATAAATAATGTATGCGAAAATTAACACAGGAAAAGTATAACAGAAATAAAATAAACGTACCTGCTGTAGTGGACTTATATCGAGATTTAGTCACCCAATCCTGATATGACAAGAATGAAAACTGGAAAAATAAAGAAAATCATAATTTGAATGTGTGTATGAATCGTTAATTGAGCGATTATTTCATAATACTTATTTTTTATCCTGATGTAATCGTAACTATTTCCAAATTATAAATATATAGTTTAAATGTTCACATTGGTAAGCTAGACCACAGTTTAATATCTCTGATCAGTTACGCTCATGAATAATGTCATTTGTATGTGGTATACGTTACATGAAATGTGGGATACACTCTAAAAAAAATTTTGTTCAAGAACCGAAAACTTCTGTAACTTTCAAACAGAAAACTTAAGTTTTCTAAAACTACAAAAATTTACTATAAAATTACATCTCAATCTTTCAACAGACATATTTTTTCTGTAAACAGATAAAACCGGTAACTATCATTACAGGTTTTATATGGTGGGTTCATATTTTTTCTGTTTTGTGTAAGCAAAATATGGTATCAAAGCAGAATTGAGAAGCGCTAAGTAACACACACTGTGAAATATGTTTCCGTGGCTTTGAGGTAAAGTTTTTGCCTACTGTGAGGTTGCCTACTGCTCTAGTTCGATCCTGTCTGATCAAACGGTATATATGTATATATATCAGTACGAAAAACCCTTAACGGCTTAAAAGTTTGTGACGCCGCTACTTTGTGGCTATAAGAATTTGAAATATGAGTCTTAAAAATAATGATATTAAATTTTAAGTGACGCTTTGCAATTAGTTAAAATATACATAGATATAAAATATACATAGAAAATATACATTCACTTTTATCTTTTATTTATATTTATAATGCAAACGTAATATTTTTAACTTCAAGATCAGACAGATATTTAAAATACACTCACTGATGCTTTTTCATTCGCATTTCAAATTCAAAATAACAGTTTTAAAAGGAATGATATAAAAATTCCAGTGGCGCCTCGGTGTTATTTTAAAAGATTTGTTTTTAGATTCCATTAAAATTACTTTTGTTTTGCTAATAAAATATATTTACACATTTAAACAGTGCTTTTAATTTTCAAATATACTGTCAAATAATTATACTTTCACTGAGTTAGCATTATAAAGTAAAATTATTTATTTCAATAAATTGATTTATCTTTTGCATCACGCTATCCAAAACATAGTATCATAGTGTCCAACTAAGTGAAAATTTGCTCAAAGAGGTAGTGTGACGTAAAGAAAACATTTACACAAATTTTACTTGCAGTTTTGGATAGCGTGACGCAAAGGATAAATCAATTTATTGAAATAAATAATTTTACTTTATAATGCTAACTCAGTGAAAGTATAATTATTTGACAGTATATTTGAAAATTAAAAGCACTGTTTAAATGTGTAAATATATTTTATTAGCAAAACAAAAGTAATTTTAATGGAATCTAAAAACAAATCTTTTAAAATAACACCGAGGCGCCCCTGGAATTTTTATATCATTCCTTTTAAAACTGTTATTTTGAATTTGAAATGCGAATGAAAAAGCATCAGTGAGTGTATTTTAAATATCTGTCTGATCTTGAAGTTAAAAATATTACGTTTGCATTATAAATATAAATAAAAGATAAAAGTGAATGTATATTTTCTATGTATATTTTATATCTATGTATATTTTAACTAATTGCAAAGCGTCACTTAAAATTTAATATCATTATTTCTAAGACTCATATTTCAAATTCTTATAGCCACAAAGTAGCGGCGTCACAAACTTTTAAGCCGTTAAGGGTTTTTTGTACTGATATCATTACTTTTTAGTGGTTATTGATCAAAAAATTAAAACAAGTCCTTCTGGCTCCTAGGAAGGGTAAACTAATTTATCTTTTCGTATGAAGTTGTCACTATTTTTTTTCAAAATGGCAGCTACAATTTATTAATGGACTTAGTGGATTTATAAATGAAGGCTATTTATATATGGAGTTTTAAGCAAATCGGTTCATAAAACCTTTCTAATGTAAATTTGAAATTTTCAGTGTGTTGGCACAGGGAAACAAGAGGGTGGATTAAGTTGGCAAATGAACATATCAAATACATTTCTGAGATAAATCCACACTGCAAATTTAGTGTGAATTAATTCAGTATTTCAAACGTTATCATACTCACAAATTTTCAAGTAGCCTGCCACTTGGAAACAAAATGGAGAAGCTTCGCACTAGAAAAATTTATTGACTGGGATTCTCAAACTCTTAAAAAAAAAAAAAAGTAAGTGAAAATTTTTAAATTTAAGTTAGAATTACGTAATTTACATTTTGCAAGTTTCTTTTTAGAGAATTACAAATTAAACAATTAAAAAAATACATCAAGTAAATATTAAAAATGGAATTTTATATATTTTCTTTCCCCTTTTGAGGCTAAGTATACTGCTCCAATATTCACAATTTAAATTTTCATCAAAAGTGCAGGTAAAAATTACTTCCTATATATTTTCATATAAAACGTTTGGGGGGAAAAATGGACAAAATATAAATTAAGCTTTACATTTCTATAATTTTAAAAATAAGATAAAATCACCTGGAGAAAAATTTTATGGAAAATATAAGTTAAGTTTAAAAAAAAATGAAATTTCTGCGTAAAAGTACTATTTCATAAATATATTTACAACTACAATAAACAAAAAACGCTCCTTTAATTTTAAATAATTATTTCTACATGTTTCGAAGCTATTAAAAGTTTTTTTCTTTCTTTCTTTTTCTTTTTTTTTTTTTTAAAGAAAAATAAATTAAATGTAGTGGCGCCATCTAGTAGTTTTTTTGAAAATCATATATACAGATTTAACTTTTTTTTTTCATTAAAAAAACAAAAAAAAACTTGTTTAGAAACAGGTAGAAATAGTTATTTAAAATTAAAGGAGGATTTTTTGTTTACTGTAATTGTAAATTATGAAATAGAATTTTTCATGCTCAAGTTAATTAATTAAAAAAAGAAAAGAAAGAATAAATTATTATGGGTTTCAAAGTAAAGATGTTATTTATTTATTTTGACGTGTTTTTTAATAATTGCTATTTGACACATTTTTCATGAATTTTACTGAAATTCATGAAAAATGAATTTTATTAAAACACTGTTTAAACACTGTTTATTAAAACACTGTTTTTTCTAATAAACAGTGCAAACACTGTTTCATCCTCTAGTCATTGCTTTGAATAATAATAATAAAAAAAATTGATTATGTTAATATTTAAAATATGTATCATTTTAAAGTCTGAAAAATAAATAAATGAATAAACACTAACTGTATTTTCAAAAGAGATTTTTAATTTTTAAAAAGAAATATATATATATATATATTTACGAAAGAGTATGTTTTAAATAAAAACGATAGATGGCGCCAAAACTGTATTTGCTGTTTTTTTCCATTCCCGGAGCGTAAGGATACATGAACAGGAATCGCAAATCATTGAGTTATTATAAAATCGATTTTCATGAATGATTAAAAAAATTTTCGCTTTAAAAAATTGTAAATTCATCATTATTATGATAAAATGGAATATCTAAAATTACAAAATACTTCCTTATTTAAAATATTATCTAAATATTTCTTTGACTAAATATGAAATTTTGAAATAAAAACTATTTTTTTCATAACAGAAGAGAAAATATATTTAAGTGAATTTGACTTAGTATATATACAATAAATATTTTAAACATGTAATAAAGTACTTTTGCGTTAAAAAAAAATTCTAAATAATTCATTGGCTGCATTCAAGTCGGTCAACAAATCAACCCACATACCTTACAAGTAAGAACCGAATAACAACGTTTTCACCCGAAGAAACATATGTAATTGGCGGAGTAATATAGTTCCATATTTAAAGCGATTTATATAAAAAACAAGAGTTTTCCTGAAAAAAACAAAAACGTTACTAGATTCAGAAAGATCCCATTAACAACATATATTAATTAAATTAAAATCGTTCGTGCGGTTTTAGAGATATTTTTATTACATCCTTACATGGTTACACCACACATTTTCCCTTTTTCGCTTTAAATTGAGATTCAGATCTCAAAACATACTGCTTGTAGAAATGTAAAATTTTCAGGATAGATTAAGACCGAAGATAAAAGACTATTTTGAAAAAATCAGAACAAAATATGGCTTATTTGTTGAGATATTAAGTGTCGGCTTTTACAAATCTCTTTGATGTCAGACTAGGCGTATATATGAGTTCGCAGCTTTCCGTCCGTTTGTCCTTCCGCTTGCGTCACTCGAAAAACTGCCGTTTTTCATGATTTATATTTATCTGCACAACAGAAAAAATCTGTATGTACATTTACGGAAAGTTTCTCTCAACAATTTTTTCCCGTAGTATACAGACATTTTTTGGCAACTTCTGCTGCCAGAAATTTTCTATAATAACAAGATTTTTTTTTCTTTCCCAAGCATTGGTTAAAAATGAGCATTCATAAAAAACTAACTAAATAAAAAAGAAATTGGAATGCCTAAATATCCAGCAATAACCCGTTTTTAGCATGTGGTAATCATACACCAGTTAGTTTTTATTAGTAACTGCTAAGATTCATCCCGGAATTTTTTAACAAAATTTTACTTTTAAAACTTAGCAGAAAAAAACCACTTATTCCTTTGCCTCTAACTTTGATTATAATTTCTGGTAGCTGTTGATATTAAATGAGCATAATTACCTTGTACCCCAAAGAGTTAAAACAATTTTAAATCTTAATTTTTGGATAAACCGAAATTTTCTATTTCGATTAAATTCACTATGCAGCACCATGCATATTTTTTCTGCTTTAAATAGTTTTATTCATAATGAGGTACACAATGTAAAGTTTTATTAAAAACTTTTTAACTACAACAAGGTTTATGTATAAAATCTAAAATTTATACTCTGATTATAGTATCCATCGTACATAATGGTGTAAATTACACAGAGCCATATTTTTCACCGCACTTGTTTTTCCCATTGTTGCTCAATCTATTGGAGGCCTTTTATTTCTGTCGAAATAGTGCTTGGAAGCATAGTTTGATAAACAGTAATGGAGCAACTATGCTAACGCATATCTGTGGTAAAACTGCTTTCTCCTGTCTTGAGGCATGTAACATTACCTAGCTTAAAGATTTAAGCCTCTGATAAACCGATGGAAAAAAAAAAAAAAACTTTCTATTATTATTTTTCACTGCATTCTTTTCCGATTCATAAAGACTAACGTCCGCAATTACAAACATTTTTGATCTATAGAAAAGTTTTTAGATTTTTTACTTCCTTATACAAAGTATAAGGAAGTATAGTAATCCCGATTTGCGAAATGGATTTTGTATTTCACATTGCTCGAAAACGAAGGAGCACTGAATGTTCCCAATTTATGCGTGTGACTGTCACTGTCATGATGTCTAGTTGTACACCTGCAAGCGTCGTCTTAACAAGAGCTCTCGTTTTAGAGATATAAGCGACTTTACACGATTTTTCGTGATGTCTGTCTGTGTGTGTGTGTGTGTGTGTATGTCACAGAACTCAAAGACGGTTGGACGTAGAAAGTTGCGAATTGGTACATAGGTTTGTTATAACATCTAGTTGTGCACCTCCCTTTTTGGACTTTGAATGATTTTCCATTTTGGAGATATTTAAGAAAATTAGGTTCCTAATGACCAAAAATACAAAGGTTTTGGCCATAATGTATCAAAAAACGGTTTGGACAAATCTTGCAATCGATTTGTAACTGACTTCCCGACTAGTTAGATATTTGAAACTTTCAGAAAAGCTCAGAACACGTTGACAATGTATTTTTAAAATATTTTTAGCAAACTGTTTCGGATACCTGCTGCCTTCAGCAGCGTTTATATGATTCAACAAAAAAATTATTTAACTAACTTCCCGACTATCTAGACATTTGAAACTTTCAGAATAGTTCAAAACATGGTGAAAATGCATTTTTTAAATACTTTTAGCCAACTGTTTCGGATCCCTGCTGCCTTCGGCAGCGTTACCTGGACAAATCTCGCAATCGATTTTTAACTAACTTCCCGACTAGCTAAACATTTGAAACTTTCAGAAAAGCTCAGAACATTGTGACAATGCATTTTTAAAATATTTTTAGCAAATTGTTTCGGGTCACTGCTGCCTTCGGCAGCGTTTATATGGTTCAGCAGAAAATTTATTTAATTAACTTCCCGACTAGCTAGATATTTGAAACTTTCAGAATAGTTCAGAATACGGTGAAAACGCATTTTTTAAATACTTTTAGCCAACTGCTTCGGATACCTGCTGCCTTCGGCAGCATTACCTGTACAAATCTTGCAATCGATTTTTAATTAACTTCCCGACATTTGAAACTTTCAGAAAAGCCCAGAACATGGTGATAATGCATTTTTAAAATATTTTTAGCCATCTGTCTTGGGTCCAATGACAATGCTTTTAAACATTATGTATATATTTCTAAAGGTGTATAAGGAAGTCATGTGGTGCCCACATCAGATTTTTTTCTTTCAGTTTTACGAAATAAACTCTTTTTCAATTATGTTTCCATTTAACTCCATGAAGTTTGAGAAGAAAAAATAAGTAAAAGCAAAAATAAATAACATTTACCTTGCCATTTTCAAATACCTTACTATTTTTTTCTTAATTGTTTTTATTAAGTATATTTTCCCACTTATTTTATATAGAGGCAAACTCAAAAGTCACACATAAACCTCCCTAGATATATGCAATGCATATAAATAACAATGTAAAATAATCCTTAGCAAATTTTGAAGCGAATCAGTCTACCATCCCTCATATAATAATTTTGTCAATATATATAATATGTATATGTAGTATTCCAACAAATCTATTGAAAAATGAGAGAAAAGATCTTTACAAGTCATAAAAATGCGTAATCTATTAAACTTGCTCAATTATTGTTATGAGTAACCAATCATTTTTAGTTTGTCCGTCACACGTGTATTCCTTGCACAACAATAAATATTTTGTAGCGATTTATGGTTTATAAAATTCACCTCTTTTTATGACCTTTAAAATGCAGTCTCAGAAATATCTAGAAAAGCTTGAATGCTTAGTCCCTACAAGTTGTCTCTTGACTAGAAGTAACACTATTAATTTTCATTTTTTTTTTTTTTTTCCCCCGCTTTTTAATATCTTTACTTTACACAAATCTTAATGAAATTCAAATATGTTCTCCAAGTTCACTATCGGATGTTCCCCATTGAAAATGGAGTAAATACCATCCCTAGTTTGTGTACAGGGACATCCGAAAGTATTCCAAAGCATTGCGTTCTATGAGAGTCATTTCTATAAATCAAATTTTAATGACTTTACTTCGAACAAATCTTAATAAAATTGAAATATTTTCTTTATATGCACTAAAAAATGCTTTCTTTAGAATATAGTATGATTAGCATTAGATTTACAGGGCCACACAAAAATATTAAGTTACATTAATGGCTATTATTGAAAATTTGCTAGAATTACATTTCCGTTTATATTAAACGTTTTTAACACTTTATAGCAATTTTTAACTGTGAGTATAATTTCAATTTGTGTATCTGTCTGTCCGACTGCCCATCTTTCTATCTGTCCGTCTGCCCGTCTCCAGTATTCTTAAGTATTTTCAGAATTTTTAAAAATTTATATATGTTATTCAAGTTCACTATGGAATGATTTTTTTTTATTTAAAATGGCATTAATAGGTTCTATACAACTGGTTTGCATTCAAGGACACCCAAAAAAATTCCAATGGATTGCGGTTTAGGACAGACAATTTATAAATCCCATTTAAATAACTTTCTACTGTAAAAAACCATAAAGAAATTGACATTTATTGTTAATGTGCTATTTTTTTTTTTTTTTTTTTCCCATAGAATATATGCTTAGCCTTCAGATTTACAGGGCTACATTAAATATTCAGATACATTATGGGCTGCATTTTTCTTTTGCGTTAAGCATTTTTAACACTTCCGTAGAATGTTTAAGAATGTTTAAGAGTGATTATGAGTATAAGTAGTCTATTTCTATGCCTTTCAGTCCTTCTGTCTGTTTGTTGTGTGCTAACGTAGGCAAAGATTATTGAAAGTTACACGATACAAGAAGTACTTACAGTTGGAAAGTGTTAATAATCAATGCATACCTTATGGTTTTTCGCTCTTGTTTTTTTCTTCCTGACTTTTGGCGTTATTCTGCCAGTCTTCTCACGGCCGTCATTGCGAATTTTGATCTGTTCGCTCCTCTCCTTACTACAGGGCCTGATTAACGGGGGACACACGGGATACGTGCCTTGGCTCGTGACTTGCAGGGGGCCCTAAAACTTTACCGTAAAAATTTTATTGTGCTATTTTTGTCTCTAAACCTGGCAAAAAATGGTATCATAAAATGCAAAATTCCGTCATTTTAATCCCATATACAGATATATGTACCTTTGCGGAATGGTATATAATGTGAGGGGAGAGGGAGGCCAGCGAAACCATAATATATGCCCCAGACCTCACATGAAATGAATCGTTCTTGTTAGCTCACTGGTAGACTAATACACTCCTTCTCATAATTATAAGGACACCAATTTTTCTATATTAACTAAACACTGAACACTGTTATTTAAACAAATATATTTTTAATTAATTTGAATTTCATTAATAGACTATATTTAGAAAGTTTTATCGTTTTTCTATCTTAAAAAACTTTAAATATGGTAAAAAGATGATTTTTCAGGTGTTCACAATTATAAGGACAGCTCGAATTTTAGTAATTATTTTCAGTTATTCTTTAAATTAATATTGTTGTAATATGAGTTCCATTAAATCGAAATTCTTGAATATATATAACTGACATTTATTTAAGACGATAAACAAGACGATTTACATTGCACACATTCAAAATAAGTAGAATTAAACATATTTAAATGCAGATTATCTTTGTACTTTTTAGTTGTTTAACCACGCAGGTAATAATGGCCACCAAGGCCGGTGCACACAGCTACATTCCTTTTTCAACACTGGCGTGCCTCGCCGGGAGCAGTTGGAGAGCTCTCTTACACGCGCATGCGCAATTAAAGGCGCATCTGTTTTATTTATTAAAATGAATCGTTCGCTACTCCAACACCCCCCCCCCCCTGCGAGCGACGCATTTTAATCTACACAAAAATAAAAAATATAAATACAAATATAACATAATACAGGATGAATACATAAAAATAAAAATATATAAAATTAAGAAATTAAAGAAATATTTTCCATTGAATATAGTTTTTCTTCGTTTACAGCCTTTGTCAAGAAATCTGATATTAGGGCTTCACTTGGAGTATAATATAGATCAATTATTTTGTCTCTGATCAAGTCCTTTACAAAATGTAACCTAAGATTTATGTGTCTGGACTTGTTGGATGATCTTGTACAATTAGCCCATTGTATGGCTGCTTGACTATCTGAACTCATTGACACAGTATTATTTATAAAATTTTTAAAGTTTAATTCCGATAATAAATTTATTATCCATGTTATGTCCTTAGAGATTTCTGAAATAGCAAACAACTCGGCTTCACAAGTTGATAAACTGACACTTTTTTGTTTATGACACTTCCATGATATTAATGAATTACCCAACAAAATTACACCACCAGAAAATGATTTTCCATTTTCTGCGTTCCCCCAACTTGCATCTGAACTTGCATTTAAATACCCAAATTCTGTACTATAGAATAATTTTTTATCTTTAGTTCCCTTTAAATATCTTAAAACCCTTTTTGCCAGTAAAAAATGCCTCTTTTCAGGCTTATGATTAAATTGTGACAAATAAGTAATTGCAAAAGCTAAGTCTGGACGCGTTCTATTAGATAAATATAATAGTTCACCTATAATTTCCTGATACATGTTTACATCAATAATTTCATTTGTAAGTGGTAAGCTTTTATCTTCTCCTTTAACAATTATGGGGTTTTTACTGTTTTACAATCATTTAGATTGTGTTTAGCTAGTAATGACTCAATGTATTGTGTCTGTGACAAATAGATACCATTATTATTTTGTAATATTTCTATACCTAGAAATTTCGATTTATTATTTTCATGTAACTCAAATATTACTCTAATTTTGGAGATTATATGCACAACCCTCCTCCGGTACAAAATTTACACATACGGCTAAAAAGTTAGTACGGAATGCCTTTAGAATTACCGATATATCTTTGGCGGAAAATCTGATTCTTCCATGAAATCTCTCTTATGCCCATTTTCTCTTTAGTTAGTATTTGTACAAGGAAAATAGTAATCTTTTGTTTAAACTTATTTTTCTGTCAAATAATTCCAGTGATTTGATTGATAAACCAATTCAAGAAGAGGAGAAGATGGAACTTTTTGTAGCAAAACATATAATAGAGAAAATGTTTTAGAAAACACAATAAAATATTTAGGTATATTAGCAAATCTGATAATATAAAAACTCACATAGACCCTTGTTTAAGCATTTCTGACATAAAACATTAGCATTGCAAAAGAAAAAGCTTAAAAATTATACGATTCTTGACATTTTATGTTTCTTTAATTATAATTAATTACTATTATATAGAAATGAGTACCTTGTTCTTACACACTGTTCTAATATTGTTTAAAGATTATACTACCTAGATGATTGAGGTATCGTCTAGTAGCGAACATTCGATAGTGGGACGCTATCGCATCTTGAAGCCGTAAAATGCGTAAGCAGTGATAGGATGGAATAATAATAATAACAACAAAAAAATGTATATATATATATATATATATATATATATATATATATATATATATATACAGGGTGTCTCGTAAATCTGTAGACATTTAAAAAATCCATAATTATTGAATGAATTAGTAGAATTGCCCGTGGTTTCCGAAAAAAATCATTCTCGTGAAGAGAGGTTTTTTTTTTTTTTTTTTTTTTTTTTTTGAAAAGAAAAAATAATTAAGCTATTTGTCGATTTACGCTCTGCGGAGCCAGATCACACATTTTCGAGAAAAACTGTACTTATTCGCATGGAAATGTTTACAGGCATATAAATCCTATTCTACGTGTCCATCGTTACCACACATTACAGTTTGCAAACCAGTTATAACACTGCTAACTGCAGCTTCAGTCAGTGGTTCTTACCTCAGGGATAACATCTTCACCAATAACGCTTTATCCACCAAGTCAGCATCGCAATTAAAACTGCATGTATGCACAAGTAGGAGGCAAAATAAGAAAAAATTTTCTAATCGCAAAATTGTGCAATTTATAGGACCTTCTTTTGCATATTGCCTTCACGAGAATGACTTTTTTGCAAGGTACGTTCAATTTTATCAGTTCATTCAATAGTTATGGATTTTTAAAATATCTACAGACTTATGGGATACCTTATATATATTCCATCCTTGTAAAAATAGGGGTGAAATTAAACAACTCTTAACCCCTTAAGGGCGGTGGTATATATTTCATACCAACTAATTTTGATTCCCAACAGCAAAAATTATCCGGGAATTTTTTTATAAATTATAGGAGAATGCACCAGTGATTGACACTTTTAGAGCAATCTCTGATGTTTTTACTGTTCTAGTCATCAGAAAATATTTTTAGAAATCTTAAGTTAGTACATATGGTATGAAAGACATTCAGAACCACATATATGTTAAAATATATACATTTGGTAACAATTATTATTATTTTTTATGAATTTTTATTTGACACCCATTCAATGTGGGTACCCACTCAATCACCCACCCAATCACCCACTCCAGTAGTTGACACTGCCAGTTTTTCATTTTATCAGAAATTGGCCCCTTATGTTCTAGTGTTTGACACAGCTAGTTATTCATTTTACCAGTTATTAGCACCCTATGCTCCAGTGTTTGACATAAAATGCTAAAATTCTTATATGTAAAATATATGATTTTGCTATTTTTCTTATTTATTAATTATTTCGGAATAGATGTCAATTACTGGAGCATGCCAATCGCTGGAGCACCTACCCTGCTTTAATTTAGCCAAAAAAAATCATTTATTTCGTTTCTTTTGATCTTGTTCTCAAATTCTGGTGGTTCTTGATTTTAAATGAGCCTAATTATGTTGTACCGGAAAAAGTTAAAAAATAGTGGCTAAAAACCCCCTGTATTTGACAAATCTTAATTTAATGCCAGCCTATATTTTTATTTAATAATAAATAAATAAATAAATAAGTGTTTTTGGCAACTCTTGGAAAAAGAGTCTCATTTTATTGAAATAGTTAATCAGTTTGCTTTATTTAAATTTGTCTCCTCGTGTGAGAATCAGCCCACCAGTGAAAATTGATTTTCCCAAAAGTAAATTACCAGAGTTTCATGCACAAAATCTCTAACCTTTGATTTTCTTAGAAATTACAGCCGTTTACTTTCTGCATTCAGATTCACCCACCCCATTCGCAAAGAAACGTTAGCAGTGAAAAGTAAGTTTTCCTGATTTATTACAGCCTAACACATCGAATTATAATTGACAAAACTTCTTTGTCACAGTTATTAAAATAATTAAAGCCGTATACTTTGTGTAATAAATTTTTTTCCTGGCATGAGGCAAGTTATTAAAAACTAATTGTTTTTCGGCGATAACATTCTACCCTAGATTGATATCTATACACAAACATCCTTGATCCATGATTTTTACTGAAATGCCTAGTTTCTGTAATTCATTTTCTTAGCTACGAATAGTGGGTTAATTGTGAAAACCAATTTCTTTTTCGGAAATTATAGCGCGTCAGCTCGATTTATGATCCTCTAGAATATTTTATCATTAGTTTTCTCCAAAATGATTGAATTCGTTTACTTTCCTGGAATGATTTCGCCTCGGCGAAGAACGAGTTATCACTGAAAAGTAATTTTTCTGGAGATACCAATCTGTCAGATTGATTTCTATACACGAAAGAATCACAAACCTCGATTTTCCCCGAAATGTTCAACGCATTTGCTTGCCTTTTCTATATTTTTGCTTAGTCTACAAAATGGCATTAATGCTGACTAATTGAAATAAACCTCTGCCACCTAAAAAGAAATTTAAACATTATTGAATTGTATCATAATATTTTAATTAAAATTAACATAAAGTACTTTTATTTGAAAGAAAGATGCTAAAATCTATCCCCTCCCCCCCCCCCCCCCAAAAAAAAAAAAAAAAAAAAAAGTATCTTTAAATTTTATTATTTAACTATTTTTATTATTCAATATCATACGTTTAGAAACTTCGACAGTTAATAGCTAGTGTAAGACCTGATACCTCGTTTCAGGCAATCGCATATAAATTTGGTCTAAAAGGTTTCTCTAATTTAACCCGCTGTCGTTAGTTTTATTTTGCCGCTCAACCGCTTCATGCAGTTGGCGCTGCTGTAGACGGCCATTCTTTTATAGCAGTATGTTGGGAAACTTATCTTGTGGGTTTAAAGTTAATTAGTTAAAAATATATCAACTTTAGGTTTTAAGCTATATATTTTTAAATAATTGGAATAATTTAAACGGTCAATTTAAAATCCTTGTGTTATTTCCCATCCTTTGGTAGCTTATGCCTTATGCGTCTTTCTGGTTTAGCGTTCGTGTGGAGATAGCCGGACATACATATAATCGGATTTCAATAGTATGATTATCACATAATGAAACTGAAATAGTGTTATATGAATGTAATTAAAATCAAACAGTATTTTATATTTATAGTTATACGAAAATTAATTGAATAATTTTGAATTTATATTAAATAATGATTGTGCAATGTGCTTGAAAAAATAAACTTTACGTGTAGGTATATAATTTATCTTTTACTCTCTCAAGAATATTCTTCTGTCTGCGTATCTATTTCCATAATTATTTTTAGAATTTCATAAAATTATGTAATTCAGGTCTTTCAGATTTGCTGTTAAATGCTTCCCAATGAACGTCGTACATGTAGCACAACTGGTTTGTTGACACTCGTAACATAATTCGGATACTTTACGGCGTAAGAGACGTACATCTTTCAATACATTTTCCGGATGCAATAATAAAAAGATGTTTCCTATCGAAAATAAATGCAATCGACATGATTCTTTAATAGGGTATTTTTAAAAAATTAATACAATTAAGTACTTTCTTAAAGCTGCTGAGTCCATGGGGCATGGACTGTTGTATTCACTTTAGTGGTTACCCCCTCCCCCCCCCCACCACCATCATCAGAAAATAATAATAATAATAATAGTAAAGGGCTGGCCAGATTTTACTCTCTGCAACCCCAAGGCTTTTGCCAAAATTTGTGACTGGTCAGTTCTGAACATACATAACAATACAGACCACAACTATATCACTTTCACAACAAACACCATACCCTCAATTTCTCAATCAAAACGTTTCGCCACAAAGAATGGTAACTTCAAAAAATTTAATAACATTTTACTAAAGGAATCTTATAACCTAACTACGAAACTAGATACAATCACCAACGAGGATCAACTAGAAACCTTCACACAACACCTCATAGCCATAATCCACACAGCAGCAACTTCGGCATTCAGACTCAAAAAGTCGGGACGGCAGTTCGCCTACTCCTTCTGGACTCCCCTGTTACGTTCCATGCGTAATCGTCTAACAGCACTAAAAAGACAACTTAAATACATAGACCCATCATTAATTCCTCAGCACAAACAAGCAATCAAACTCCATTCTGCATTATTCAAAAAACACATCAACACAGCCAAGCACTACGCATGGAAAAAATTCTGCTCCTCACAGACCAAGATTTTCGGAACTGCGCAAAAATTTTACAGTCACAAATTCTTCACTCCACCAGAACTGAAACTGGAGCGCCCTCCGGCGCTTTCTTCCAAACGGAATAACCTGGAACACCTTACAAGCACTCTCTTCCCAGAATCTCTCATCACTCACTTTCAAGAATCAACATCGACTTCAAAATCCTCCGTAATGTTTATCTCACAATTCCACACGTTCTTCACAAATGGTCAAACCTCTGTCTCAACCTACACTACTTCCCAGAAACTCTCCGCCGTGGCGAAATGGTGTACTTTCTGAAGCAAGGGAAACTTCCCTCTGAACCCTCCTCCTACAGACCGATCTGCCTCCTCCCTACCTTAGGAAAATTATTGGAGAAACTGATAGTTACACGAATAAATTTTTACCTAGAATCCAACAACCTGATTTACCCTAACCAATTTGGGTTCAGAGAGGGCAGATCATGTGAACAAGCAATGCAAGCCATAAAAAGTTCCTGCGCCGTTAGCTGCAACGCCCAGAAATACACCACCATCGTCTCACTCCACATTCAGGGAGCTTTCGATAACATAGAGTGGCCCCATATCCTCCAAGCTCTCCAGGACCTTGGCTGCCCGAAGAATCTGGCGGGAGTCATCCGTTCCTACCTTTCCAAGCGGAAAATCATAGTTAACTGGGGGGAAGGTACTACAGAACTTCCCCAATCCAAAGGCTGCCCGCAGGGCTCTTGTTTAGGTCCCTTACTCTGGAACTTAATAGCCAACAGCATCCTACAGGGAATGAGCTCCGCGGGTTTTGAGATCTTCGCTTACGCGGATGACTTCTCCCTGATTCTTTCTGGCCGCATAAGGAAGGATTTGGAAGACCAGGCTCAGGTTGCCCTTTCCCTTTTTAGCGGATTACTAAAAGATCTTAATCTCAAACTGTCCTCTTCAAAAACAAAAGCACTCACCCTTGCATTTCCAAAAGCCCTCAGCAGTAGGAGAAATCCCAAGATGCGGATTGATGGCGTCAGCGTAAATCATGTAGAACATCTGAAAATTCTAGGCATCACTTTTGACCGACGCCTCAACTGGCTACCCCACGTAAAAGATCTCAAAATTAAAACCAAGAAAATCTACCATAATTCAATAAAAATGTTTGGAAAGAGGTGGGGTATCTCCACCTTCTTTCTCAAAACTTGGTACCTTACCATAATCGAGAAAATCCTTACCTACGGGGCATCCATTTGGGGCGGTCACCTCAGGTCGGACGCGATCTCCCAACTCAATTCAGCCTAACGTCCTTTTCTCCTTCAAATAGCAAGGGGCTATAAAACTATTTCAACTGACGCTATCACCGTCATCACAGGGATACCTCATGCCCATCTGCAGGTCTCCCAAATACACATCAAGTCTAAAATTCTCCAATTAAAAGATACAGAATTAAGCTCCATAATTTTCCCCAACACTCCAATACAACATCTTACCTGCAGTTGGTCCCTCCACCCTGGAAAGGATGTTGCTCCCCTAATAACCAATACGTCTAAGAATAGCTTCTCCCCGTCAGCTCCAGTGGCGGTCTACACGGATGGATCTAAGACGGATGCTGGGGTGGGCGCAGCTTTCTGCGTTATAGCCTCAGGCGTCGTAACCCATCAGTGGGCGGGCAAACTGGAAGACTATAATTCAGTATTCCAAGCTGAACTACTCGCAATTCAAAAAGGCCTCGACTGGATTGCCACAGCTACACACGCAGACATCAAAATATACAGTGACAGTCTCTCAGGCTTGCTCGCCATTGCCCGCCTCAGGAGCAGACACCCCCAGGTGATTGCCATCAAAAATTCCCCAAGTGCTCTAAACTGTAACTGCTCCCTGGCTCACGTTTCAGCCCACAGGGGGTGTGACCGGCAATGAATTTGCTGATTCGCTGGCAAAGGCCGCGACGGAGTCGGAAGAGATAGCCGTCTCCCTCCCTGCTCCCCCCTCCTTCGTCAAAAGAATAATCAAAAATTTATTTCAGCAAAAATGGCAAGACCTGTGGTCAACCTCTGAAAAAGGAAGGCACACTTTTGATTTGATTCCAATTGCAAGCTCCAACACATGGACCCTGTCACTCCCAATCACCGCCTTCTTAAGTGGTCACGGTCCATTCCCATCCTACCTTAGCAGGTTTCATTGCCGGCGCTCGCCTCTGTGTCCCTGTGGAGAGGAGGGAACACCGGCTCATTATTACTTCTACTGCGCCCTCACAGTAAATTTCCATTTAAGGAATCCTAATCCAAGGCCAATAAATTGGCTGCCCAATATTTTATCCAGGAAACCTCTAATTCATAAACTTAATAAAATTTACTCCCTCTTAAAAGACATCTCTAATCGAACCAATTAATACCTTTTCTTTTTAGTCTTGTTTTGTTTCTTTTGTTCCTTTTTCAACCCCTTTCCTCCCCCCTTCCCTCCTTGTGGCGTCAGCAGCACAGCAAAGACCACCATGACAAGCAATTCAGCAAAAGCCTAGCCAACTGTGTAAAATCACATGATCCAGATTCCAGAAATGTTTAAGAGCCACACTTCAACTGCTGGTGTCAACCCATCAATGCTACATGGCTTGAAGCCTTTAACAGCACTACAATGCAGTACACCAGCATGCCCTCTGTCGCGAGGAGCCGGCTGGGCTCGGCAAGCTGATCAACAAAAGACTATGTATATAAAAACTTGTCTCTCTCATCGCCCATTGTCGCGGGTAGGATCTAAGCCTGGCGATGAATTCTGTATTTTTTTTTTTTCTTTCGTTTTTCAATAAACGTCTCGGGACAGCCCACGTGGACTTCGGTCCTAGCATAGCTCAGCACCGATGTTCGAGCGGTGAGCCGGGGCTGCTCCCCTGTTCAATAATAATAGTAAAAATAGTAAAAAATAAAAAAATCCAGTCTTGCATGTTTAAAAATTTGAAAGTTAGTAAAATTTTGGTCTTTAAAGGTTGAAAAGTAATTGTGTATATATATATATATATATCTATATAAATAATAGATATCGTAATAAGATTTAATCATAAAATTCAGCTATATATATATATATATATATATATACATATATATATATATGCACATATGCATAAGGCTGCGTGTGCGCGTGGACAGCGTAGCACAAAGACAGTAGCTTGGACAGTCACCTGATTCGATATGAAAGTGCTCCCGAGGTGCCCTAGCCTCAAAGCCTGATTTTTTATTTTATTTTATTTTATTATTTTTTTTTTTAATCAGCTAAAATATGAAAATAATCTTATAACAGCTTTAAAATTAGCCATTTAAATAAAAGTTTTAAATGTAACTGTTGCCTAAAAAGTTTACAATTTTTTTTTCTTCTCTGACATAAAAAAAATGTTTTTACGTGAATAATAAAAACTCATCAAAAATTAAATTTGCTTTGCTTATCACATGACAAAATAATGTCATCATAACTTTAAAATAAAATAATAATAAAAATGATAAAAAAAAAAAAAAAAAAAAAAAAACCAGCAAGTTTCTTCCGAATTTTGCTTCATAAGCTATTTAATATCCTCAACTTTAGATTTTTTTTTTTTTTTTCAAATAAATATGTTTTGGCACGAATGCTTGGTGGCATGAAAGCTAATAAAATATTTTTTAATTTGACGCTGTAACAGACCGGATATTTTTCGTCAAAAACTAATTTCGCGACAGCCATCTTAAGGAAAGTAGCGCATCAAAAATATAAATAAATTATGAAATATAGAGAAAAAAAAAAAAAAAGAAAGAAAGAAAAGAAAAGAAAGATAAGTAGACAGGAAGAAAGAAAAAGAAGAAATAATCACATAAATTATCTATTTTTGTCTGACTGTATCATTTTATAGAAAAAATGCACTTTTAAGAATAGAAAATTTACTTCCACAAGCGCTATTTTGAACTTATCCTCATATTAAAAATATAAACAGAATAGAAAGCGCATTTATAAATTGTTGAAAAGATACAATCGCTAAAATTATTCACAAAATAAGCACTCAAAATATTCCTCCTGTTTTTACGTAGGAAATAATAATAATAATAATATTAAAAAAGAATCTGTCTCCAAAATGGTGAAAAATTTTTAAAAGTCAATAAAGGTGGAGGGGTCTACAATAAAGCTGTACAATGCTACAAGGTTTACATATGTACAAGGTTTACATATTTATTTTTCTATGTACCAACCAAAATTAACTAAATGGAAAATATATATAACCACAAAAAAAATTGTCCCATATGGCAGAAGTAACGCTCTTAGCATATTGTAATGTTATATTTGGCGTGAAACTGCTGTCATTTTATGGTCGACTGAATAATCAAATATAATATAGGAAATAACATGAAAGTAGATATTATATATAGCGCGTATAGTGTTGTTCATATGTAATTGGGATTTAAATATAAAAAAGCTACATCAATTTTTCAGACACCGTCCCGTTTCAAAACAGTCATCCAATAAGCATCTAAATTGAAATCCACGAGTAAGGCATTGTCGCAGGCAATAGGGACACGTACCCGAGATGTTGCGGGCGAAGAAGACGCTGTCGAACGCAGCGAGGACCTGAACCAAGTTTTTGAGCAATTTCAATGGATTTTTATTTTTTGTTTATAAAGCGATATAAAAAAAAGAATGATTCTGTTTTCTTAATTCATTTATATACAGTGACCACCGAAGCGAGTAAAGCCTGCTATATATATATATATATAAAGTTAGAAGAACGCCACACTGTATTTTGGCGACTGATATACACAGTGAGACCCAACTTTAACGCTATCTGAAAATCAATCTAAACAATATAAAGTTTTCTTCTCTCGCCCAGTTGATAAATTAAAATGCTGACCTAAATGATTTTTTTTTTTTTTTTTTTTTTTTGCAGAATGTTTTTGGATACGTTTCTTTATTGTAAGGGTACAACCGAAAAATAATGATGACTCCTCCCCCCCCCCCCCCCCATTTTTTCCTTAATATTTTGTTTTAATTTAAATATATTATTGTAAATAGATAAAAATAGGCCTCTGTAAAAAAAAAAAAAATAAAAAAAAGCCAAGCAATATTTATACAGAAAAATAAAACTTAAAAATAGTTACTCTTTCGATTGAAATGTTCAAGAAACACTCTATATACTTTGACAATTTTTTCTGGTGGATTTTATAAAGAGTTTGAAATTATGATGATCTCTGTAAGAAAAGAAATTGTTGAAGTTCCTATGAGCAAAGGCCCACCAGCGGCAGAGCGGGTCTGCGCTCAAAGCTGGTAGATGGGAAGTGTCGGTTTCGATCCCAGGTCGCGCTCATCGACCTACCTGTTCGGAGTTTTCCATAGTTTTCTCAGAAAATCACGTAAATACGGGCTAGGACCCCTTAGAAAGACTCCCCACGGAGGTCATTCCACCCATAAGCCTAGAGCCCTAGCGTAGTCAATCGACCTTAAATACTACAACCAACCATCCTATGAGCAAAGAAACTAGAAAAAAAAAAAAAAAAAAAAAATCAAAGATACCAACAGTAGTGCCATCTATTGAAGACGTTTCTAAATAATCTCAAAATTTATTTTTTTCCTCACAATTAAAAGCTCATTATTATTCCTTTTTGCTTGAAACTTTTGAAGAAGTATTTTCATTTCCCATGGAATGGAGTGAATTAACGTTTTTGTCCAAAATATCAATCTTTAAGTAAAGATTATTTTTTCTGTTTTCGGCTTTTCCGTATTAAATCGGGAAACTTAAACAAGAGATTAATATTCCAGATTAATTCTCATTTTAAAGTGCCTCACTAGATGACGCCACCACAGGAAATCTAACCTGAGTCGAATATAAAGGAGGTATTTATCTATATACAGTTCCCGCCGCTTATTAAAATCACATTCGTTCTGAGCCAAAGTGATTTTATTAAGCGGCTGATTTTTATATCCGGCAAACGTTCCTGCCCTTCCGGAATAGGCATTACTTCCCTGAATTTCGAAAGAAACTTCAAAAGGTAACGAATAATGGAATTTAACTATTTATTTCTTCGATATAAGTAAATGCATTCTAAGTTCCCGTGCACTTTCGTTAAGAGGAAAATCATCATTACTTTACCAAAAGTTCTCGCTTTTCTTATAAATTTAAAATCTTTCCGTTTAAATCTCATGAATAATAGTAATTTCAAAGTAAAGACTAGAAATTGCCTTCTAATAATAATAATAATAAAAAAAAAAAAATCAAATCAAATTATCAAATTTCTATTTTATTACTTCGCTTTGAAGAAAACGTTCCTTGAAATTGCTACGGAGATAAGTTATGGGGCGTGTTTAATTTGTAACTGTACTGCAAGTGTAAAATCTTCAACAATGAGCGATAACGAAGGGTTTGTTGTGCTTTAATTTCTTTTTCTATTTAAAAAAAAAAAAAAAAAAAAATAAACAATTTTTTTTATTTATTTATTTTTTTTTTATGCATAAATGATATTTTTGGCTGCTGAGGAGATATTTTTGAGTTTATTAACCGGCGATGCTGATTTTATTAAGCGGCGGCTTTAAAAATTTTTTGCATTGATTTGGTTCT
>OZ005654.1:331131996-331245996 GCA_963930645.1 Salticus scenicus | reverse complement strand
GGTCCTGACGATTTGATCAGATTAAGCGGCTGATTTTATTAACCAGTGATTTTATTAAGCGGCGGTTACTGTATATCATGGTAATACAATCTCTCTCTACCTTCATGATATATATAATAAAATAAGATGTCTGTGTGCCAGGAAAAGTTTACGAATTTTTTTTTCTCCTCTGATAAAAAAAGAAATGTTTTTACGCGAATAATAATAATCTGGTGTGTCACTCACACGACTTTCTCTTACCCTGAAATTTAATACTATAAATACAGTTTGCTGATTAAGAGGTAAGATAACGAGAACTGTCATGTAAACCTATGCTAAACAATTCAAATTAGGCTTCAGAAGAGTTTTAAAGATAATTAGTTCTGTGTGAGGGACCCCCCGTTTTATTAATGCACCTAAATTTATATAGAATTTAATTCGGTTATTAAAAAATAATTCTGTTTTTAAAAAATAATTTATTAAAATTATTATTTAAAAAAATTATTTTTTATGATAATGCAGACGATTTCCATATTAGAGAGGCAGTGTAACACTAAATATCCAAAAAAAGTCCATTTTACTCTCAATATATGTATTAAAAAAAAAAAAAAAAAAAAAAAAAATACGATTTTTTTTTCTAAGGTTTTTTTTTTTCGTTAAAATTTAAAAAAATCTATAACTTTGTTTTAAATTATCACAGATTTATAGTTCAACCATTCGTTTTAAAGGTATTCGCAAGCTCTTTTGAATGATACCCATCATGAAATTTACTCCCCTCGAGGGGGGACTTTCCCCCCCCCAGGGGGGGAGGTGAGGCTCCTACATACACAAAAATATTTTCCCAGTTAACTATCTCTATTACAAAAAATATATGTTCGTTTCATTTGGTTTAGTGCAATCTATAGACGTTAAACTCTACTTACCTGCAATTTCCCCCCATAGACGTAATGTATTAGAATTCTCTTGATTGTCCCTGTACACGAACCATTTGCTTGATCTTAACGAAAAGCTTACTGTAGCATCCCTATATGATACGCATTTAGAATACCAAGTTTGAACTTTCTACGATAATTTGTTTTTGAGATATGCTGATAACAGACAGACACACACACAGACACACAGACACACAGACACACACACAGACTCACAGACACACAGACCATTTGCTAAAAACATGATTTTCGTATTCAGGGGACCTCAAAACGTGTAAATATAACAAAATCTCGCGTTCGAAAATTTGACCCAAAAACAATACTTTCTCTACCTTATGGGTAAGAGAAAGTAAAAAATTATCAAAAATTAAATTTGCTTATCACATGACAAAATGACGTCATCTTAACTTTTAAATGAAATAATAATAAAAATGATAATAAAAACCCAGCATATTTCTTCCGAATTTTGTATCATAAGCTATTTAATATCCTCAACTTTAGTTTTTTTTTTTTTTTAATAAATATGTTTTTGCCACGAATAGTATGCTTGGTAGCTTGGTGGCATGAAAGCTAATAAAATATATATATGTATATATATTTTAATTTTGACGCTGAAATAGACTGGACATTTTTCGTCAAAGACTTTAATTTCGCGACAACCATTTTAAGCAAAGTAGCCCATCAAAAATATAAATAAATTAAGAAATATTAAAAGAAAGAAAGAAAGAAAAAAAGAAAGACATGTAGACAGAAAGAAAGAAAAAGAAATAAGAATCACATAAATTATCTATTTTTGTCTGACTATATCATTTTATAGAAAAAATGCACTTTTAAGAATAGAAAATTTATTTCTACAAGCGCTATTTTGAATTTATCCTCATATTAAAAATAAAAACAGAATAGGATTTTATAAATTAATGAAAAGGTACAATCGTTAAAATTATTTACAAAATAAGCACTCAAAATATTCCTACTGTTTTTACACAGGAAATTAAAAATAAATATGTGGCCAAAATGGCGAAAAAAATTTAAAAGTCAATAATGTGAGGGGGGGGGGGGTACAATAAAACTGTACAATAATCAGGTTTACATATTTACTTTTCTATATACCAACCACTATTAACTAAACGTAAAATATTTATAGTCATTTGCAAAAGTTTAAGACCAGTAGCCGATTTTCAGTATTTTAACACATTGCATCCTTTTCGCAGATTACTGCGTCAACTCATGTGCGGATTGCATCAGACGCATTCTACTGCTATAAAAAAAGCCATAAAGGTGCCCAGCACGTTTATCGCCAGTTGTTTATTGGATTTTGTCGTAGACAGTGCTGTTGTGTAATTATTGTAATGGGTTTACCTTCACTTACTGTTACAAAAAGGTCAGAAATATTGACCCTGCTTAAAATTGGATTTTCTGAACGTCAAATAAGTTCGAGGGTAAATGTAAGCAAGACAGCTGTGCATCAAGCTATTAGTAAATTTAAAATTTCGGGAAAATCGGGTCCACGTTACCACTGTTTGCATAAAGGTCTTTTTAGGGCACTTCAATTTGAACATTTATCGACGACAGGTGGATCTGCAATTATTTAGGAGCTACGATTTTAAAGATGACTGTACCTCAGCATCTATTAAATAGTTTAGTTTTTGAATCATATATTTTCTAGCCTCCGCTCTTTACACTATATTACGATTTGGTTCCGCTAGTGCGAAGTAAAAACCCATCCAACCAACCAACCAATCGATTTGATTCCGACCAATATAATAAATAAAAAATATATTTTTTTTCTTTTAACCCGTTAACGCCCGAATTAATTTTGCAAAATATTATTACCTGATTATTTCACTTCTAAATTAATACAGACAACTGACAGTAAAATATATTAACTTAAACAATTCTTCTGACAGTTTTAAATTTAAAGTCTATCCTCATTTATTGACGTTTAGTGTTCTAGCGAGATAACTTCGAGATAGAAAAACTTTGCGATAACAGATTAATTTCCTATTATATGTTGACAAAGATCTTGAAAGTAAAGTATTATAATATATATTATTATTCAACTTGATTTAAGTTGGAAAACCTGCGCAAAAAGCAAATATATGTGCGACGAATGAAAAATCATAAAATGACTATCCAAATTATGAAATAATAATTAATAGTAGGCACATACAACTTTCAGGCATCATTTAGAGTGACGCTATAAACTGTCACTAAAAAGCAGAAATCATTCCAAGAAACCACAAAAAATATATGTGCCATTTTATTAGATGTTATCAAATGAGGACACTGGGAGCCAACGGGTTAAAAGGAATTAAATAAATAAAAAACAACCAAATTTTAATAAATTTTAATTTTAATCACTTTAATCCTTTCTACTATATACTACCATTTTTCCCCCGATAAATAATATAAATAATAATAATAATAAAAAAAAAATAGATTTTTCTTTCAAAGGAATTAATTAAAAAATAAATAAATGAAAAATAAACGCTATTTTTTTATACTAAAAAAATTATATATAAACATAAATGCTATAAATACATTTGAAATCTAACATACTTAATTTTTTTTTTTTTACTGCATTACCATTTAATTTTCAATAAATATAATAAATTAAAAACAGTAAAAAATATGTGTCTCCGTCAAATGAATGAATTAAATGGCAGTGCGTAACATGAACCCGACGCTGTGCGGGCGGAAAAAGACCTGCCGTAGGCAGCAGATACACGAAGCGAGGTTTAGGGCAATTTCAGTGTAGGTTTATATATATATATATATATTGTATATATATATAATGTGATATAAAAAATAAATAGTGATCAATTCTTTTGAAAAAAAAAAAAAAAAAATTAAATATAGTGACCAGCGAAGCGGGCGTAGCCTGCTGGTGATAAAATATAATTGATGATTCCCTTTTTTTTTTAAAAAAAAAAACGTTAAGGTTCCTCTCTCCCTTTTACAATTTCTCCCTCTCCAGTCACCGAATTCCATGCCATGGAAAAGGAAATTTGTTTATAGAATTACTCATCAGCTCATCACCTAATGTATTTTTAAACTTCGTTTTCACATTCGGAAAATTCACAACTGTTAAATTAGTACTCGTTTGCCCAAAATTTATTTTTTAATTAATTCTTTTATATTTCTTTTTACGCGTAAAATATGAAATATATCACTTAATTCTTTTTTCGCATTAAAAAAAAAAAAAAAAAAAAAAAAAAAAAATAGATTTTTACAAAACGAATGCCAATTTAACGATTGAGAATTTTTAAAATGTGAAAACCAAATTTAAAAAAATACATTGGGCAATGAGTAATTCTATAAACAAATTTCTCCATGTGATAAAATGGGCTTTGTCTTCTAGCGCGGATCATTTATCATGTCAAAATATTGGTTCAAACTTACAAATGAACATTTATCAAATTACTCTTTTTTTTTTTTTTTTTTTTTTCTTTTAGAGCAAAGAAATGTTAGAGGAAAAGACCTGTAAGAAATTCGAGTATGTCTATCATACTTTTTACTTAAAAAATAAATAAATGATTGAAAAACGGAAAACATTAGGCGACGAAATTTCAAAATTTCAAGAAGAGGTACAATGTACAATCGATCCTGCCTGCTTAGACGCGATCGTAGGAGGGAGAACTAATACAGTCGAATCTCGTTAACGTCAACACTGTTAACATGAATTACTTTTAACATAAACTGTTCTCACAATCCCCGTCAAAATGAAGATTAGTTTAGTTATATGAAGATTAGTTACTGACAGCATAAAGTACTCATAATATGAAATTTTTTTTTATCCCCCTTGAGATTCACGTTAACAAGGTTCGACTATATTTCAAGATTCGGCGGAACTGAAGAGATTAATCCGGATCCTTTTTCTTAAGGGACGTATCCGGTCGCTTAAGAAAAGCTAGCTTATTTTTATTATTTTTGTATTATTAATCTTATTATTACTGTGTCGCCGGAAATAAAGTATCCAGTTGATTCAGGCAATTCAGGCAATAAAAAATACTAAAAAAAAAAAAAAAAAACTTTGAATAAACACCATAAAATGCAAAAACCCCGCAATAATTGTTTCAATCCGAAAGAAAACACGATCCTTCGTCAGTCAAACAAAGAAGGCACGAATGCTACAGACAAAGAGGTAACACTTTATGGAGTTTATTCAATTTTTTAATTATTACTTATAAACGCCAGTCTTGTGGTGCTTTTTAATAATGAAATATACTCTTACTGCTCTTTAACAATTTGGTATATCTTCCGTGAAGAATCAAAATTGGGACAGCATGTCTCCGAATCCCCTATGTGGTGAATGCCACACTGCCACATTCACTTCGCCACTGCCATGGGTAGCTCTAATCGTCTAGCGCGACGTAAAACCCACTCGCCCTACACCTCAATAATTCTGCTCGCGCCCAATTATCAATAACATTTAATTCAATATTTAACTCATACCGACATTATTAAACCCAATTGATATTTTGTGAAACAGTTTTAGGAAACACAATTAATATTAAGTCTCACGAGGAAAAAAATGTTTAAGCTTAATGTAATATTTAACAAATTTTGCATAAACATTAAGTTGTATGATAGCATCAAAAATGATACTGTAAGTTTTCCAGGGAAATTTTTGGCTACAGATTACATTATATTAATATGATTGATATTAGTTATAACGGAACAGACATCTAAATATGAATATATAAACAGAGTGCACCGCAAAGGTGCGAGGACGCCTTTATCTTCGCAGCCATTGGTCTCATACATATATTTTCAAGTTAAATTGGTTTATGTGATTTTATTACACACTGTGAATTTACTGAAATTAACATAAACTGATGTATTGACTGAAATTAACATCAAAAGACAAAAGTCCTTTGGTTCGTACAGTTCCTAGTACTCTAGGCCTTGGCAATTTAATCTAATAAGACCTAATCTAAAAATAAATATTGTGTGGTCCGAAAAACATGATAGAAAGTAAGCGATCGTTGTGGAAAAAATAAAATATGTAAGAACATGAAACCTATGTTATTGAATAAAGATATGAATGACATTTAATATACAAAGTGCTTGAAATGTCTACCCTCCCCGACTATAGTGTTATAAAGCCAGTTCCGAAACTCTGTCATAAAGCGCTGGAGTGTGTCGGAATCAAGTGCATCAATCTCGATTCTGATGGTCGATTTCAGGTCCTCAAGTGAATCAGGGGGATTCCTATAGATTCTGTCCTTGGTGTAAACCCATAAGAAGAAGTCCCACGGATTTAGGTCCGGACTGTATGGGGACCCCTCTATCCCGTGCCCCGTGAATTTTTCTTCATCCAAAGCAATCAAATGCTCACTAAACGTCGTTTTAAGCCCCAGGAAGACATCAGCAGCTCTATGGGGACGAGCCCAATCTTGCATGAACCAGTACTGGCGTGTCATGTTGAGACAGCCCGCTTCAGGACCAAAGTGACGCTCTAGAAACTCTCGATGCTTCACTTCCGTGACTATGCCGTCAATGAATATCGGACCACTCATCCGCTTCGACGATATGGCACACCACAATGTGACCCTTTGTGGATATAGACGTGAGATGACACTGAGATGAGGTTTTTCCGTACCTCAATGGCGCCTCAAAAAATATTCTTACGATAAATAATCGTTTCTCCAAGGTCAGTGGGGCCGCGGTAGCCCAGTCGGTAGAGCGCCGGCCTCGTAATTGGAAGATTGCGGGTTCGGTACTCGAGCCGGCCAAAGACCGTCGTGTACACTAATGGTGGCTGGTGCACGTAAAATCTGTCGTGGCCACAATGTCCTCCATGTTCCCATCAAAAATTATACCTCTGGGGGTTACCGAAGCGGGAGAGCCATCCCTTCCGCGGAGGATCAAAATTGTGATGGCATGTCTCCGGACCACCTCTAGGGGTGTGTCCCAGACCGTCGCCAATTGCCCATCTGCGCAGCATTAGTGCGACGTAAAACCCAATCACCAATCACCAATCACCAAGGTCAGTGATTCCATATTGGTTATTCATTATTTCCGGTAATCAAGCATTCACCTTAAATGTCAATATATGTGCTATTACAATATGGAAGAATTATACTTATATCAATACATTTGAAATCAGGAACTTAAAATACTTTCTATCATGTTTTTCGGACCACCCTAAATAAGACACTAGAAAGAGATAAATAATTGAAATAGAGCACAAATTATCCAAAAAAAATTTTGTTTCCGACTGATCTGGAAAATCAGCATTCTATTCTGCATTACATTAATAATCACCAGGATTTATTTAATTAGCTTAGTTAAAATTGTGATTTTAATTAAATTATTATTATTTTTTTAATTATTGATATTCTAACTTATAATTTTTTAAATCATAATTATTGTAAACAAAAATCAGAACAATTAATTTCAGTCTATTTTTCTTTAAATCCATAAAATTAAGAATCTCGATAATCAATATGGCTAATTTACATATTTAAAAATGTATGCTACTTTTATAATTCCATGTTATAACTACTGAATTACAGGTTATAAAAATATTGAAAATCTGTTTATGATGTGTTTTAATATAATTCTTGTGTACAATTTCAAATTAACACATAGTGGGGAATGTCCCATTCATCCCAACCACCATATGGTCATATAAAACAGGAAATAGGCTAAAAGAACAATTGTTAATATTCTTCTTGAATATCATAAACACAATAAAAGATTATGCCTTTTCACCATATAAGAGTTATATTAACTTTAAGCAAAATATTAATTTCTTAACTACTACCTAATTGAATCAGCAAAAACTTACTTTGGCAGCTGAAAAAGACACTTTGGATTTTTTCTGCCCTTCTATGGATAGCACAATTCTGAGACTACACATAATGAATGAAACTATACTTAGTGTGAATATATTAATTAGGAGTGGCGCCAAATCTATCGCAAAACCTGCTTGGACAAGACCAAGCATCAATCGTCGTGTAGACAATGTCTGAACAATATCACACTCAGAAATCTGAAGAATCAATGGTTGCTCAGAAGGAGGGAAACACCAGCCGTAGTTGCGGAATCTATAACACAAAATGTAATTTCCTTCATTTGAAATGACATTTGGAGAATGCAAATGAAGACAGAAGTGAAAGACAAAGTTGTAGACGAGAAACATCACCAAATTAAGACTGATACTTAGGGATGAGGGCCATACAAAAATAACGATGAATACCACTTTTCTCCAACACAATCTTCAGTCGAAACTGTTTGAAATTGATTTCACATTATAGGACTATAAGTTCATAGATTTGTGGTATTTTATGCAATCAACAGAACATCATCATATTGCGCACAGAGTGTGGACAAGGTAGCATTATAATTGGAGTAGACATAAATCGAGCAATATTTTCATCTGCGACAAGTCGAGTTTTATAATTATTCTTGATAATAGTTTCATTTTCCTTTGAAGGGAGCATGGGACTTGAAACAATCATTCATCTGCGTGCAAGAAAATGTCAGATATAGAGGGAATTTAATGTTGGTTTACAGTATCATCTCAACTGATGATTTTTCTTATCTCCGAATCATTAGAAATGGATTTTTGACATTGCAGCAACACACAGATCAAATCTTTGTGATAGAGCCACAGAAAATTATTTTATTTTAATAGACGACAATAGCAAGTCATATTGTGTTTCGCTAGAGGACGATTTCCTTTACGATAAAGAACTTTATAGAAAGTCATATTTATTCAGCATATTCCGACATGAATCCGATAGGACATATTTGGGACATGCTAAGCAGATGAGCTGCTATCCGTTTATCTCCCCCACACATGTTTACATAGCTGGAAAGAGCCCTTCTGAAGGATTGGAATATCCCAATCCCCAATCGTTAAACTGATTGACATTATGCAGAAGATAGACTTTGCTGTCCGTTTGGGAAATTATACCCCCATAATTCATTGCTTATATTAAATGGGTTAATTACGTGTATTGTTACATGTATATATATCTTGAGTTTCTCGGAAACGGCTGTAACGATTTCAATGAAATTTTGGGGTTAAAGGTTTTTTTGAATGAAAACTCGATTGATCTTGTCTTCATCTCCAGGACAATTGTTGCTCGTTGTCAATCCTTCTTCTGCCATTTGCGACATATGGTGAAAATCAGCTTTACTTAGAAATATATGTAACGATTTTGATGAAAGTTTTGTATTAAGGGTTTTTTTAGGCAGAAAAATCGAGTGGACCTATCCTCATCTTCAGGAAAATTTGCGTTCGCTGTTAAACTTTTATCCGCCATTTGCAACATATGGCATAAATTGGATTCACTAAGAAATATGTATACAACGATTTTAAATTAAGTTTGGGATTAAGGTTTCTTTTTTTTTCCCTTCTGAAAAATCGACTGGACTTATTCTCATCTTCAGGAAAATTTGCATTCGCTGTTAATTCTTTATCCGCCGGTTGTAAAATATTACAGAAATTGAGTTTACTGGAAAATGGATAAGTGAATTTAATAAAAAATTGGGGCTAAGGATTTTTTGAGGTACAAAATTCATTGGACTTATTCTCATCTTCAGAAAAGTTTGCGTTGCTTCCTTTATCCACCTTTGTAAACATGTAGAACAGAAATTGGTTTTACTCAGAAATATACAGTATAATGATTTTGATGCAAACTGGGAGCTAAGGATTTTCTGAGGGGAAAAATCAATTGGTCTTACCCTCATATTCAGGAAAATTCGCGTCCGTTGTTAATCCTTATTTTGACCGTTGCAAGATATTGCAAAAATCGGGTATACTCGGAAATGGATATAACGATTTGAATGAAAATATGGTATTAAGTGTTTTTTTTTTCTTTTCCTTTTCTTTCTTGTTTTTTCATGCATAATCTATTAGACTCTTCCTCGTTTTCACGAAAAATCGAGTTCACATTTAAAACTTAACCCTTTATCCTCTGCTTACAAAATGTAGCAGAAATTGGGTTTATTGGGAAATGGGCATAACGATTTTGATGAAATATCGGGATTGAGATTATTTTCCGGAGAAATATGGATTGGGCAAATACTATCTTCAAGAAAATTCGCGTTTGCTGTTAGCCCTTTATCCTCTGTTCGCTACATATGTCAGAAATTTGATTTACTCAGACATAGATACATCAATTTTAATGAAAATTTGCGGTTTTTTTTTGGGGGGGGGGGGTGAGGGGGGGGAGAGGAAGGCGATACAACATATCCAGAATTTCAGAAAAGTTCCCGTTCGCTGTTAACCCTTTATTCCGCAGATGTAAAATACGACCGAAACTTTGTTTATTCGGAAGTTGATAAAACGATTTTTAGGAAAATTTGGTGTTAATACATTTTTGAGATGCAAAATCGATTGGACACATCCAAGTCTTCAGAAAAAATCGCGTTCGATGTTAACTTTTTATTCACCTGTTGCATTATGTGGCAGAAATTGGGTTTACTCAGAAATGGATATAATGACTTTAATGAAAGTTCGAGATTAAGTGTTTTTTGCGGTGAGAAATCATTTAGACTTATTCCCATTTTCAGAAAAAATCGCGTTCGTTGCTAACCCTTTTAGTAATCGATTCCAAAATTATTGCAAAAATTGGGTTTACTTAGAAATGGATATAAAGCTTTTCATAAAACGGTAGTGTTAAAGGTTTTTTTGAGATGAGAAACTCGTCTGAATTTTCCTCTTTTTCTTGAAGATTAGAGCTAACTGTTGACCCTCACTTTGACAGTGACAAAATAAAGTAAGAACTTGATTTTCTTAGAAACTACTTGAACGATTTTGATAAAAATTCAGATTTAGAGGTTTTTGAGTTTACAATTCAATATGAATTGCCCTCCTCTTGAGAATAATTAGCATTCACTGGTATAGTGCGACCACGTTTCCTACGACTAGCGGTGAGGACGAGTCCAAAAGTTTAGAGGAATGCAGAATTGGCCGAGAGATAGTTATTTGGCAAACATCCAGTTATTCGGTGTTCCCTTATCGCTTGTTTTCTCTCAGTCACCCCTATTTTAACTCTGGACTCGTTCAATCCGCACTTGCGCAGAGGCTTCCATGGACGCAAGAAATGTGGTTAAAGAATGTCCTATGCGTTGCCCTGAAAAAATAGTGGCAGAAACGTGGTTTCCTTCGATATTTCGATATTTCGATATCAAATAGGTATCAAATACCTTCTTTTTTAGGATAATTAATATTCACTGACAATCGCTCTAAATCCAGGAAAAATGCTGCAGAATAATTTGGTTTTCCTGGAAATTGTTTAAACGATTTTGAATTTTTTTTTTTTTTTTTTTTTTTTTTTTTTTTTTTTAATAGATGAAAAACCGATTTGATTTACCGTCTTCAAGAAAATTAGAAGTCATTGGAGACTCGTGATTTGCCTCGAACAAAATATAGCAGAAAACTGGTTTTTGAGAAAACTGCTTGACCAATTTTGATAAGAATAAAATAAAATAAATGTTAGGGATGGTAATTTGATTTGAATTCTTCTTATTTCCAGGAAAATTAGTTTTCACTGGTAAACTGCGCTCCGTCTAGGACAAAAATAAATAAATAAATAAAAAAAAAAAAAAATACATTTCAGAAAACAAATTACTGTATTTTCACTACGAATATTTTTACAATGAGACCGAGTAAACTTGGTCACCCAGATAGTAACATATATTTTCAATGAACAAATTACACATTTTTTGTTGTTATGCTCAAAAATGTGTATCTTTTGTTTTCTATCAAAAACCCAATAAACATAATTTTTTATTTCATCTATATGTTACTTTATTTCACATTATGTCTGTGAATGAAAGTGAAAATTAAATTTTTAAGATACTTTCTAGTCTCCGGTAGATCCTTTTAACTTAGTTGCCACATTTTTACAAATTTTCTTGCTGATTACTGAAATAAATATTTTTGTCCGAATTTTTCGAAAAAACTTTATAAATCATTCGCTTTTTATAAAAAATCCATTTAAAGTTCATCCTTTTTAAATTTGAAGTTTGCCTATTTTTGTGCAGGATCTTTTATATATTCTCTAATTTTCCTCAAAGGTCTAATTCAAGATCATCGATTTTTTAGAAAATTCTTAAAAATAAATAAATAAATAAATAAAATAAATAAATAAATAAACTTTTTTGAAGAGAAGTTAAGGAAAATATAATTTTTTCGCTGTCAACTAATGCAATATATGTGTTTTTATGGCCCATTGACATATAAGATACAGCATTTTTGTGGCTAATCACCAAATACAAAATTATTTAGCTGGTAATTAAGACAACAAAAACTTTTTAGTGACGTTGTGACATATACAGTCGGCTGCAAAATTATTCGAGCACTAGCCAATAATTCCTATATTTAAAAAGTACATTTAAGCCTGTTTTGCTAAGTAAATCCTTGTCGAATCATGTTCTTAGACTGATTAAGAACATGACTCGACAAGGATTTATTTAACAAAGCTGCATTAAGTGTACTTTTTTTTGGCAAGGATTATTGCTAGTGCTCGAATAATTTTGCAGCCGACTGTATATAAACTTTAAATTTTAAATAATTCATACACAACGCAAGTTTGTCTTATAATTGTTCATAAAATCAATTTTTTTTTTTTTTTTTTTTTTTTTTTTTGAAAAATTCATTTGGAAAGGAAAGTCGTGGTACTTTCTGTATGGGTCTACACAAAACTAGCCTCGTACAGTTTGGGATTTTTTTTTATTTATTAGGACTGTTAGACGGTCATGGTCTGGATAAGGGCTTAATTTTTTAGGCAAAGTTGTACTTCATAAACATCGTTAGCAAAGTTCGATTTCTTAAAATTGAAATTGCTAATTTAAGAAATGTATATTTTCTCATCTCACATGGAGCCCTTCTATGATCTGAGCCCTGGAACACTGCCCCGGTTGCCCCAATGGTAGTTACGGCCCTGAACGTACGGTGTGAGATAGTAGGAATGCCACATATGGTTATTTTTGTTTATTTAATAACGTATTTATTTTTTTAATTCGTTATAAATTGCGTTAAAGGTTATATATATATACAGGGTGAGTTTGACATAATCTGCCAAACGAAAGGAGGTGATAGAACAACCCATAGGGAGCATAAAACACCACAAAAACCCTGTCCAATCTCTAACCGTTTCCGAGTTATGGTAGATAGAAGAAAAATCCGTTTTTTTCCATCCCGTTTGAAAAAACCCAAATTTGTGAGCTTTCTGAAAGACTTACATGCAAAATAAGCCCATATTTGGAAATAGCAGAAAAAATCCTATCGGGTGACATCATTTACATCAGGATAACTTAATTTGACGGCGAGCTACAAGCGCTAAAACATTGGCGAAGTTTAAAATCGAGTTGTCGCCAAATTCTTTAACCGGTAATTCTGCAAACACCGTTCAAGCTACAATCGGTCAAATTTACCAAAAACTTATCCATTCTACAAGCTTTAGAATTAACCCACAATAAACCATATCTGTGATCCGGTTCAGGAGAAATTAGCCTTTTGTTTGCAATACATCACTGAAAACGGTGTTCGTTAAAATTCGGCAAAAGAAACGTTGGTGAATAAATGGAACGTATGCAAATTCGTGACTATCTGCAAATGGACTCTTAGTGATACACAGATGTATTCCAACCTTCCTGCGCGCGCATCCCACTCACGGGTACAAAATGCGAGTCAATCTGTAATAGCTCATTAGCTCGTCAGCTTCTTTTATGTTTTATGCTACTTCTTGCTTTAGCATTTTCTAGACTTTGCCTGAGCTCGGCCGATTCTTTTCAAGCTGCTGTCACATCTACTTCCTCTCTCTTAGTTCATACTTAGTATGTTTTCGTACATTGGTACGAATTAACCAAGTTGGTTCTTATTCCGTTGCACTTTTTTTCTTCTACTTTTGTAAATTAATATTGAAATTTTATCCCTTTTTGTTTACCCTTCTGACTTTTATTTTCAATTGAAGTCATCACAGGGATCAAATTGTCATACTTTCCAACCTGTAAACAGACATGCCTAGTTTTACAAATGAAGAGTACGCGGATATGCATTTTGTGTATGGATTTTGCGATGGTAACTCTGGGAGCGCCGAAGAAGAGTACTGTCTACGTTATCCACATCGTCGTGCGCCCAACCGCTCTGTATTTGCCGCAATTCATCGAAGGATTAGGGAGAGTGGGTCTTTCGGTAGGGTGCACGAAAGGGGCCATGGTCGCCGCTCGGCCACCGCTGAGGAGTCCGTACTCGACCGAGTGGAGGAATATCCAAATATGAGTTCACGCATACTTGCGAAAGAAGGTGGAATCTCCCAAAATAAAGTGATGAATGTTTTGCGCAGAAACCGGTATCATCCATACCACTTCACACCGGTACAAGAATTACACCGCTCAGATTTCCAAAAGCGGGTAACATTCTGCCGCTGGCTTTTGGAGCGAGATATTGAGGAACACCATTTCCTTAGAACAATACCGTGGACAGATGAGTCACTTTTCACTCGGGATGGCATGTTAAATTTATATAACTGGCATCATTACGCTCAACAAAATCCATTTGTAACACGAAACTCATCGTTCCAGACGCGATTCAGCTTAAATGTTTGGCTTGGAGTGGTTGGCGATCGCTTGATAGGCCACATGTGTTCCAAGGTCATCTGACAAGCAATACATATTTGGAGTTTCTGGAACATCATCTTCCAGGATTACTTGATGTCGTTCCTGTACCCCAACGAGCGTAAATCATTTTCCAACACTATGGGACCCCTGACATTCTTCCAATGCCGTTCGGGACTTCTTGACTCAGCAGTATGGATTGGTCGTAATGGACCAATTTCTTGGCCACCTAGATCGCCATATCTCACTCATTGGACTTCTATGTTTGGGGTTTCCTGAAGCAAGAAGTTTACCGCACAGAAGTTGCTAGTTTGCAAGATTTAAGAAGCCGGCTCGACGATGCAATAATAAAACTGAGGGATGAGCTTTCGCTAAGCGCTACTGTGGTTTCCGTTCGTAAGCGGGCAAGGGCAAGTATCAGGTGTGGGGGTGTTTTTTTTTTTTTTTTTTTGCATATTCCTTTGTGAAAGACGTGAGAAACGTCATACTTCTTTTGTTTCCATTCCATTGTGTTTGTAAACTTAATACAACTGCTACTTTTCTTGTTTGCTTTCAAAACTTTCTTTTTTGCATCTGACAAAACAGCGGACTGAAGGCGGACATGAAATCAGGAACGACCATGGCACTCCGTGTGTCTCCTTCTCGAGGAATGTCGAGTTCAGTGATGAATGTTTTTCAAACAAAAGGCTAAATTTCTCCTGAACTAGAACACCGATAAGGTTTATTGTGAGCTCATTCTAAAGCTTGTGGAATGGAGAAGTTTTTGGTAAATTTGACCGATTGTAGCTTGAACGGTGTTTGCAGAATTGCCGGTTAAAGAATTTGGCGACAACTCGATTTTAAACTTCGCCAATGTTTTAGCGCTTGTAGCTCGCCGTCACATTAAGGTATCCAGATATAAATGGTGTCACCCGATAGGATTTTTTCTGCTCTTTCCAAATATGTGCTTATTTTGCGTGTGAGTCTTTCAGCAAATTCACAAATCTGGGTTTTTTCAGACGGGATGGAAAAAAACAGATTTTTCTTCTATCCACCATAACTCGAAATCGGTTAGAGATAGGACAGGGTTTCTATGGTGTTTTATGCTCCCCATGGGCTGTTCTATCACCTCTTTCTGTTTGGCAGTTTATGTCAAACTCACCGGGTATATATAAAACCTACATAAAGCTTAATTAAACTGTAAAATAAATTGCAAAATAAAAAATAAAACCTGTTATGCATACTTCACGTTTAAAGATTGAAATGAATTCATATTACAGCTATATTATAATGATAAACGCTTTATGAAGGATGTGATTTTAAAGACATTCTTAATATGGAATTTATATTCCATAACTATTCAATATGGGATTTATAATCCATAAATACCTTACTCTCAATAAAAGAAACGCTTTGAGGAACATATATTCCTTTAAAATTCCACTTAAATATGGTTCCCTTTTTCTATTTGATATATTAGTAATCTAGAATTCGTGAAGAATTGTGACTGGTCAATACAAAAACCAATAACTTTTCTTCATTAATAAGATTTCGCGATTTTGATAATCGATAAGGTCATTAGAATATCTCGAGTTTCATTATCTGCTTTAAGGATGTGCTTTAAATAAATCGATCTACTTTTTTCTTTATTACGATTTTTACTTGAATAAAGAAAGTATTCAGTTCAGTGAGTAAAACAACTATAGAATAGACACCTCTTGGATGTTTAAATGATTGATAATATACATTTATAAAGATAATTTTAAATTTATAAAAATGTTGAATTTTAAGGATTTTTGAAATATTTTTCGACGTACCACAACTTTGCTTTCTTCTATATTCTGTTACTAGAAATTTTTGATAAAGATTGATATGTTTCAAGGAATGTTGCGCGTGTGAAAGTTGTGTGAATAATTTTCAATGAACTTTTGAATTTAATAACAGATTTGAATTCTACATAAATGTAGGTGCAATAATAAAACGGAGGGTTGAGGGGGGCGGCAGCCTCCCTCACATAGAATTATTTGTGAATAAAGTTGTTCGAATGCCTAATTTGACTTGTTTTAACATAGATTTATATAACAGAAATCTTTATATTTCCCTTTAATCTCTAATCTGTATTTGTAGTATCAAATTTTAGGGTAAGAAAAAGTCGTGTGAGTGACACACCAAATTATTCTTTTATAAAAAAATAATAACAAAATCATACAACACATAATACATATTCATTTACATATGTATTTTGTCGTTGCTATATCCTCAATCAATTTTAAAATCTTGAACTCAAATTTATGATATTTATTGTCAATATTTCTCATTGATACGTTTGTAATGCAAATATGAATATTGATCGTATCCAAGTAACAGTGAAGTGTAATAAACCGTCTAATTAATAATACGAAAGCTTGTTTCTAATATTAGAGATCTTTGACATTCACATAACGACTTGGAGTATATTATTAGTTTTCATCCCTTAAGAATCGTTTCTGAAGATTATTTGTATAAGTACACAAGGATCCTGATAGTTGTATCAGCATAAATTTCCTATTATATCTCTCGTTGGATTCTTCATAGAATAATCAGTCGTGACACTTAATTGTTCTTAATGAATCATCTTCTAGAAACATTTATTATATCAGTAGCAGAATATTGTTTATTTGATGAATTCTAATATACTAAATATAATATTTACTTAGAAAATGTTTAGACGCGCGAAATTCCGTACTATCTGGATTAAAATCGTGTACTTTTTAAAGGCATTCTAAATGGCCTTTGCCCGCCTTGTGGAAATATTTACAAACAAACGTGTTTCTACATTTATTAGCTGCTGTTTAGCTCTCATATCAATTTATGTAATTTAACAGGGTTTGCATACTATTGTAATAATAGTGCCATTTTTTTTTCACGTAATATCGTTTTAAAAATCGAAAAGTCTCCCCCCCCCCCAAAAAAAAAAAAAAAAAAAAAAAAAAAAAAAAATCACATAATAATCGCTTAAATATGTTGGAATTGTATCCACTAAACATAATTGAAGAAAAAGAATAAGTGAAAATATTGAAAAACTATCAGAATTATGAATTCCGTTATTATGTAACATATAAAATTTGTTCATCTTTTAAAGAACATTTGTTAATGTCCATGTTTAAAAAATTTTTTATGTAAGAATATGATAGTATTATTTTTCTTTTGAATTATCTTTTCTTTGTATTTTATTCGATTTAAACCACAGAGAAAATTTTGTCTTTTTTAATATATTTTTTCAGCTATAATGCTATCATATTCTCTGTTAAACTACGTTAAAAACTATTTTTTTTTTAAAGTTATTTTACTCGTTTTAAACCATGAATGTGATTTCATTTTCTTTATCTCAATACACTGTTGTAGCTATGATGCCAAAGTTCATACCGAAATTGTCATTGATGCGCAATTAAGGCTATTCTTGTTACATAAATTAATTTAAGCGTTTGCATCTAAAAAACTAGTTGGCATAGGTGGACTCTGCTCAGTTCCCCACCATATTTTTGGTCTCATAAATTTCTAGTGCGAGACATATTATAATCATGTTAAAAAAAATGAATTTGACCAAAGCTTGATACGGTGACAGAAAGAAATCCCCGCCTAATAGGCTATCCACCGTTCCCTTCGATATATTTATCTTATTCAAATCTATTAATTTATTTTATCAGGGTCAATTCCGTTGTTTATGTTTCTTGTTACTATTTCCAATGTAATAATCCTCAACGGTTACGCTTCTCTTGCGTAATGTGCGGTGGGGCTGACGATGTGATTATGTTTAATACTTGTTAATCTGCTCTGAACTACGAAATACTTGACTTCTTGCCCTGGCCATCAGCCTGTCAGAATGAATGGGTCACTTCCTCCGTAGAGGATCAAGATCACGATGGAATGTGTCCGGATCTTCCAAGCAAATTGATTATCTCAAAGAAAAGTTATAATTTCTCTCTATCTAATTAAAGCTCTATTTCCGGGTTACACTTTTATACTATTGCTAGATCGTCACAAATAGTCATAGAACAGCTCTAATGGAACGTTAATCCACTCAATCACAATTTCAAGAATACACTTTAGAAAAAAAAAAGGCCTCTAGGCATGGAATAAAAGAAGAAAGTCGTTTTTATAATCAGCCTGGAAAGAACGAAGCATTTTACATTTTCAAAAATTCCAGAACACAAATCTTCTTAACGTTCTTTCTTGAAGAACCTGTTGCCTGGAAATCATACACACAAGAATTTCCTGCGCTTTATGTATTGCAATTTTCATTTTGTTTTACTGTTTTTTTTTTTTTTTTTTTTTAATGCTGTGTTTATTTTATGTTTATCTTATGTTTATCATTATTTTATTTGTGGTTATTATTTTTAATAATTTTTATTTTTAATAATTTTTATTGTTGCCTTATTTACTAATATATCTTATTTTTGAAACATTTATTGAGTTTATTTCGCGGCAATATTTTTCATGAACTCTTTACGTTTTATTAGCTTGTCATTAGGAACCGTTGTGTGCGTTGCTCATTTCATGCTGCACTTGTGCCTACATCCATTCCCCTGGTGATGGGTGCTGTTAAATTATTTTGACACGAAAGTAATGATGCATATATTTTTATATTATAGTATTTGCTTACAAAGTTTTTATTTATCATCTACTGCCTTTTGTTGCAAAAAACATGATAAAAGCAATACACACATATATATATATATATATATATATATATATATAAATTTATTTAGCAAGTTAAAAAGTGTTTATGACTTCGATTCGTCTGTCTGAAGGTTTTTTCACTTCCGTAAATATTTTATAGGATGGCTTGAAACTGATATACATTTTTATGGTTTATTATATACTATGAATGGTAAAAATAACATATCTGGTTTGTGTAGTCGGATTCAAAAAAGTAGTCGGATATATTGCGATGTAAGAAAGATTTTTCTTCAAAGCTTGTTTTAATATCTTTAGACTGTACAACACAATATTAATTCAACATATCTTATTTAGATCATAATTCGTGTAGAAGAGTGTATGATTAGAATTAAATGTTAGTTTATAAGGCCACACCAAAACATTTCCATATACTAGTATGGGATAAAGTGCTCCTTTATCCCTGCTACTCTAAGTGCTTCTTTAGTAGTATTATACAGTTTCCCTCTTTTTACTACACTAAATTTTTATTGTAGAAGTCCGTATATGGAGATTTAATGCCGTATACAAAGCCAGGAAAAAACTATCTATTTTATGGTTATACTTTAAAGGTATTCTATACTTACTATAAGAAATTACAAGATAAAAAAAAACTTTTTATATACCGTGTTTTTAAATTTTCATTTGAATCATATAAACGCTACCGAAGGCAGCGGGAACCCGGAACAATTGGCTAAAAGTATTAAAAAATCTCATTGCTATCGTGTTTTGAGCTATTTTAAATGGATAGCTAGTTAAAAATCGATTGCAAGCTTTTCACTAGTAACGATGCCGAAGGCAGTAGGAAGCCGAAACAGTTGGCTAACAGTATAAAAAAAAAATGCATTTTCACCGTGTTCTGAACTATTCTGAGAGTTTCAAATGTCTAGCTAGTCGGGAAGTTAGTTGAATAAATTTTCTGTCGAATCATATAAACGCTGCCGGAGGCAGTAGGGATCTGAAACAGTTGACTAAAAGTATTAAAAAAAATTATTCTCACCGTGTTCTGTGCTGTCCTGAAAGTTTCAAATGTCTGGCTAGCCGGGAAGTTAGTTAAAAATCTATTGTATGATTTGTACTTGACAAACAAACAAACAAACAAACAAGAATCGAAGTTAATAAAAACATGGTAAAATAGTTTCTTATGGGATTTCTTTCATTATATTTAAAAGCGAAATGTATTTTAAGATGCTATTATTTACTTAAAATATATTAAAGGGTAAATACAATTGCATATTGTCTCATAATTTATACAAACTGTACAATTTTTCGTTCTTGTTTATCCTTTCCTTTATTATAATTTCCTAAACTCTTGAGTTAGTTTTCTCATTAAATTACAAAGCAGTTAGAATATGTCTACTGAATAAACACTCAAGACATTACACTTAAGAGATACAAACAACAGCTGCGCTCTGGAAACTTAGGTGTATCATCTTCCTTTAATCCAGAATGTAAACCAGTCAGCTTTTATGCAAAGATTTGCAGAACTGTAATGAGCTAGCTTCTCTCTGGAAATTTAGACTAATACTGAATCGTGAATGCCTGTTATTGGAATTAAAGACGCATCTAAATTTAATGTAAGATTTTATACCAGGTTCATTTGCAGAAACAATTTTATATATTTTTTATACAATTTTATATATTTTTTAACAATTTTATATACTTTTCGAAGATACATTATGTGCGGAAAGTAATATTGATGTCATAAAAAAGTTTGACTATCAGATTTTGATGTATTTATACACTTTGATTTTTTTTTTTTTTTTTTTTTTTTTTTTTTACTATTTTTACGGTGATGGATATGTGTATATACGCTAAGGGACAAAAAATAAATAAATAAATAAATAAAATAAATAAATAAAAAGCCGCACTTGGATATTTTCCATTTCTCTTTCTGCAATCACCAATTTTATTGTTTTAAAAGTAAATTTTCGAACATATTTTATTACGTTGTGTTCCACGTACAATTTAGGATTGAGCCAAGTATTGAAAAGAAGATGCAATTGTTCGAAAAACTGTAATTTTAGAAAATATTTCAAAAATGGTAAGAGTAAAGCAATTACCGATACCCCAAAAATTATTAATTTTAGAGTGAATAAAAAAATATTTTAATACGCGTGATGTCAAAATGATTAAATGTTAACGAAATACTGGTGAGCTGATTTTTAGCAAGATATACAAATTTTTGACTATTTAAACTGAAAATTTGTCTTTAGGAGGCCACGTTGCTCATCCAGTCGAGATAGTCGCAAGGGTTAAAACCAGTGCTTAAAAAATCAGTTTGTAATATATTTAGAACATAGAAGGATTCAGAAAAAGTGTTTAGTAACAAAATTTCTTTAAATACAGTGCAAGAACGATTAAACAAAGGAAGTGAAAAAATCCATTCTTAACGAAAAGAATTAGGAAAGCAAAAGGGTTAAAAAAATTAAAAAATGATCAGTTAATTATTGGGCTGAAGTGATTTTCTCTGATGAGTCAAGTTTAACTTATTTCAAGCTGACGGAAACAAGCAGGTCTGATACAAAAATACGACCGACTTAATGAAAACTGCTTTTTTAAACCAGTGACATATTCTCAATACATTATGATACGAAAGCACATAATTTTTCAATGAGTCGGGCAAATTTTCATGTTCAAGGGATCAATTAACCAGAACTAAAACTCGGCTATTAAAAAATTGATGCCTGACCGACTATTTTGGAGGTATTTCAGGCTTTTCCCCAATCAGCATTTCTAGATGATAATGCACCTTGTTACATGGCGCCCGTGTTACATTCATTTGATTCAAATTGTCAATTGTTAATGGACTTATTCATTCCCATGAGCATCTATAATTTTGTAAGTTTTCATAACTTCTTTTACTTAAAGTTAAATCCCACTAAGAATATCATAGAATTTCTTCTTTACAAGATCTGCAAATAGTCCTAATCTCAATTCGCTCGAAAATGTTTAGTCTATGAAAGAAGGTGGGGATTCGAAATTTGTAAGCCTACAACTTTGCAAGAACTAAGAAAAAATATTTATGATATTTGTCTCAGTTAAATTTCTGAGTTTCACGTTAAAAAAAAAAAAAAAAAAAAAAACTATAAAATACTTATGCCATTGCGCATTAAAGCAATATTTCCATAAGGTTGAATTATTCAATACAGAATACATATTTTTATTAGGTAATTGTTTAGATCTAAAAAATAAATAGTTTCATTTCATACATTAAAATGTAACGTGTTTTTCACATAATAAATCATAATAGAATACAAAGTACATGTCTATTGTATTACGTTTAAAAATAAAATTTTATGTAAATTGTTATTAAATACTTCTTACATTGTAATAAAGCGAATTATTAAATCAAAAATGTGCATAGGTATCATGTTATGACTTCCGTATTATACAAACATACAAGTAACAGTTGTATTTGTTTCAATCATCAGTTTTTAAGTTATTACATACACAAAAAGTATAAGTTAATTTTTCTGCAGTGCTGCTTTTTTTTTGTCCCTTAGTGTATATTTATATGTGCGTTTATATTCTTGTTTGTGTGGTAGTGCATTATGCTGTGAATCGATTCAGTCAAGTTTGGTTGCATGTTATAGGTCACCATCGTACGAATTGTACAGATTTTCATGCATTTGGAACCCCCCCCCCCCAAAAAAAAAAAAAAAAAAAAAAAAAAAAGGAATTCTTATGCTCTGTAATCTATCTATTTATAACTTTTTTGGAGTGCTTTAGTATTGTTAAATACTGTCGAAACGTCACTAGTGGTAATCACGTTGAAACTCAACAAATTTTGGGTTTCTGTGCACTTGTGTATCTGTACCGCGATAGGGACCATGAAAATCATCTGATTTATTTAAAAATTAGAAAAAATGTTCGGAAGCTACTTTGAATTAGCTTTATGGTTTTGGCGTATTTCGGGTTTATGGATAATGTACAGGGACACACCAAAGTGTTTCGTACTATTACAGTCTATGTATGGAATTAATTTTAATAGCATTTTAACATGGATACACATGACTCAACATAATGTTATAAATGTATATTATTACGTTGCTTAAATGCATAGTTTCTGTAGAAGATGTTGTGCGTAGACTTAATAATCGATGTACAAATATATATATATATATATATATATATATATATATATATTATATATAATTATGAAATTATTCGATTAATTTCAAATTTGGTAGAAATATTTATGAGTTACACGGAATTAGCTGTATTTCATCTATTTATTTATTTGGTACATGTAGTGTTTAGAATTGATACACAGAAGCATACACAAGAAAAAAAGAAATCTTCATTTTATGTTGGACTTGCCGCCTTCAGCTATCAGCTAATTCGTAATCTCAAAAATTCTGATAGCAGAAAAATTCTACTCGGTGGCACCTGTAACACCTTTAATCGATGTGTTCATTTTAAATAATTTTGACAGTGGTAAACATGTAAACACTACTAGATGTTTTGCACATCCTTGACCGATTTTGCAAGCATTTGTTCACAGGTGCCTTTTGCATCTACTTCACTTGGTAGATACAACCAGCTTTTTCAAGCACTCTGTAAAATATAAGCGGGAAAAATCTCGCATGCTGGCGGTCTCAACTGAACCCGATAACCGCGGTGTTACCTAAAGCACAATGTTTACTTACTACCTTACTAGCTGAAATAAAAATGTTATTAAAAATAAATGATTTATCACATTCATTTTTCACATGTAAATTTATCAGTACAAAAAAACCCTTAGCGGCTTAAAAGTTTGTGACGCCGCTACTTTGTGGCTATAAGAATTTGAAATATGAGTCTTAAAAATAATGATATTAAATTTTAAGTGACGCTTTGCAATTAGTTAAAATATACATTGATTTTCTTATTTGATCATTCACTTTTACCTTTATTTATATTTATAATGCAAACGTAATATTTTTAACTTGAAGATCAGACAGATATATAAAATACACTCACTGATGCTTTTTCATTCGCATTTCAAATTCAAAATAACAGTTTTAAAAGGAATGATATAAAAATTCCAGTGGCGCCTCGGTGTTATTTTAAAAGATTTGTTTTTAGATTCCATTAAAATTACTTTTGTTTTGTCTAATAAAGTATAATAAAGTATATATATGTGTGTGTGTGTGTGTGCGTGTGTGTGTATGTATTTACGAAAGAGTATGTTTTAAATAAAAACGATAGATGGCGCCAAAACTCTATTTGCTGTTTTTTTTTTTCATTCCCGGCGCGTAAGGATACATGAATAGGAATCGCAAATCATTGAGTTATTATAAAATCGATGTTCATGAAAGATTAAAAATTTTTTCAATTAAAAAAATTGTAAATTCATCATTAATATGGAATATCTAAAATGGAATATCTAAAATGGAATATCTAAAATTACAAAATACTTCCTTATTTAAAATATTATCTAAATATTTTTTTGACTAAATATGAAATTTTGAAATCAAAAATATTTTTTTCATAACACAAGAGAAAATATATTTAAGCGAATTTGACTTAGTATATATACAATAAATATTTTAAACATGTTATAAAGTACTTTTGCGTTAAAAAAAAATTCTAAATAATTCATTGGCTGCATTCAAGTCGGTCAACAAACCAACCCACATACCTTACAAGTAAGAACCGCATAACAGCGTTTTCACCCAAAGAAACACATGTAATTGGCGGAGTAATATAGTTCCATATTTAAAGCGATTTATATAAAAAAAACAAGAGTTTTCCTGAAAAAAAACGAAAACGTTACTAGATTCAGAAAGATCCTATTAACAGCATATATTAATTATATGAAAATCCTTCGAGCCGTTTTAGAGATATTTTTCATTACATCCTTACATCGTTACACCACACATTTTCCCTTTTTGGCTTTAAATTGAGATTCAGATCTCAAAACATACTGCATGTAGAAATGTAAAATTTTCAGGATAGATTAAGACCGAAGGTAAAAGACTATTTTGAAAAGATGAGAACAAAATATGGCATATTTGCTGAGATATTAAGTGTCGGCTTTTACAAATCTCTTTGATGTCAAACTAGCCGTATATATGAGTTCGCAGCGTCCCGTTTGTCCCTCCGCTTGCGTCACTCAAAAAAACTGCCGTTTTTCATGATATTGCGTGTTAAGAATGACGCAATTTTCTGCAGATTTAATAAAGTCTTAAATCAAATATTCTGCAAATTCTACAATTTTTTAAAATGATTTTCATTAACTTAAATATATATATATTACCTGTTAATCATCACATCCCTTTTTACAGATTTGAAAAACATATAAACTAGCTCAAGACAAAATTAAAACTGGAAAATCGGTCTTCGTACACAGTTAGACCGGGTACAGGGTGAGGGTGGGCTGAAAATTCCCGATAAATTTTAAATTTTAACATAAAATCAAGAAATTGACGTATGATAGTGTGTTTTGTATTGCAACGCTTTTTACGACAAGATGTTATGATGCAGATTTTGTTGAATTATTGTTGTAGAACAGCCGTTGATCGAACGTGGAAATATTTTAGGTTCAATTAATATTGGTTCGTTGGTTGGGTTTTACGTGTGCAATGGGCAATTCAGGTTCAATTAAGTACAATCTCAATGCAGGTAAAATAATAGAAGAATCTGTTGAGGTGCCGAAGTCAATTTTATTGAATTTCCAAAATATTGTTCGTGATGACAATATGTAGTAATAAAATAAAATCCAGCCTTTAGATGGTTGTACAGAAGATTTTCAGGTAGAATTTTGTGAGAAAGAGATATTTTGGATACGTCTTCTTAAGCCAAGGTATGCACGGCTAATGTGTGGGGTGACAGCGTAGGGCGCACGTCTTTGGCAGCCAAAACTGGTAACCCAGCGAAAATCTCGCCAAAGAATTGCCAAACATATTTCTTTGTTCTATTAATTTAATGTAAACTTTTAAATTTTGAGAGATCGTTTGAATTATATTAACCTAATTCTTGGTATGCTCTAATACAGCCAAATGGATGGGGGTGATTTATGATATTATGACACAGGAAACAAATAATTACATCTACATTGCGCAATTTTAAAGAAAAGTTACATTCAGAATATCAGAACTATTGGGAAGATAATCTAATTTAAAAGAACAATTTATTCTGCAAACCGATACGAATTCTTTTACAAAAAATGAGAACAATTTTTACTAGCTTTATTTAATGTAGGAATTTTTAGTTAATCTTTTATTTTAGAGGATAAATTATTAATAAAGGGCTATATTTACATTTTAAACGAAATGAAATTTTAATTTATGGGTTAGTTTTATAATTCCAAAATGAATGAAATTTTGATTTATGAAAGCTGTATTTTAAAAAGATTTACATAATTAATCTATATTACAATTAATCTTTTTCTCCTATGAATTGAAATGCAAATTACTTTAGTATTCGCAAATATATTTTGAAATAAAATTGATTTTTGAAAGGAAATTTTCCTAATGAAAAATTAAGGAACTTAATTATTCAGATTTTAAAAGAAATAGTCTAAAAATGAATGTACGTGAGGAAACTCCTCCAGAGATGTTTTATTTAAGAAAATGAAAAAAGTTAGTTAAAATTTTGCTCACAGGTGATATGCACTAAAATTATATATATATATTGAAAATGCAAGACCAAGCAATTAGCATTTATTCAGTAATATCTTTTTCTGTTGATCATTCAATTTATCAATATCTGATCTTTTTACGCAATATGGTAATAACATACCAAAAAAAAAAAAAAAAAAAAAAAAAAAATCTAGTAATTGCGAAATATAATAATGATTTATCGGAATTATTTTGTGTAGCTTTGTAAATCGACTATTATTTGTATGTACAATATCTTCTATATAAACCATGAATTCAAGAAATGCAAAATATTCATCTCAAGATGTTGAATGCCGTGTAATTATGTGAAAAATGCACCTGAAATAAATGCTGTTCATAGAACGTAATAATCAAAATTCTTTTGTGTGCCCTCTATACGAGTCATTAAAACTATAGACGCCAAAAACTATACAGCATGCAAATTCTGAGTAATTCATAATTATTTGAACAAATTTTCAAGTCAATAGGTTGATTTTTGTGATTCCTTATTAAAGTAGTTATACCAAAACCTCCTGAGTTTCAAAAGAAAAGAAATTTATCGAATTGAAATGAAATTTGCAATAAAAAATTCTCCGTACTTCAGTATAACTTAGTAAAAGCAATTGACATTTTTTTTTTTTTTTTTTTTTTTTTTTTATATTAATAAAGAAAAAATATGTATCCGTTTTTAGTTCTAACATAAATACTTAACTATAACCTAATATTGCGAAAATACTCCTGACCTAAAATAAGAAAAACAAGAAATAAATTTTCCTTTCCGAGTTTTTTTTTTTCTTTTTGTTAAATACTTAAAACTCACTTATATAAGAGAAAGCTTTATTTGTCTTTCTATAAACACACAATACTTCTGAAAAGATAAAGTTGAACACAGTCTTTATAAGTAGTGGAGTTTATTTCCATTTCGTTATTTTCCTTTTTTTACGAGTATATTATAAGTGGATTCATAAAAAGTAAATTTAGAATTCAGGCGCCGTGCATGAATAATACATTAAAGGAAATAATTTTAGTCCCCCCCCCCCCCCTTTGAAAATAGGAGCTTTAGAAACAAAAACCACTTTATTTTGATTATATTCCATTCTTTTTATTATCTGAAAAGAAAATTGTCTCGATTTAATTTTAAAAGTAAGTGCTTAACCCATTTGATGAAGTACACGAGTTTTTATTATTCATAAAATCGTAAAAAGAAATACTGTTGCTAAGTTCCATAAAACTAATAGCACGGACGGTTGATAAAGTAACATGTAAATTTCAAAAACAAAATATAAATATGTATTCTTTTGTTTAGTAAAATAAACAATAAATTAATTTTCAAAATTGAACAAGGCAAATGATAATATTACAAATATATATGCAGGGTGTTAGAAAAAAAAATATATATATTTATTTAATTTTTTTTTTTCTTCAAAACTGAAATAGTGAGGAAAATTTATCGTGCGCTGTAAAGATTATTTTCAAAACAATTATTGCTTTGTATTTAACTAATCTTAATCCAGGTTTTACTCTTTAACATATTTGAAGTTAGCATCAATGACAGAAATATTAATATCTTTTCTCATAACTCTCAATTTCTGAAAATAAATTTTACACCAGTTAAATAAAGATAACAATATTAATTACTAATTAATTTATTTGGTATTTTTGTACACTAAAAACAATGTGTTCTTGCTGTAACTGTAGCAGAGTGTGATGTGCTTGTGGTTTTAAACATTAAGGGCCCGCTTCACTCACCGCCGCCAGAAGCCGAAACTAATGTTATTCTACGGGAAATTTTTCTTTACAAATAACTTATTAACTAATACATATTTTTAAATTCTGTTTTCACATTCTGAAAATTCTCAGCTGTTAAATGGACGAACCTTTTTTAAAAAATTATTATTATTTTTTTTTTATGTTTTATTTCGAAGCTGCAAAATACGAATTTTCAATATGTGAAATTTTTTCATTTTGTAATTTCAAAATAAAATATTAAAAATTTAAAAAATACATTTTTAAAAAATTCCGTCAATTTAACAGTTGGGAATTTTCTGAATGTGAAAATAGAATTTAAAAATATGCATTAGTTAATAAGTTATTTGCAAAGAAAATTTCCCCATAGAATAACATTGGCTTTTGCTTCCGGTGACGGTAAGTGAAGAGGGCCGTTAAGGGCCCTCTTCACTGACCGCCGCTGGAAGCCGAAGCTAATGTTATTTAATGGGAAATTTTTCTTTACAAATAACTTATTAAGTAATACATATTTTTAAGTTCTGTTTTCACATTATAAAAATTCCTAGCTGTTAAATTGACGGACCTTTTTTAAAAAATTATTTTTTAAATTTTTATATTTTACTTCGAAGCTGCAAAATACGAATTTTCAATATGTGAATTTTTTCATTTTGCAATTTCAAAATAAAATATTAAAAATTAAAAAAATACTTTTTCAAAAAAGGTCTGTCAATTTAACAGTTGGGAATTTTCTGAATGTGAAAACAGAATTTAAAAATATGTATTAGTTAATAAGTTATTTGTAAAGAAAATTTCCCCATAGAATAACATTGGCTCGGTCTACCGGCGACGGTAAGTGAAGAGGGCCGTTAATGGAAAAAACCAGCTGGTTTTGATAGACACAGGGCGATACAGGGGAAAAAAAACTGCACGAACACTTTATTGCGATAATAGAACAGAACAATTAGTGTTTACTGGCAGTCAGTACATACATCTAACAATAAGTCTAATATAGGGTGGCACACGCATTTCAAGCAATTGTAGTTAACAGATAGGGCCGAATTCTGGTCAAACGCCACAACTTTACGATAACCAGCTCACAAAGTGGGAGGGATTGCGAGAGAAAAGGGGAAAGCACTGATGTTAGTGATTCAAGCCAAACGGAGTTGATTTCCGCAACTGCTGACGTCAGGAAAGTAAGAAAGGGAAAATTCGAAGAAAATATTCGAATTTCATTCAGATATTGTTCTTTTTTAACCAATGAGAATTCATATACAGTTTTAAAGGGACGATCATATGGATTGCTTCTATTTGTTATTATCGTAACTTATTTTGGTTTCATTCATTAACGATGTGTACATCAGATAAGCATGAAAGCCTTAACTAATCCCCAAAAAAATTATAATAGGAAGAACAATTAAATAATAATAATAGCAATAAGTTTTATTGTTTTCTTTATATAAAAAGGGAAAAAAATAGAAAAAAGAATAATCATTAAATAACCATCTGTGCGTATGATTTCTATAAACTTTCATTTTATAACTTTACGTAAAAAAAAAAGGGGGGGGGGGTCATATAAAAAAGCATAATAAACATTAAATAACCATTTGTATGTACGATTTCTACAATTTTATGGCATAATATGATGATATGGTATATTTATAACACAAGTTAATACTATAAACTTATTATAGGGGGGCTGAAGCCCCCTCCAGAACTAGCTGACATGGTAAAAAACATGCATGAAAAAATATTATTCAAACACAGATATTGTAAGCAAAAATAAAGTTTATAAATTAAACCTCAAATTTTTAGGAATTTTTGAAATTCTTACATTCAAACACAAAAACAGTGAACTAGTTCTTTGTTTTTTAGTTGAAAGATACCCTAGACATTGCATTGCAATTTTTAGGAATCGGCTTCTAAGGCCCTAAAGCATATACTGTTATTGTGAAATCGAGGGAGTACCGAAAAAGTCAGGCAGGAGAAGCAATCTGATGTGGAAGTAAGCAGGGATGTATTTGTCAGAAAAATGGGATACCAGGTTCATAAAATTTTATATTTTAATTCATGAGTATTTATAGCATCTTTGTGAAAGTTTACTTTGTCCTTGGGCAAAATTAACACATTCGCATTGGTAAATGAAAATTCTCGTTTGATATAAAATAAAAGATCAGCCCTGCTCTTAGTCGTTCCTCTGAAACAATATTTTAAATTTAAAATGAAATTTGCATATTCGTTAAGCCTTTCTTATGTCATTAGCACATATACATGCTAGTAAAATTTCACATCAATTGAAGATAAAATTTAATTGGTTTAATCTCAAATCCGCAAAATTATTTCTCTAAAAATATAATGATTTAGAGGAATGCCAAAAGGCATAGTTTACTGTTCAAAATAGGAAAATATCCCGATAGCAATATGTTAAGATATTTTACAGATGCTTCTGAGGATGGGGTCACTTATTTATTTTTATCACGGTTAGTAGAACACACAGTAGGGTCCATGCACAGTTTTCATTTTTGCCTCTCACGTCACTAAGATCTAAGCTTCATTTTTGGCCAATGCAATTTTTTCCTGTTATAAAAATTCAAATTTCACAATATATATAAATATTATACTGGAATACAATATCCTGTAATGAGCTCAGAAAGGTAACGCTTGAAATATTTGCTAACTGAACAAATTAAAATTCTAAGTAATATATATTAGAATAGAATTAATGATTTAGGATATTAAGAGGTTCTGTTCCCTGCTTGCTGTGTTGACTAACACCCACGAAGACTACACGTCCGACTTGTTTCTGTTAACCGAACCTAAAATCATCGCCCCAATACTTCAGATGATTAAAGGAAAATAGCAATGTAAAAATTTAAACTGAAATTCTGTTATAATTCCTACATATTACAACTGTAGCTTTTATTTGGCTATAATTATTATAATTTCTTAATTACTTACGTGTTACTGCATATGCATGTAAAGCAGCGCAGAAGAGTATTAAATTTGATCAAATTTTATTTTAAATGGAAATATGGGGGAAGGCATTTCATTCGGATGAATTTTGTGTTCACTAGCTTGTCCTATTGTACACGATATTTTTTTTTTTTTTTTTTTTTTTTTTTATCATAGATGAACAGACAACTTTATGTTTACAAGCTCAATGTCAATTCCAACTGACCGAACTACTGTAACTTAGCTTGTTATATACCGATATAAATTTCTCGATTGCGCTATTCAACTTAAATTCAATTTCATTCATGCGTTTACTTATTTCAAAAGAAATATTTAAAGCAGATTCTTTACTAAATGTACGTGTGCGTATATGCCCATACTCCTATTTACTGTACTACATGAAAACATGACCCGATTATTCTTCAGCCCCCTCCAGACAGAAATTCTGGGTGCGCCACTGACCTCCCCCCCCCCCTAATCTTTTCCAAATTACATAAATATCTAATGCTTAGTTTTTAATTAAAACGACATTTGCAGATTCAGTTCAGAAATTTATTTTCAATAAAATAGAATCATATTCACCATATTGTAAAAAAAATTACAATTTTCCAATTTGTGAGTATGTCCTTTATTATGTTCTACGACCAAATAAATAAATAAATAAATAAATAAATAAATAAATAAAATAAAATAAAATAAATAAATAAATAAAATAAACAAATTTGTAAGCAGAAATATAGTATTTATAAAATTTGTGTACTTTTCTTTTTATTAATTATTATTTGTAGTAAAAGCATTAAGACTTAATATGTTCTTGTGTTGATTTTTTTTTTTTTTTTTTTTTTTAATTAAATGAATATTTTTTGCAGAGCATTAATCTGAAAAAAAAATATATATATATATATATATATATATATATTTTAATATAAAATATTATCAAAGCTGTATTGTAAAATGTTTTCAGTATTTATTATGTTTTATTATGTTTACAGTTTGCAAAGTAATTTTCAAGATAAGACAAATTTTATTAACATCAATTCATTATTTTAAAAATTCTGATTTATTTTATCATTGCTCCAAAAATTTATGGGTAATTGATATGCTAATATTATTAATAAAAACCAATAAGAGAAAGATTTTTTAATTCTTTTTTCTATATTATTTTTAACTGTTACCAAGACATAAGTAAAAAAAAAAAAAAAAATCGTTAAATTGGGATTAATTTCTAAAAGTATATTAATCATTTTATTATTTTATAAAGTTAATTACAGTTTTTCGAATTCAGGCATTTAAAGCATTTAAAAATATAAATATATAAATGGGAAAACATAAAAAAGAAGAAAAGAAAGAAAAAAAAAAATTTCTTTTGCTTGCTATCTTAAAATAAAATAAAATAAGAAATAATAATAAAAATAAATAATAATTTAATTTAAATGAATTCTTAGTATAAAGTAAAATTGTTCACGCACAAAGAAGAAAATGAAAAAGACATAAAAAGTTTTATAACCAAGTTTCAAGAAAAATCAAAATATATCTGATTAAATTTCTTAGCTTAACTTATGCTTGAAATATTCATCTGTATGGAGATGATTATATAAATATTCAGTGAACTGCCGAGGGAACAAAACTAAATTAATACGAAATTAATTAATTAATAAAAGAAATAAATAAATAAACGATAATTTTAAATAATACATGTAGATTTGAAGCAAACAGCTATTTCTTTAGTTGGTAATAAGAGACATTGCTGTAGAATCAGTAGTGGCACCAGAAATTCCCCGACAGGGGGACATCACCTCCCCGACAGGGGGGCACTACATAAAGAGAGTTTATTACATGAGTATTTATCAAAAACTGCAATACTGTTAATATTTGTACCATTCCATTTGTTAGTACTCCTCGTGGTTTTGGAGATCATCGTGCCACAGACAGACATTTTCTAAAAATATCGTGGTCAAAACGTGTTCTGGACCTCTCAAAACGTGTATATTCATGGAAAACTGGAAGCTGAAAATTTTTATGAATCCAATACTTTCTCCTATCGAATATAGAATGGAAAAACTGGAATGCTCCAAATTTGTAAAAGGAAAGAAAAATGCTGCTAAAATTATAAATAATGAAAATTTTGTATTTGTTCCCCCGAGAGATTTTAGGGGTATGCCCCGATGGGGGGTCACAGACTCCCCGACGGGGGGGCCTGTGCCCCCCCCGGCACCCTAGCTGGCGCCACCCCTGTGTAGAATACATGAATATAATACTTTGAAATTTGTCTTATCATGAAAAATATGTTATGCAAACACTAATAACAATAAAAAATAAGATACAAAAATACTGAAAATATTTCACATACCTGTATTTTAACTACGTTTCATGAACTATATTTTCATCTGAAAAAGGTTATTATTTCTCGCTTTAAGTGTATCCTTTTTTTTCTTTCTTTTTTAATCAGAAGAAATATATATTTTAATAATAGTATTAACAATCTTCAATCAATACTACTTATAGAAATCTCATAGAGTACATAATTTACCAAGCGCTTTGCACCCTTGTTTGTAATGGCCGCCATCGCTCTTACAAGAGTTACGATAGCTTTCTACTGGCCGCAAATTGAACCACGTGACAATCGCATCTGCGAGGGTGTCGTGCCCTTAGCGACCGTGCCCTTAGCGGAACGTGCCCTTAGCGGAATGCGGTCAAAGGAAAGAAGGAGGAATAGAAGAAACCGTGCCCTTAGCGGAAATAAGAAGGTATGTTCATTCTCGAACTGATATATGTTCATTATGGAGTGTTCTCTATGGAAAATGGAGTAAATATTGTTATTGGTTTATGTACAGGAATAGCCGAAAGTATTCCAAAGCATTTCGTTCTATGAGAGGTACTTCAACAAACCAAATTTTCATAACTTAGCACTTGTGTGTGTGGGGGGTGGGGGGGAGATTTTGTAGCAACTGTATCTCCGGAACTACTGCTTAGAATTGCATAAAAATTTACGTGTAGATGCACCTTGAGCTATATTAGTGCCTGTCAATTTTGAAGCCAACCGCTCAACAGGTGGCTCTGATATACAGCAATTTCCACAATTTAAGGGGAAGCTACATCTCAGGTTCTATTGTGTATAGTCGAACAATATGTGAAATCCATTATGAGACATTATGCTGATTCAATTTGGACGCTTATCCGCCAATAGGTGGCTCTGCTATACTGCAAATTTCCTCGATAACGAGAAAGTTATATCTGAACTTCAATGGCATATAACTGTACGAAACTTGATATGTGAGATAACTATTATAAAAATGCATGTTTTAAGAGGTCATTTATAGACAATAAATCTGTCTTTCTTTGGATATTTAGTGTTAGTTTTCTCTAAGATAAAAATTGGTTATTTGCACTTAGTGAATTTGTATAGGAAAATATAGAAGAAAATATTGTAGTGGCAACAGCATACTAGTTTTTATTTTTATTTATTTATTTTAATGATATGTGTTATTCAAATTCATTATTGATTATTCCCTACTTAAAATGGCTCTAATAGAACCTATGCGACTGGTTTGTGTACAGGGACATCCAAAAAATGCCAATGCCTTAGGGGAGATATTTTAAATAACTTCATCAAAAAATCATAAAGAATTTCGCATTTATTGTTTATATGCTAAGAAAATGTTTTGTATAAACTATAACTTAACTTGTATAAACTATAACTTTTGTATAAACTATAGCTTAACCTCCAGATTTACAGGACTACGCAAAAATGTTTCGATACATTAAGGGGTGTAAATAGGAAATTAAGAGCAGCATATCTGTTTGTGTTAGGCATTTTTAACACTTTCCAACAATGTTTCAGAGTGATTATAAATTCAATTAGTCTATATGTCTGTCTTTCTGTTTGTCCATTGTGTGATAATATGGACAAAGAACATAGAATGTTATACGATACAACGAATACGTACAATTGGGATGTGTTGATAACCAATGTATACCTCCTGATTTTTCATTTTTGTTTTAGTTTTAAAAGGTGTAATGCTTAATTATATTTTCTCAGAAACTTAAATAAAATCATAAAATGGCAATAATGTTCGTTTTCGTATGGAGTACTGTGATTCATTAAACTTTATTTGGTTACAGATCGCCATTCCCTCAAATAACGGATATTCTACAGTACGCATACCTATTTTTGCGACGGGTTACTTCTGAAGCAAAATATAGCCTGTGCTAAATGTGGATAAAGTGTAGAGGAAAATTGAAGCGCGCATTTTTTATTTATTAATTTATTTTTAAATTTATTATACGTTTCCGCTAAAGGCACGTATGCTGAAAGCACGCCACCGAGGAGAGATAACATTTCCGCTAAGGACACGGGTTTATAGATTTCCGCTAAGGGCACGGTCGCTAAGGGCACGGCCCCTCTGCGAGAGAAGAATGTTGTGATTGTTTGACCTGACTAGGAAAATTCGTTTTCGTCCGCGACTTTGCGGTAAAAACGCAGGTGCGAGCCGTAAGTGTTTGGCTGGAATCTGGGCCGTATTTGAATTGTTGCTACAACAACTTCCCTCGCCACAAAAAACACTAATGCTTGATTATTTACTACAATATCTAATATTTATATCTAACGGCCAAATAACATATTATAAGCAAAAGTATATATCTACATAAGTTTCAACCAAACATCATTTTTCTGAATTTCACAAGGCCCGCCAGCAGACGAACGGTTTTGCGCTCGAAGCTGGTAGAGGGGAAGTACCGGGTTCGATTACAGGTCGCGCTCATAGACCTAGCCGTTCGGAGTTTTCCGTGGTTTTCTCCAAAACTCGTTTAAGTACGGACTAGGATCCTTTAGAAAGACCCCCACGTAGGGCATTCCACTTACATGCCTAGGACCCTAGCGTAGTCAATCGGTCTTAAACCGTGCAACCAACAAAAACTGAATTTCACAAATATACTTTTCCAAGAGACCAATGAATCAGCTATAGCTGTTCACTTTAAGGTATATATAATATTGAAACAGTCCCATCTTTTATTTTTTCTCGAATAAAATTATACTTTGCGTTTATATGTTTCACCCTTTTGGTTGTTCACATGATTTGCTTATACGAATAGCTGTCTTCAAGAGGCAGAACAAAATTTTCATAAGCTTTTACATTTAATTCAATCAGTAAATTACGAAACCAACAAGTTTCACTTATACGCTGACTTAAGGCAATGTACACTGTTAATAAAATGCAACTTTGCTGCCAGAAATTCTCTGTAATTTGAGAAAAAAGTCGTAAATTACGGGAAAATTACGTTGACAAAACGTATTTTTCTGTAATTACAGAGAATTTCTGGCAGCAAAGTTGCATTTTTTTAACAGTGTATTCTGCCTCAGTTGAACATAAAGCAACACATATTTATTTTTTTTAACATCATGGTACTCTACAATTAAAAATCTGAACGAAATATACAGTATTTTTGTTAGTCATAAAATTAATCATTTTCGTTTGTCATAAAATTCATATTTAAAGATTCAATAATTAAATATTGAAAGAATAAAATCCGTAATTGACAATTAAATTATTCGTTAGTCTCAAAATCCACGATTATGGAATAATTTATTCGTTATGAAGTGCCTTTTGTGGAAGGTGTTTCTAAGGGGTCCTGGAGTGTATTGCGCAGAAAACCACGGAATACTCTATAGAGTTTAGTCAACGAGCACGATCGAGTTTATTCGCTTATGAAAAAAAAAATAATAATAATAATAAGATTAACTATTAATTTAGTCAGTGTTTGTTAGTAATCTGGATGATTAAATTTTGCCATACAATAAAAATAATATCATTTAATAAAGCACTTCCCTATTACACACAAAAAAGGTTATTTTAGATATTTTTGCATATCGTATATTACAGTATAATGAAATTTAGTGCAGTTAGGGGGAAAAAAACTAATATGTTGTGTCCACACCACAAGACATTCTTGTATATTTTCCTATACAAATTCAGTCAGTGCAAATTATTTATTAAAATTATTTTCCATAAAAATTGCAGACGATTTTCATTTCAGAGAAAATGAAAATCTACAGACACTCAATGTCCAGAGAAAGTCAATTTTATGCCGATATCTTAGATTTATTATTATTATATTTTTTAATTAAAAATGAAATATATTATCAGAGATCTATGATTCAACCATTCGTTTTTAAGGTACTGACGAGTTTTGTTGAAAGATACCAATAATTTACATCCTTTGAAGGACACTTTCCCTAGGGGAAAAAGATGGCCTTACACCTACAAATGTTTAGCCCTGGTTGATTATTACTATCTTAAATATATATATATATATATATATATAGGATTTCATATTAAAAAGTTAAAAATATCTATCATTATGTACGCTTTTATGGAAATTTGTTCTATACTGCCATGTTAAAAATTAAGAAGAATTGGAATGACAGGGCCACCTGTTCTGCAATTGATCCTAAATATATTCAACACCAGTTTAGGTCAAAGTCCAACTAAATACCAACTTTGGTTAAATTGAATTATTCCCATTTGCGCGAAGGGGTGAAAAATTCTCATTTGCGCGACCGGAAATCGCACGACCGGGTGTTAGGTGATTCCTTTCTTTTTGACTTGATAATCTGAGAAAGCCCGTAACTCGGTTCTGCGACAATCACTACCACGGACGTAAAAAAAAAAAAAAAAATCACTGGACACCACTGCCTCGCTGTGCATGAATTTATTATTTATTTATGATATTTATTTTACTGTCGAAAAAAAAAAAAATACTTTTAAATTTTTATTGGCAACAATTAAATTAAGGATAAAATATTAATGGCTATTTTTACAGGTATTATGAAGTTAATATTTTCATATTTTAATTAATTAAAAGAAAACAAATCAAAAATTTGAAAATCGGGCTTCGAGGTGCACAAAGACCCCTCGGAGGGCACCTTCATGTCGAAATATGTGACTGTCCGAGCTACCGTCTTTGCGCTACGCTGTCCACACACAGACACACAAACATTGCCTTATATATATATAAAGATATACTGGATGTTCCATAAGTCTGTAGACATTTCAAAAATTCATAAAAATTGAAGGAATTGGTAGAATTGAACGCGGTTTCCGAAAACGTTATTCTCGGGAAAGGAGACTTTTTTTGGTAAAGAAAAAAATTATAGTTAAAATTTTCGTCGATAGAGGGCGCTGTACAGGAGCAAATCTCGTATTTTCATGAAAAGCTATATTTATTTGTATGCAAACGGTTACAGGCATATAAATTCTATTCAATGTGTTCTCCATCACCAAAAATTACAATTTGGAAACGAGTTACAACACCGCTAACTGCAGTTTCAGGCGGTGATTCATATCTGAGGGAAAAAAAATCTTCACCAATAACACTTTATGCCCCAAGTCTGTATCGCAATTAAAACTTCATAGATACAAAAACACGAGGCAAAATAAGGAATAAGATATGTTAACCCTTTGAGGGCTGACACCAATTACTAAGTTTCAATTGCAAAAATTCATCCCGGAAATTTTTTATAAAAATTTTACTTTTATAACATATCAGAAAAAGTCATTTATTACTTTTATTTTAATTTTGTTCGTAAATTCAGGTGGCAATGTAATTTAAATGAGAACAATTTCCTTGCGCCACAAAGGGCTAATCGTAAAATAGTGTACTTTATACGACTCTGATTTCGATATTTCTCGCTACATATCCCTGCAGAACCCTCTATCGACGAAAAATTTAACGATTAATTTTTTCGTTCTCCCCTCCACCCCCACCCCCCAAGAAAAAACAAACAAACAAACAAACAAACAAAAAACAAATAAATAAATAAATAGATATAATAAAACGAAAAATCCCGAAAGAAAAACTTTAATTTTACAAATTCTTTCACATTTTATGAATTTTTAAAATGTCTACAGATTTATGGGACATCCGATATATATATATATATATATATATATATATTTGAATGTGGCAGTATATGCGTAATTTTTGGGCAGCTTTGTAAACTTATGACTTATGATGAACCTTTCATATACTAATCTACATGAAACATGCTTTTGTGCCTACAAAAAAAGTATATTCAGTGCTGAGCAGTCAAAAGATATTAAAAAGTAGCATTGAGACATTTTACACATAGACCGTAAGCTATACGAGTTCTTTTGTGTCTGTCCCTTACACATACCATATTTCAATCCCAGTAAAAAAAAGTTCAAGTAATATCATCTGTAAAACATATTTAGAATAGATGAATTCGAACATCCTGTTTCTTCAGTTACGTTAATAATAGGTCAAACTCGAAAAACTAATATTTCGGATTAAGAATACCTCCAAAAATCTACAATGACAGCAAAATTTCAGTTTAAACAATTCGACGCCTGAGCAGTATTTTCTATAAGATATATGGGTAAAATAAAGTAAAAAATAAAAAAAATATCTTACGTAGTTTTAATGGCCGAAAGTTAAAATGAAAAGATCGGTATTCCCATTCAATGCTCTGTACAGTTTTCACGTAATAGCTATGTTCACAAAAAATACACCATTAAAGAATTTCCGAGAATTGAACCAGAAAAAAATGGCAGTTAAAAAGTACCATAAGACGGTTTTCTTTGACAATAAAAGTTCAAAATCGCCTTTGTTAAATGGTCTCTTTTCTTCAAATCAAAAGTATGTAATATATTGTTTCCACTTAATAAATTTTCGAACTTCTTATAATAAAGGAAGTTACTAAGAAACAACACAATGGAACTGAAACATAGATTTCTATCTTATTGCTTTATTAAATTAATATATATATATATGTCTAAATATTATTTATAACTATCAATAATGAGAAATTAAATTTGCAATGCATATCGTGATACTTCAGTCAAGTAAATATTTAGCAGTTGTATCAGCCTTTTCAGTGATTAACTTTAAAAAGTTTCAGTCGCGTATAGCTAAAGTAAAATGTCATCACTAACAGCACTTTTTCTACTAATGTTAACGTTCCAGCAAAATTTTTTTTTTATAAAAAGCACAAGTTATATAAAATATTTATAAACGTTAATTGCACATTCATCATTTTATAGAACTCTCATTTGCATATTTACTGTTACTAGTATCGTCCAGTGGTCGAAACACGGCCAGACCGAGATACGGACAGACAGACCGATATAAGGACAGACAGATATTTTCTAAAAATGGTGAAATGTAGACCTGTCAAAACGTGTAAATCCGTTGAAAACTGGAAGTCGAAATTTTTTACGAATTCAATACTTTCTTCTATTGAATATAAAAGAAAGTAATAAAAAGGCATTTACATGTGTAAATAAAATTTAGTACACTTGATGGATCAGAAATAAAATTTAAAATCTTGTTAAAAATTTTAATGTATGCAGGGTGCGGCAGGTATATGCCGACAAAGTAACGTGCAGGGAAGAAAGGGGAAGATACCTGGTATAGACAACACATCTTACAAGAAAGCCTCCGCACAGGGTGCATGACGTCACGGTAATGGACCTCCGTTCTTAAGTGAAAAGGAAATTCGTTGCGATGGTTAATTCCAGTGTTATAAAACATGGACAGTTGTTATTTTTAAAAAGAAAGAAGGAGAATTTTAATAAATATTGATTATGTAATTGTAGGATTTAAACCTTTAACTTCAATCATTGAGCATTTTTATTCTTTTCTCATTGTGAAACGTATAAAAATCTGATAGAGAGAAATTATATTATTGAATAAAATAAAATAAATACGTTAAGTCAATTTCTTCTAAAAAATTTAAAATATTCATTTATTATTTTATATTGCCAATAAAATAAATCTTTTTATATTTCAAATTATACAGTATTAGCGTATCTCTCCCCCCCCCCCCCTCCTTTTTTTTTTTATTTTGGTGTTTAAACGTTGAAGAAAAATTCAATAAATTTATTTAAATTTAAAGCAGAACTGATTGTGAAACAGTTTCGTAGCAAAAATTTTATCCATATGTTTATGAAATATTTCCTTTATAGTTAAATTATCAATATAATTTAAACGGGATTTTAGAAATTATTACCATTATTTAATTATAATGAAGAATTTTGTGTAAGATGATATATTTTTTTTTCTATTGCTTTCAGTATAAATATGGGTGTGTAAGTATTCAATATATGTAAACACACACACATATATACATATATCGGTACTCGCGTTCGTTTGCACGTAGATTATTATTATATTGTAACGTTCATTTCGTTAAAAAAAAAAAAAAAAAAAAAAAAAAAAAAGGTAGCCTTCTTTATGATTTTATGATATGTACATATAAGAAAACGTCTTAAAAATGCCACATAAATGTGTGGTATAGCATGTAGAGGCAATTATAAAAATGGGCCTCGAGTAAGAGTTTTTAGCTTTCCATGGGATCAAGAACTCAAAAAAAAAAAAAAAAAAAGAAAAAAAAAAAAGATATGGAACATTAAACGGAAAAATTTCCAGACAACAAAACATTCTAAGGTGTCAGATTCTTCAATTATTTCTTTAAGAATTTTATGTAAAAAATTACCCTATATGTTTTACACAAATTTATAATGCCTTTATTTTATGATGTAAATTTTATAACGAAATATTATACTAAACATTAACGTAATATTAATGTAATAATAACGCTGTATGATAATAATTAATTATCTTAATGTATAAAGTGATATAAATTAGTAAAAATATTGAATTATAACATAAAAAACTTCTTCGCAATAGCAGTCTTAAAGAAAATTTTGTGCAGAACATATATTAATAATTTTGTAAAATAAGATAAATTTTATCTAGGTGATGAAAAGTATAGTGAAAAGATAAATTGTTTAGAAATTTACCTGTAATAATCAGTCATCGAAGCTTAGAAAATAATAATGATAAATAGGTATTTTTTAATTATATACTTTCCTTGAATTAATGTATATTATTTTGAAATTCTGATACATAAGAAAGTTAATTTGCATCGAAATATTCCGTAATTATTTATATATTTGTAAATTATCTAGATCTAGAATTTTCACTCAAATACAATTATTTTAGTGTAATTATTCTTTTAACTCAATTTATGATTATCATGAACTTTTTTTTATATTGAATAATAATAATGATGATAATTACACACTTCTAATGATTTTAAATATTTTCCTGAAAATTTTTAAAATGTCTCTTATAATATTCATATATCAATAAATATTCTCATATAAATATTCATATAAATATTTCTAACCGTATACCTGTAATTTGTCTAGATTTTAAATTTTCACTCAAAATATTTTTTTATGTCTGTTTATAATTTCCCTCATTTTTTTTTTCTTCTTATAAATAATTTTTATTTTCACACTTTTTTTATTTATTTATTTTATCTGACAAGGCTGATTGTAGCCCTACATTAAAAATAATGAAATTCAAGGAAATAAAAAATTATCTGGATGTTAGTAACACTTTTCTTTTGTGTGTGTGTGTGTGACTAATAAAGAAAAAAAAATTATTATTTTTTACCTTTATTTTTATTTTATTATTACTTTTTTTAATCTAAAAAATTACCAGTCAGTTACAAAAGTTATGCATAAACTTCCATTATACAATAGAATTTTCTCAAGTCACTAAAAATTGATTTGGAAAAAAAAAAAAAAAAAAAAAAAAAAAAAAAAATCAGGAAATTGGGAAATATGGTAAGTTAACATTACTGAAATAAGGAATTATAATAACTAAAAAAAATTTTATATGAGAAAATATTTTAAGCGAATAATTATTATTTAAAAAAAAAAAAAAAAAAAAACCTAACAAACAATTACTTCTAAATGATTAAAAAAAAAAATGTCTTATGTATGACGGGAAATATTCATGGCAATATTTTGTACTTATTTGTATATGTGTAAATTATTTACATTTGAAATTTTTACTGATGTTGATTATTTTACCTTAATTACTCATTTCTCTCCTTGAAAAATGCCTAATCAAATTTAATTACATACCTTTCTAGAATTTAAGTATATTATTTTGAAAGATTTAGAAAATGTACATTTATGTGACATAATATGAATATAAAATGTATCTATAAATTACCTAAATATGGAATTTCCACTAAGGGTATTTAATTTTTAGCTCAATTTCTGATTTTTCTCGAAATTTTTATAAACATATTTCACTCAGATTTTTTTTCTTCTAATTCAGTTTATGACACCACTTAATTATTAATGGACTAATTTAATCAAATAATTTCTTTGAATTAACTTTCAGTACATAAACAAAATGATTCAAATTTTTAATTTATGCTTTTCTTTATGATATCTTTTTTTAAATTTTAAAAACCTTTATTTTATATCATTGAAGTATGTTAAATAATTCTTGATTAACAAGTATTATTTTGCAATTAAAATAAACAAGTATCATTATGCATTTTCAATTTCTTTTGTAGATTTTAAAAGTAAGAGATGAGAATGAAATTGTTAAAATTTAACAGAGTTTTACATAATCTAATTTTAATTTATTAAGATATGTGAATATTTGATTACTATCTTTGTAATATATATTTTAAAACTTTATAAAAGAAACAGAGTTATTTTATATTTAAAAAACAAGAAAGAAAGAAAGAAAGAAATCATTGTTTAATTATCAAAGCATATTTTAAAAAGGATCAATTAATAGAAATAAAATAGTACAAATGCACGGTTTCATTATATATATACATAGAATGTACTTTAAATAAATAAATAAATATATATATATATTAATGCAAAATATATTTTAAATATTTTTCGTCATAAAATTGTAAAAAATGCTTCCTCAGGAGAACAAAGTACGCCCGAGTTCTTCTTCAAAGTTTTTTTTATTTTTATTAATGATAAAATTAATTATAAATTCTCAATGTAACTAATGAGTTAACATTACCATGATTATCATTAGTAATTTAAAACTGGTGAGATTCTTGCAATTTCAAATATTAGCTTAATGATTTTACATAACTAATAATTTAAATCACATGGATTTTTATTTATTTATTCATTTATTTTCATTTCATTTCATTGTTATTATTATTATTTGTTACTGTTGTGATATTTTCTATTTTACAGACTATTTCCATTAAAATTACATTCAAATCATTTAGAAAAAATCTGTGTATTCAGATTTTATTAAACAACATACGTAATATATAAATACCTCAAATAGATTATTCCATAAACATTCAAATGTAATACATTATAATTATATTTCAATTCATACTTTGCATTATTAGAATAATAATTTGAAACAGTATTTATTTTTAAATGAAACTGTTAAGTAAGGAAATTCAAAAAAATTTTTGCCTAATTTAAAATATTAGCTAAATGTATATATATTCTTTCTTTTTTAAAATTAAATTTAAAGTGTATTCTCTCAGAAATAAATAATTTATATGAAAGAAAAAAAAAAAAAAATTATAAACATTATAAGAAATAGAAATACTTAGCATAACATTTTTACTGATAAATATTCAAAATATTTATTGCTATTATTATACCTATATATTATTATTATTTTCTAAGCTTTGATTACTTATTATTATAGGCAAATTTCTAAACAATTTGTATTTTCACTATATTTTTTAGCACCTAGATAAAATTTATCTCATTTTACAAAATAATTAATAAATGTTCTGTACAAAACTATTATAAAGAAGTTTTTGAAGTTATAATTCATTATTTTTACTAATTTATACCACTTTATACATTAAGATAATTAATTATTATCATACAGCGTTATTATTACATTAATATTACGTTAATTTTTTAGTATAATATTACGTTATAAAATTTACATCATAAAATAAAAACATTATAAATTTGTGTAAAATATACAGAGTGATTTTACACTATATTCTTAAAGAGATAATTAAAGAATCTGGTTTACCTTAGAATGTTTTGTTGGCTCGAAATTTTTTCGTTTAAGGTTCCATATCCATTTATATTTGAGTTCTTCATCCCGTGAAAAGCTAAAAATTTTTACTCGCGGTAATTTTTCATAATTACAGCGACATGTAGGCACCACACATTTATGGGGCATTTTTAAGACGTTTTATTATAAGTATAATAATAAAATTAAAAATAAACAAGCTATCCTTTTTCTTAACCACGTGCAAACGAACGCGAGAAGGCCAAAGATTACCAACGGTCACTAGCGTCTCGCCGCAGCGCCGGCTCCCAACGAAAAAGTTGAATAAATTGCCTTGGCAGGTTTGGCGATGCGCTGTTACACTTCTGAAGAGTTGTAAGATTGTTTACTTTTTTGTTTATGCGTTAGATGTGTATGGTAGTTCATATTGAATTGAATTATTTTCGGAAGCTATTTAACAATTATTGATAATGAATAATCTAATTTCTTATTCATCTTGTGATCAGATTACTCATATTTCTTCTCTTAAAGATTTAACCAGAAATGGGCTACGTCACAGCAGCCTAAAGCAGTTGACCTTTTACGGCCCTGCCTTAGTCAGACCCTTTATCAGAATAAGAACATATGATTTAAAATCTTGATTAATGTAATACAACATAAATGTGAAAAAAATTACATATATGTATATTTGTTAGAAATAAAACCAACATCAGATTGTAAAAGTCTTTAAATAATTTATTGTAATCTTAATACGTCTTTTTTCACATTTCTGTTCAGTTTTTTTTTTTTTTTTTTTTTTTACCTATGTGACTTGTTTGATCCACCTTCTTTTTTTATTTGTGAAACTTTTCATACCTCTACCCCTTGTTTTCATGCAATAATGTTTATGGGGGAGGGGAATAATAAATAAAATACTACAGTATTTTTTATATCTTTAACTTATCTCAAATTAATTGAAAACTGCTTTTAAATTTAGAATTGACTACAATTATATTTTCTAAATTATATGTATAATAAAGCTACAAAATAAAATCTGCTATATCAAACTGCATGCCAGAAATAGAAATTTTGTGGTCCAATAATATAAAGTGGTAGATAAAGATTAATATATATATATATATACACACACACACGCAAGAGAGCACTTTTTATGCTTATTTTTACTGCATATATCAAATCTCTTAATGAAAAACAGCGTAAACACTTTGAGTTTACATAAATGCAAATTGTCTAACTATCTAAACATTTCTTTTTTATTTTATACTAATTCCTGTAAAGGTAAAAAAAAAAAAATAAAATAAATATGCGAGTCATTTAAGTTAATTTATTAATATGAAGAAAATAAGAAAATCCCTCAAATTGTAAAAGCATTCAACAATTATTTTAACTTTAATAAAGCATGACTCACCATCAGACAAAAAAAAAAAAAAAAAAAAAAAAAAAAAACAGGCAAATGTGCAGCATGAATGCATCAGCGCATTGCAGCAACTTTTCTACAGAATCTAAAATTTTGTTTTTGAATGTGGGTTTATGCCTAAGTGAGATGTTCTCTGAGCAGTCTTTTTAAGGTGCCCTAGCACATTCTAATGCGAGTTTCTGAGAAGGCCATGGAAAAGTCGCATAGCTAGGTTAACAAGTGTGCACCTGATTCAAACCTAGTGCCTACCATCTATCAGCTTGGACGACATAATCTCTTTGCCAATGCAATAAATTTAGAATAAGAAACTTGTTTGAAATACAGATTTCAAATTCTAAAAGGACTTTTTTAAAATTGATATTTTGGTAATATTTTGATTTTTTTTTTTTTTTTTTCCCATATAAATAAAAATTTAAAAAGATTTTGGCAACAAATTTTCGTCTGTAGTCAAAGTCTGACTATAGCACAGGAACTTGGAGTCCTTGCTCTGAGCACCAAGATAAAGTACTAAACTTCCTTAAAAATGCATTCATAAATGTTTGTTGAGACTAATTTTTCAAATTTTAAAAAGAAGTAATTTAAATAAAATATTTAATAAATTTAAACAAGTTTAAATAATAATTAAAATTAAAAAAATAAAAATAATTTTTGTTTACTATTTAAACATAAAAATAAATATTTTACATGCTTAAAAATTCTATTTTAAACGTTTATTGTAATCCAAGTTATATTTTTTTTTTTTTTTTTTTTTTTTTTTGTAAGTAAAGTAAAATAAAACAAACTGTATAATACATAAAAAAAAAAAAAAAGAAAAGGCAATAACTTTAAATCTGTATTGAAGATATTTCAAGGAAAAGGCAGTTTCGTTTTTAAGGAATTTTTTTAGCCTCCCCCCCCTTTTTTTTAAAGTTATCTATTAATTTTCCTAACAAAAAAAAGTTGCTGTTTTTTAATAAAACTTTTTTACCTGGACTATTTCTTAAATTCTCTATGTAGTGTATTAATTCATAAATTGCAGTTATTTTAATAAAATATGGAAAGAAATATTTAGGGGGGGGGGGTGTCATTTGAAACATCTTTGCGTTAAAGGAATTTTGAAAAGAAATATATTTAACAAATTTAAACAAGTTTAAATAATAATTAAAATTTAAATGAAATAATTTTTGTTTACTATTTAAACATAAAAAATAAATGTTTTACAGATTTAAAAATTCTATTATAATTCTTTATCGTAATCCTTTTTTTTTTTTTTTAAGCTAAGTAAAATAAAATAAACTGTTTAATAGATTAAAAAAAAAAAAAAAAGAAAGAAAAGAAATGCAATAAATTTAAATTTGTATTGAAGATATTTTAAGAAAATGACAGTTTCGTTTTTAAAGAATTTTTTCTTTTAATTATCTATTAATTTTCCTAAAAAAAGATATTTTTTAATAAAACATTTTACTTGGTCTATTTTTTAAATTCTCTTTGTAGTCTATTAATTCATAAATTACAGTTATTGTAATAAAATATGGAAAGAAATATTTAGAGGGGGGGGGGGAATCTCTGCATTAAAGGAATTCTAAAAAGAAATAATTTAAATAACGTATTTAACAAGTTTAAATAATAATTAAAATTTAAATAAAATAATTTTCGTTTACTATTTAAACATAAAAATAAATATTTTACATATTTTAAATTTGTATTTTAATCCAAGTTTTTTTTTTTTTTTTTCTAAGATAAGTAAAAAATAAAAAATAAACTGTTTTAGAGATTTAAAAAAAAAAAAAAAAAAAAAAATGCAATAAATTTAAATCTGTATTTAAGTTATTCAAAAGAAAATGGCAGTTTCTTTCTTTCTTTTTTTTTTTTTTTAGTTCTTTTTTTAAATTATCTATAAATTTTCCTAAAAATACTGTAAAAAAAAATAGGGGTGGGGATGTTTTTGTCATTTGAAACGTCTTTGTATTATAGGAATATACATATATTAGGAAAATATGCCAAAAGGGTGATGCCTCGCCAAACTCTGTTTAACTTGCTCAAATCTAAATTCGAATCCAATAACTTGCAAAAATCCCAAGTCTGTACGCATGCTCAGTTAGCACTTTTGTAGGGAGCCGGCGCTGCGGCGAGACGCTAGTCCAACGGTCGACGGTGGAATTTCAGTTCATAGTACGTACAAGTACAATACTTGTGGGACTGGTTTGGTTATGAAAAAGGACGATAGAGCGTGACGTCAGTATCTCAATTTCAGTCTGCGCGTTGGCTTTCTTGTAGGATGTATTGGTATAGACCATTTAATAATCATTCAATATTATGTTGCTTAAATATATATATATATACTTATATAATTATATATATATGTTCTTAAAAATTATGTATTCTTATAGACAGTGCATGCAACATTATTTAAAAAAACTGCTATCAACCGCAGTAACAGTATAGTTATGCTCCCTAAAGCACACGTTGCCCTAGTAGCCGGAAAGGGGTTGTTTTGTTAGTATGTTCATAAAAATCTCTCTCACTGCAGATTTAATATCATGCTCATTCCAGATGTAATAGAATTGCCCATCTGCGCTGCACTAGTGCGACGTATCAACCTGGATCGTCCTGGATTACCAACATAGGAATATGCGGTGCCCAACCAACCAACCAGATGTAACAGTTGAAAGGTTTAACACCAGGGAAGCTAGCTGGAGAAGAAGGGGCATACATGTTTGGAGTGATGTAGTTCTAAAAATTAATAGCCAAACACACGTGTTCCACTTGTCCCTAGAAATATAATTTCAATGTTCATATTGTTGATTACGGTCACAGTTAGTATTGACTGTTTCAGTGAATTTCTTGAAATGTTGGTTAGTTTAAATTCTGTTAGACTTTTTCCTGAAAATGATGAATTTCATTAATGATTTGTTTTTTTTAGCACAGAATGTTATCTCTGAAACCCTAAACGCAATTGCATGTAACATCTCTTGTTATAAAAGATATTGTTTTTTTTTTTCAATTCCTACTATTAGTTCACACTCTCCCTATATATATCTTGTACAAATCTTGCAATCGATTTTTAACTAACTTCCCGACTAGCTAGAAATTTGAAACTTTCAGAATTGCTCCGAACACGGTGACAACACAATACTTCGAAGTCAGATTGTCGAATATTTTATTAGTTTTCTTATAATTAATTAAAATATGAAAATGATAACATCTTAATAGCGTTAATATAGCCATTAAAATATTAGCTATAATTTAATTGTTGCCAAAAAAATTTACGAGTTCATTTTATTTCAACATAAAAAATATATCATGAGAAACGGCAGTTTTTCGAGTGACGCAAGCGGAAGGACAAACTGAACGCTGCGAACTCATATATACGGTTAGTTTGACATCAAAGAGAATTGTAAAAGCCGACACTTAATATCTCAGCAAATATGCCATATTTTGTTCTGATCTTTTCAAAATAGTCTTTTATCTTCGGTCTTAATCTATCCTGAAAATTTTACATTTCTACATGCAGTATGTTTTGAGATCTGAATCTCAATTTAAAACCAAAAAGGGAAAATGTGAGGTGTAAGGATGTAAGGATGTAATGGACTAAATTCATGAAAAAATATCTCTAAAACCGCACGAACGATTTTAATTTAATTAATATATGTTGTTAATGGGATCTTTCTGAGTCTAGTAACGTTTTTTTTTTTTTTTTTCAGAAAAACTCTTGTTTTTTGTAAAAGTTGCTTTAAAAATAGGACTATATTACTCCGCCAAAATGCATGCTTTTATTCGGCGAAATTGTCGTAATTCGGTTCTTACTTTCAAGACACGTTGGTTGGCTGACCAACGTGAATGCAGTCAATGAATTATTTAAACTTTTCTTTTTCTAACGCAAAAATACTTTATTACATTTTTTATATATTTATTGTATATATACTAAGTCAAATTCACTTAAATATATTTTCTCTTCTGCTATGAAAAAGATATTTTTGTTTTCAAAATTTCATATTTAGTCAAAAAAGTATTTAGATAACATTTTAAATAAGGAAGTATTTTGTAATTTTAGATATTCCATTTTATCATAATAATGATGAAGTTACAATTTTTTAAAGCAAAAAATTTTTAATCATTCATAAACATCGATTTTAATAGCTTAATGATTTGCGATTTCTATTCATGTATTCTTCCGCACAGGGAATAGAAAAAAACAGCAAATGGAGTTTTGGCGCCATCTTTTGCTTTTAATTTAAATTAAAACATACATTTTTGCAAATATATATATATATATATATATATATATATCTTTTTAAAAATCAAAAACCTCTTTTTAAAATACAGTTAGAGTTTATTCATATATTTACTTTTCAGACTTTAAAATGACACATATTTGAAATATTAGCATAATCAAACTAATTTTTGTATTATTATTTAAAGCTATAATGGCTAGGGAATGAAAGAGCGGTACACTGTATATATATATAAAAAAAAATGAAAATATAATTAAAATTCATGAAAAATGTGTCAAATAGCAATTATTGAAAAACACATCAAAATAAATGAATAACATCTTTACTTTGAAACCCATAATAATTTATTTAAGAAATTCTCTCTCTCTTTCTTTTTTTTTTTTTTTAAATTAATTAATTTCTGCATGAAAAATTCCATTTCATAAATATTTTTAAAACTACAATAAACAAAAAACCCACATTTAATTTTAAATAATTATTTCTACATGTTTCTAAGCAATTAAAAGTTTTTTTTTTTTAAAGAAAAATAGCTTAAATATTGGAATGTATATGGTTTTATCATGAAGGTAATAATTTGGCCATCTAGTAGCTTATATTAAAACCATATACATTCTTATACTTAATTTATTTTTCTTAAAAAATAAAAAAATAAAAAAAGACAATTTTAATTGCTCAGAAACATGTAGGAATAATTATTTAAAATTAAAGGAGGGGTTTTTTGCTTATTGTAGTTGTAAATATATTTATGAAATGCAATTTTTCATGCAGAAATTAATTAATAATAAAAAAAAAAAAAATGAAAGAAAGAAAGAGAGAGAGAATTATATTTTTAAATAAATTATTATGGGATTCAAAGTAAAGATGTCATTTATTTATTTTCACGTGTTTTTCAATAATTGCTATTTGACACATTTTTCATGAATTTTAATTCTATGTTTTTTTTTTTTAATATACAGCGTATTTATCCCCTCTTTCATCCCCTAGCCATTGTTGCTTTAAATAATAATAAAAAAAAATAGTTTGATTATGTTAATATTTAAAATATGTATCATTTTAAACTCTGAAAAGTAAATATATGAATAAACTGTAACTGTATTTTAAAAAGAGATTTGTAATTTTTAAAAAGAAATATATATATAACTTGTATTTTCCATAAAACTTAAGCTTAACGTGTATTTTACTTAACTTGTATTAACTTTAGCTTAACTTGTATTTTATTTAACTTGTATTAACTTTAGCTAACTTGTATTTTCCAATATTTTTTTCTCCAAATGATTTTATATTACTTTTAAAATTATAGAAATGTAGAGTTTAATTTATATTTTGTCTATTTTTCTCCACCAAATATTTTTGTGAAATAATTGTTACCTGCACTTTTGACGAAAATTTAAATTGTGAATATTGGAGCTTAGCCTCAAAAGGGAAAAGAAAATAAATAAATTTCCATTTTTAACATTAACTTGATTTTTTAAAAATTGCTTAATTTGCATTTGTAATTTACGTAATTCGAACTTAAATTTGAAATTTCCCACTTATTATTTTAAAGACTTTGACAATCCCACTCAATATTTTTTTCTAGTGCGAAGCTTCTCCATTTTGTTTCCAAGTGGCAGGCTACTTGAAAATTTGTCAGCATGATAACGTTTGAAATACTGAATTAATTCAAACTAAATCTGTAGTGTGGATTTATCTCAGAAATGTATTTGTTATGTTCATTTGCCAACTTAATCTACCCTCTTGTTTCCCTGTGCCAGTCCACTGAAAATTTAAATTTTACATTAGAAAGGTTCTATGAACCGATTTGCTTAAAACTCCATATATACAAGCCTTCATTAAGAAATCCACGAAGTCCATTAATAAATTGTAGAATTGAAAAATTGTACAATTGTGTACAATATTGAAAAAAAAAAATGGTGGCAACTTCATAATAAAAGATAAATCAGTTTACCCTTCCTAGGAACCAGAAGGACTTGTTTCAATTTTTTGATGAATAACCCCTAAAAAGTAATGATATCAGTACAAAAAACCCTTAACGGGTTAAAAGTTTGTGACGCCACTACTTTATTGGCTGTAAGAATTTGAAATATGAGCCTTAAAAATAATGATATCAAATTTTAAGCAACGCTTTGCAATTAGTTAAAATATACATAGATTTTCTTATTTGATCATTTACTTTCTACTTTTATTTATATTTATAATGCAAACGTAATATTTTTAGCTTCAAGATCAGACAGATATATAAAATACAGACAATGATGCTTTTTCATTCGCATTTCAAATTCAAAATAACAGTTTTAAAGGTAATTATATAAAAATTCCAGTGGCGCCTCGGTGTTATTTTAAAAGATTTGTTTTTAGATTCCATTAAAATTACTTTTGTTTTGTCTAATAAAGTATATTTACACATAGAAACAGTGCTTTTAATTTTCAAATATACTGTCAAATAATTATACTTTCACTGAGTTTGCATTATAAATTAAAATTATTTATTTCAATAAATTGATTTATCTTTTGCGTCACGCTATCGAAAACTGTAAGTAAAATCTGTGTAAATATTTTCTTTACGTCACACTACCTCTTTGCGCAAATTTTCACTCAGCTGGATACTATGATACTATGTTTTGGATAGCGTGACGCAAAAGATAAATCAATTTATTGAACTAAATAATTTTAATTTATAATGCAAACTCAGTGAAAGTATAATTATTTGACAGTATATTTGAAAATTAAAAGCACTGTTTCAATGTGTAAATATACTTTATTAGACAAAACAAAAGTAATTTTAATGGAATCTAAAAACAAATCTTTTAAAATAACACCGAGGCGCCACTGGAATTTTTATATCATTCCCTTTAAAACTGTTATTTTGAATTTGAAATGCGAATGAAAAAGCATCAGTGTCTGTATTTTATATATCTGTCTGATCTTGAAACTAAAAATATTACGTTTGTATTATAAATATAAATAAAAGTAGAAAGTAAATGATCAAATAAGAAAATCTATGTATATTTTAACTAATTGCAAAGCGTTACTTAAAATTTGATATCATTATTTTTAAGACTCATATTTCAAATTCTTATAGCCATAAAGTAGCGGCGTCACAAACTTTTAACCCGTTAAGGGTTTTTTGTACTGATTATACTTTCACTGAGTTTGCATTATAAATTAAAATTATTTATTTCAATAAATTGATTTATCTTTTGCGTCCCGCTATCCAAAACATAGTATCATAGTATCAAGCTGAGTGAAAATTTGCGCAAAGAGGTAGTGTGACGTAAAGAAAATATTTACACAGATTTTACTTGCAGTTTTGGATAGCGTGACGCAAAAGATAAATCAATTTATTGAAATAAATAATTTTAATTTATAATGCAAACTCAGTGAAAGTATAATTATTTGACAGTATATTTGAAAATTAAAAGCACTGTTTCAATGTGTAAATATACTTTATTAGACAAAACAAAAGTAATTTTAATGGAATCTAAAAACAAATCTTTTAAAATAACACCGAGGCGCCACTGGAATTTTTATATCATTCCCTTTAAAACTGTTATTTTGAATTTGAAATGTGAATGAAAAAGCATCAGTGTGTGTATTTTATTTGTCTGTCTGATCTTGAAGGTAAAAATATTACGTTTGCATTATAAATATAAATAAAAGTAGAAAGTAAATGATCAAATAAGAAAATCTATGTATATTTTAACTAATTGCAAAGCGTTACTTAAAATTTGATATCATTATTTTTAAGACTCATATTTCAAATTCTTATAGCCATAAAGTAGCAGCGTCACAAACTTTTAACCCGTTAAGGGTTTTTTGTACTGATATATACACATTTAATTAAATGTGAACATTAAAAAATTATAAAAAGTTAAATTATGCATGTCACAAAAATGGACGTCATTATCACTTTAAAAATTTAATGCATATTGATAAGAGCTCTATAATTCATCAGAAAATTTAAAACATGGTATATAAAAAAGTTTTTTTTTTTTTTTAATCTTATAATTATTTTTATTTCATTTTGCACGCGCGCTTTTTATTTTCTAATACAAATTTATTAAAAAAAAAAAAACTTTTTGGATAGTGTTAAGTAGGAATTGACTTTAAATTTTTTTCTCTTATATTACTTGTTTACTGTAAAGCTACCAAAATCGCGTATTGTCCCATTTTTGCCAACAGCGTTAAATTACTATCAAATTCTACAAAAGAGATGTTCTCCATCTTACCCCTCTCATCAGTTTAAGTGGACACCCAAAAGTGCTTTTTAAAAAACTGCCATTCCAAAACTGCTTGATTACACAGGAAAAGCAGAAAAATTAAAATGCACGATTTGGAAGCCAATTTTAGTTTTTATCCCACACAAAAAATTTCTTGCTACGGACAAAAATAAGATGGCAATTCGCATTCAAAGTTGCACTGTTGAACAAAATGTCCAACTTACCCCAATTGCGTGTAGTAAGCGAAATTTTTGGTAAGTACAGTTTGACACATATTTAGAATGCACTGAAAAATGAAGTTGACTAACATTTTTTGAATTCAAAGAAAACTACGTTTCATATAAAATGTGGTGCAAAAATTATTTTTTCTTCTTTTCACAAGGCCACAGAAAAGTATTCCAATATATTAGAACTATGTTCAAAAAAGTCTCGAAACGCGTTTCAATTTGTATCATGCTGTGCTAAATTTAAGTACATTTTTGGTACGCAGATAATTTATAGATAATATGCAAGGCTATTCAAAATTAGTCGAATAATTACTAGAATGTGGTGTGGGTAGCAATTCTCTAAATAATTTGAAATATATTTAAAAATTTAATAACGACATTAAACATTTTACGAATGTCGCTACAACACTCAAACGAAGGGGTAGTACTGCCGTCACTCTAACACAAATTTTTGTCAAGTAAAACTATTTCTAAAATCGTTTTAACTGTTGTTTAAATACACTAGAAACGTCCATATATAGTACCTCATATGTTAAACCTTAAGCTGCTATGTCTATAGTAACGTAGGGTAAGAGATACACTGTAAAAAAAAATCCCGTAAGATTACGGGGAAAGCCCGGCAGAAGAGATTCCAGACAAAGCCCATAAAAAGAAACGATTAGACCATAAATTAAGTATATAATAACCTTAAATTACGTTACATGCCTGTAAAAAAACATTTTGCCCGTAAAACCAATGTTTTTTTTACGGGCTTTGTCTGGAATCTCTGCTGCCGGGCTTTCTCCGTAATCTTACGTGATTTTTTTTTTTTTTACAGTGTAGTATTATGAATGCTCCACCAGGTTATTTTTGTATATTTAATAACGTATTTTTTTTAATGCGTTATAAATTGCGTTAAAGTATACACACACACACATATATGTCTATATAAACCGCATAAAGCTTGATTAAACGGTAAAAAAAAAAAAAAAAAAAAAAAAAAAAAAAAAAATATAAAACTTGTTAAGTATATTTCATGATAAAAAAATTGAAATGACTTCATATTACAGATACATAATATTTTGAAGATAAACGCTTTATGAAGAATATGATTTTAAAGACGTTCTTAATATGGGATTTATATTCCATAAATACGCAATATGGGATTTATAATCCATAAATACCTTACTTGCAATAAAAGAAATGCTTTAAGGAACATAAATTCCTTTTAAAGTCCACTTAAATATGGTTTCCTTTTTCCACTTGATATATCAGTAATCTAGAATTCGTGAAAAATTGTGACTGGTCATTATAAAAACCAATAACTTTTCTTCATTAATAAGATTTCAGGCTTTTGATAATCGATAATGTCATTAGAATATCTCGAGTTTCATTATCTGCTTTATAGAATGCGCTTTGGATAAATCGATCTACTTTTTTCTTTAATACGATTTTTACTTGAATAAAGAAAGGATTCAGTTCAGTGAGTAAAACAACTATAGAATAGACACGTCTTGGATGTTTAAATGGTTTATAATATACATTTATAAAGATAATTTTAAATTTATAAATATTTTGAATTTTAAGGATTTTTGAAATATTTTTCGAAGTACCACAACTTTGCTTTCTTCTATATAAGTGAATAGAAAATACTGGCTTTCTAAAAATTATTGACTTTCGATTTTAAATGGATTTACACGTTTGGGATACACCTAATACGATTTTAGGGAATGCGTGAATGTGTGTTAGCAAAATTTTGTGGTGATTATATCTTATGAAGAAAAACACGAAATTTCCCCAAAATTTATATTTGTTTAGAGTTTAGACTTTAATATAAGGCTATATTGCAGTTTCATTTTTGTATAACGTCACCTAACTTCATACGTGATATATATATATATATACATATAAAAGAGTACTTCCACTCACTCACTCACTGACTCATCAACGTACAGCAAAATCTACTGGAGCCACTGACTCGAAACTGGGTCATTTTATAGAACATATAGTGTAAGCACCCCCTAAGAAGCGATTTTGCGAAATTCACACCCCAAGGGGGTGTAGGGGGCAAAATGTGATTTCACAAAAACCTTCATATCTGAAAGAAAAAAACAGATATCCGTAAAATTTTTGCTTTAAAATATAGCTAATTTAATTATCTAAAAACCTATTTCTGGAATTTTAGAAGTTCGATCTGCCAGGGGGGAAAAAGGGGCAAAACGTGATTTCACATGCGCAAAACTTGGTTTCACATACTCCTATATATCTCAAACGGAAAAACAGATATACGTGAAATTTTTGCTCTAATATATAGCTAATACAAATACCTAAAAACTAATTTCTGGAATTTTCGAAATTCAGCCCCCAACGAGAGAAGGACGGGGGGCAAAACGTGATTTGAAATAATTCTTTATGTTGCAAACAGAACAAAATATATGTGTAAGATATTTTTGCTCTAAACTATAGCTTCCATAAATGCATAAAAACTAATTTCTTTAATTTTAGAAATTCGTCCCAGGTGGGGCTTGAAAGGGGGGCTATGGAGTAAAAAAATAGAAATATAGTTAGACCGTTTAAAATTGGTACAGATATGTTTTAGAGACCTGCAAATCAAATGAGGATATTTTTGAAAGTGTAAAGTTATTAAGAGGGTCAGAAAGGTGTGTGTGGTGTGAGGGCGGAGGGGCAGAAAAATAAAAATAGAGTTATTACTTACAAACTTTGAATAAACACCATAAAATGCAATAAACTCGCAACAATTGTTTCGGGTCGAAAAAACACACGACCCTTCATCAGGCGAACAAAGTAAGCACGCCGCTTTGACTGCAGCACTCGTGCTTACTTTGTTCGCCTGATGAAGGGTCGTGTGTTTTTTCGACCCGAAACAATTGTTGCGAGTTTATTGCATTTTATGGTGTTTATTCAAAGTTTGTAAGTAATAATTTTTACAACGCCAGTTTTGTGATGCTTCTTTATTAAAAATAGAGTTAGACCGTTCAAAATTGGTACACAAAGGTTTTTGATACTTATAAATCGATTGAGGATATTTCCGAATTTGTAAAGTTATAAGAAGGGGCGGGAGGAGGGGACGGAGGTGCAAAAAATAAAAATAGAGTTAGGTCGTTCAAAATTGGTACATAGAGGTTTTTGATACTTACAAATTGATTGCGGATATTTTTGAATTTGTAAAGTTATTAAATTGGTTGATGGAGGTTTTTGATACCTACAAATCTATTGCGTATATTTTCGAATTTGTAAAATTCTTAGGATAGACGGGAAAAGGAGGTGAAAGGGCAAAAATATATAAATAAGAGTTAGAGCGCTGAAAATTAGTGTTGTTAGGTTTTGAGGCCCGATAAATCGATTGCGGATATTTTCGAAAGTACAGAATTATTACGAAGGGCGGGAGGGATCGGTCGCAGTGGTAAAAATAAAGAAATTCAGATAAAATGTTAGAAATTAGTATTATAAGGTTTAAGAGCACGAAATAACGACTGCGAGTATTTTTTTAAGTCTAAAATAATTAGGAGGGGCGGGAACGGTAGGTGAAGGAGCATGCGAGCCTTGCGCGCCTGTATGCGCTGACTCTGGCATTGGTGGCCCGAACCGATTATTCCTCTGATGGGAATTTTTTTTTTTTTTTTTTATTTATGTTTTTCTCTTACGATAATATAGTGATTCATTAAGAGTGTTAAATAATAAATAATAAGTATAAATGCGCGCGCGTAGTGCACAATTGCCTACTCTGCCAAGGACAGTGGGGACCCGTTGCGACATTTTTTCCAATCACATATTTTTTCTCTTCGCATGATAAAAATTGATGCAATTTTGAGAATTCATTATCTATAGTGATTCATTTAAAAATAGTGACCAGCGAAGCGGGCGTAGCCTGCTAGTATATACATATATAAATATTAAGTGAAAAACTATGCTGCTTCAATTTGAATGCATATCGGTCTATAAGTATGCAGCTTTTTAATATGCATCAATCATGTAATTTTTTTTCTTTATATAGGTTTTATACAATTTTTTGAAACATATTACATTAAAATGATACAGAACAGGGGTGGCCAACCTATGTGCCCCGGGCTGCATGCGGCCCGCGAGGGAATTAGCAATGTTTAAAATTTTAGAACTTTGGTTAAAAATTAATAAATCTGTTCTGAATTTTTGAATAGAAAATATCTTTCAGCGGTTACTAAATTAAACAATCAACTTACGGTTGTAAAAAAATTATTAAATCCATTATGGATTCTTTTTATTATAGCCATTAATGTATAGTATCTATATAGTAATAGGCAAGCATGAAATTTGTAGTACACTTTTAACATAGTAATTATGGGAGTAGAGAGTTGAAAATGGTATCATTCGAAAGATATGATTAGCCAGATGTGCAGAATACAAAAACTATTTTTTTATAATGTCAAGAAGGTATTTAAAAATACTTTTATTTTTTATACATTTTCCTTCATTTTTTCCTTTTATACATGTATTCTTTTACATTAAAAAATACCTAAAAGTAGAAATTTGTTCATTCTGGCAATTTTTTAAAACTCAAATAAAATAATAGACACAGAAATCTGTAATATGTATTAACATTATAATCTCGACTACAGATTTTTTATTCTAAAAGAAAAAATCTATTTGAATAGCCGAAATTTGAGTGAATGAGTGGTAGATCGAAAGTTTACATTGTTGAAAATAAATGCAAGTTAAATAATCTGGTGTGTCACTTTCACGACTTTCTCTTACCCTGCAATTTAATACTATAAATACAGGTTGGAGATTAAGAGGTAAGATAACGAGTACTGTTATGTAAACCCATGTTAAACAATTAAAATTAGACTTCGGGAGAATTTTATATGATAAATAGTTCTGCGTGAAGGGGTCTACAGCCCCCCTCAACCCCCCGTTTCATTAATGCACCTACATTTATATAGAATTTAATTCTGTTACTAAAATTAAAAGTTTATTTAAAATTATACAGACAATTTTCACACGCAACACTCATTGAAACTTATCAATCGTGACCAAACTTTTCCAGCAACAAACTTATATTAACTGCCAAATACAAAATTTGGATCTTCTAAAATTATTCGTTTTTAAGTTACTCTAAGAGACACAGACAAAGAACAAACCTAAAAAACTCGACTGCGGTAATCAGGAAGCCTCAAAACGGGTAAATATACAAAATACAAGCGATGAATGTTTAGCTTAAAACATACATTATTTACCATATCACTATGAGGAATTTATTTCAATTCCCGAACAGCTTTCCTGGAAATGGTAAAACCTTATTAGCAAAGCACATCCACTAATAACAAATAACTAGTGTGTTGTGGCCACCCCACAACTTTCTTCTATATTTTCCGATACAAATTCACTCAGTAAAACTAATTTATTAAAATTATTATTTAAAAAAATTATCTTCCATGTTAATGCAGACGATTTCCATATTAGAGAAGTAGTATAACACAAAATATTAAAAAAAAGTTGAATTTATTCTCAATATTACATAATTCTTTTTTTTTTTTTGGTTAAAAATGAAAAAAAAATCGATAACTTTATTTTAAATTATCGCATATCGATGGTTCAACCATTCGTTTTAAAAGTATTGGCGAGCTCTTTTGAAAGATACCCATCATGAAAATTTACTCCTCTCGAGGGGGGAGGCGAGGCTCCTACATACGCAATTTTTTTTTCCCAATTGACTATCTCTATTACAAAAAATGTATATTCGTTTCATTTTGTTTAGTGCAGTCTATAGATATAAAATTCTACTCACCTGCAATTTCCCCCATAGACGTAATGTATTTGAATACTTTTGAGTGTCCCTGTACACGAACCATTTGCTTCATCTCAACGAAAAGCTTAGTGTAGCATCCCTATATGATACACATTTAGCATACCGGAATTTCTGCTACTATTTGTTCTTGAGATATGTTGATAACACACACAGAGGCAGACACACAGACCATTCGCTAAAAACATGATTTTTGTATTCAGGGGACCTCAGAACATGTAAATATAACAAAAACTCACGTTCGAAAATTTGACCCTAAAACAATACTTTCTCGACCCTATGGGTAAGAAAAAGTAAAAAGGATTCAATTTATGAGAGTTTTTTTTTTTTTCTAATTTTATTAATGTCTAATTTCATTTTTATTTTCTTTCTTCCTTTCTTTTCTTTTGTTTCTCTTTTTTTTCTTTTTTTTCTTTTCTTTTCTTTTTCTTTTTTTTTTTTTTTTTTTTTTGTGTGAGTTACACAGTTCTAATTTGAAGACATATTTTTAAGCAAAAAGATAATGCATTCCAATTAACTGCAATTGACTATTTATTTAAAAAAAAAAACTAGTATGTTTTGGCCACCAGAAGATTTTCTTCTATATTTTCCTGTACGTATTCACTCAGTAACAATATTAAAAATTAAAAAAAAGGTTTTTTTTCGTTAAAAGTAAAAAAAAAATCGATAAATTTGTTTTAAATTATTTATAGTTCAATCGTTCGTTTTAACGGTATTGACGAGATCCTTCGAAAGATACCCATCTTGAAAATTTACCTCCCCCGGGGGGTACTCCCCTCCCAGAGGGAAGGCGATGCCCCCACATCCACAGAATTTTTTTCCTAGTTAACTACTACTATTATCAATAATTTATATTAATTTTACAGTCACAAATTAAAAATAACTCTGATTATGTACATTTATACGAAATTTTGTCCTATACTGCCATATTAAAAATTTAGAAAAAATGCGATCACAGCGCCACCTTTTGAGTGATTGATCCCAAATGTAATCAGCACCAGTTTATGTTGGGGACCAACTAAATACCAAGTTTGGTTAAATTTCGTTTAAAAAAAAATACAAATTTTTTTCAGCTTTTTTTTTTTGTTGTTAAAAGTAAAAAAAAATTGATAACTTTGTTTTAAACTATCACAGATTTATAGTTCAACCATTCCTTTTAAAGGTATTGACGAGACCTTTCGAAAGATAACCATCTTGAAACCCCCCCTCCCCTGGGGGTACTTTCCTCCAGGGTGGGGGAACCGATGCCCCCACATGCCGAAATTTTTTTTCCTAGTTAACTACTACTATTGTCAATAATTCATATTAATTTTATAGTCACACGTTTAATATAACTCTCATTATGCACATTTATACGAAATTTTGTCCTATACTGCCATGTTAAAAGTTTACAAAAAATGCGATCACTGCGCCACCTGTTGAGCGATTTATCCCCAAATCTAATGAGCACCAGTTTATGTCAGGGTGCAACTAAATACCAACTTTGGTTAAATTTCATTCGTTGGTGCTTGAGATAAAGCGTCTACAAAAAAGTGATACAGACAGACAGACAGACATTAAAAAAAAACAATCAATCCGTGTTCTGGACATCCCAAAACGTGTAAATCCATAAAAAAACGGAGGTCCAAAATTTTCGCGAATCCAATACTTTCTCTATATTACATATAGAAGAAAGTAAAAAAAGTCCTTCCGGCTCATTCGGAAGGATAGGTTGATTTCTTTCTCCTTATCGAGTAGCCGCCATTTTGTTTTAAAATGGCGGCTACAAATTATTAATGGACTTCGTGATAGATAACGGATTTGGTGATACTTAAATGATAAATCCATTTTTCAAGTTTTATTTGAATTGATTAAGTATTTTAAAAGTTCCGTGATAACAAATTTTCAAGTGGCCGCCACTTGCAAACAATATAATGGAGCAAGTTGCACGGCAAACTCGTCCAAGATATTTAAAGCATAAGTTCACTGTCAGACTTTGGTTCGAATCAGTGCAGTGTTTCAAAAGTTTTTGTTATGACAAATTTTCAACTGGCAGTCTAAACGACTGCAACTTGGAAACAAAATTACTAAAACTACTACTACTTTAAAACTACTACTACTAAACTACTTTATTGGCTGTAAGAATTTGAAATATGAGCCTTAAAAATAATGATATCAAATTTTAAGCAACGCTTTGCAATTAGTTAAAATATACATAGATTTTCTTATTTGATCATTTACTTTCTACTTTTATTTATATTTATAATGCAAACGTAATATTTTTAGCTTCAAGATCAGACAGATATATAAAATACAGACAATGATGCTTTTTCATTCGCATTTCAAATTCAAAATAACAGTTTTAAAGGTAATTATATAAAAATTCCAGTGGCGCCTCGGTGTTATTTTAAAAGATTTGTTTTTAGATTCCATTAAAATTACTTTTGTTTTGTCTAATAAAGTATATTTACACATAGAAACAGTGCTTTTAATTTTCAAATATACTGTCAAATAATTATACTTTCACTGAGTTTGCATTATAAATTAAAATTATTTATTTCAATAAATTGATTTATCTTTTGCGTCACGCTATCGAAAACTGTAAGTAAAATCTGTGTAAATATTTTCTTTACGTCACACTACCTCTTTGCGCAAATTTTCACTCAGCTGGATACTATGATACTATGTTTTGGATAGCGTGACGCAAAAGATAAATCAATTTATTGAACTAAATAATTTTAATTTATAATGCAAACTCAGTGAAAGTATAATTATTTGACAGTATATTTGAAAATTAAAAGCACTGTTTCAATGTGTAAATATACTTTATTAGACAAAACAAAAGTAATTTTAATGGAATCTAAAAACAAATCTTTTAAAATAACACCGAGGCGCCACTGGAATTTTTATATCATTCCCTTTAAAACTGTTATTTTGAATTTGAAATGCGAATGAAAAAGCATCAGTGTCTGTATTTTATATATCTGTCTGATCTTGAAACTAAAAATATTACGTTTGCATTATAAATATAAATAAAAGTAGAAAGTAAATGATCAAATAAGAAAATCTATGTATATTTTAACTAATTGCAAAGCGTTACTTAAAATTTGATATCATTATTTTTAAGACTCATATTTCAAATTCTTATAGCCATAAAGTAGCGGCGTCACAAACTTTTAACCCGTTAAGGGTTTTTTGTACTGATTATACTTTCACTGAGTTTGCATTATAAATTAAAATTATTTATTTCAATAAATTGATTTATCTTTTGCGTCCCGCTATCCAAAACATAGTATCATAGTATCAAGCTGAGTGAAAATTTGCGCAAAGAGGTAGTGTGACGTAAAGAAAATATTTACACAGATTTTACTTGCAGTTTTGGATAGCGTGACGCAAAAGATAAATCAATTTATTGAAATAAATAATTTTAATTTATAATGCAAACTCAGTGAAAGTATAATTATTTGACAGTATATTTGAAAATTAAAAGCACTGTTTCAATGTGTAAATATACTTTATTAGACAAAACAAAAGTAATTTTAATGGAATCTAAAAACAAATCTTTTAAAATAACACCGAGGCGCCACTGGAATTTTTATATCATTCCCTTTAAAACTGTTATTTTGAATTTGAAATGTGAATGAAAAAGCATCAGTGTGTGTATTTTATTTGTCTGTCTGATCTTGAAGGTAAAAATATTACGTTTGCATTATAAATATAAATAAAAGTAGAAAGTAAATGATCAAATAAGAAAATCTATGTATATTTTAACTAATTGCAAAGCGTTACTTAAAATTTGATATCATTATTTTTAAGACTCATATTTCAAATTCTTATAGCCATAAAGTAGCAGCGTCACAAACTTTTAACCCGTTAAGGGTTTTTTGTACTGATATATACACATTTAATTAAATGTGAACATTAAAAAATTATAAAAAGTTAAATTATGCATGTCACAAAAATGGACGTCATTATCACTTTAAAAATTTAATGCATATTGATAAGAGCTCTATAATTCATCAGAAAATTTAAAACATGGTATATAAAAAAGTTTTTTTTTTTTTTTAATCTTATAATTATTTTTATTTCATTTTGCACGCGCGCTTTTTATTTTCTAATACAAATTTATTAAAAAAAAAAAAACTTTTTGGATAGTGTTAAGTAGGAATTGACTTTAAATTTTTTTCTCTTATATTACTTGTTTACTGTAAAGCTACCAAAATCGCGTATTGTCCCATTTTTGCCAACAGCGTTAAATTACTATCAAATTCTACAAAAGAGATGTTCTCCATCTTACCCCTCTCATCAGTTTAAGTGGACACCCAAAAGTGCTTTTTAAAAAACTGCCATTCCAAAACTGCTTGATTACACAGGAAAAGCAGAAAAATTAAAATGCACGATTTGGAAGCCAATTTTAGTTTTTATCCCACACAAAAAATTTCTTGCTACGGACAAAAATAAGATGGCAATTCGCATTCAAAGTTGCACTGTTGAACAAAATGTCCAACTTACCCCAATTGCGTGTAGTAAGCGAAATTTTTGGTAAGTACAGTTTGACACATATTTAGAATGCACTGAAAAATGAAGTTGACTAACATTTTTTGAATTCAAAGAAAACTACGTTTCATATAAAATGTGGTGCAAAAATTATTTTTTCTTCTTTTCACAAGGCCACAGAAAAGTATTCCAATATATTAGAACTATGTTCAAAAAAGTCTCGAAACGCGTTTCAATTTGTATCATGCTGTGCTAAATTTAAGTACATTTTTGGTACGCAGATAATTTATAGATAATATGCAAGGCTATTCAAAATTAGTCGAATAATTACTAGAATGTGGTGTGGGTAGCAATTCTCTAAATAATTTGAAATATATTTAAAAATTTAATAACGACATTAAACATTTTACGAATGTCGCTACAACACTCAAACGAAGGGGTAGTACTGCCGTCACTCTAACACAAATTTTTGTCAAGTAAAACTATTTCTAAAATCGTTTTAACTGTTGTTTAAATACACTAGAAACGTCCATATATAGTACCTCATATGTTAAACCTTAAGCTGCTATGTCTATAGTAACGTAGGGTAAGAGATACACTGTAAAAAAAAATCCCGTAAGATTACGGGGAAAGCCCGGCAGAAGAGATTCCAGACAAAGCCCATAAAAAGAAACGATTAGACCATAAATTAAGTATATAATAACCTTAAATTACGTTACATGCCTGTAAAAAAACATTTTGCCCGTAAAACCAATGTTTTTTTTACGGGCTTTGTCTGGAATCTCTGCTGCCGGGCTTTCTCCGTAATCTTACGTGATTTTTTTTTTTTTTACAGTGTAGTATTATGAATGCTCCACCAGGTTATTTTTGTATATTTAATAACGTATTTTTTTTAATGCGTTATAAATTGCGTTAAAGTATACACACACACACATATATGTCTATATAAACCGCATAAAGCTTGATTAAACGGTAAAAAAAAAAAAAAAAAAAAAAAAAAAAAAAAAAAAAATATAAAACTTGTTAAGTATATTTCATGATAAAAAAATTGAAATGACTTCATATTACAGATACATAATATTTTGAAGATAAACGCTTTATGAAGAATATGATTTTAAAGACGTTCTTAATATGGGATTTATATTCCATAAATACGCAATATGGGATTTATAATCCATAAATACCTTACTTGCAATAAAAGAAATGCTTTAAGGAACATAAATTCCTTTTAAAGTCCACTTAAATATGGTTTCCTTTTTCCACTTGATATATCAGTAATCTAGAATTCGTGAAAAATTGTGACTGGTCATTATAAAAACCAATAACTTTTCTTCATTAATAAGATTTCAGGCTTTTGATAATCGATAATGTCATTAGAATATCTCGAGTTTCATTATCTGCTTTATAGAATGCGCTTTGGATAAATCGATCTACTTTTTTCTTTAATACGATTTTTACTTGAATAAAGAAAGGATTCAGTTCAGTGAGTAAAACAACTATAGAATAGACACGTCTTGGATGTTTAAATGGTTTATAATATACATTTATAAAGATAATTTTAAATTTATAAATATTTTGAATTTTAAGGATTTTTGAAATATTTTTCGAAGTACCACAACTTTGCTTTCTTCTATATAAGTGAATAGAAAATACTGGCTTTCTAAAAATTATTGACTTTCGATTTTAAATGGATTTACACGTTTGGGATACACCTAATACGATTTTAGGGAATGCGTGAATGTGTGTTAGCAAAATTTTGTGGTGATTATATCTTATGAAGAAAAACACGAAATTTCCCCAAAATTTATATTTGTTTAGAGTTTAGACTTTAATATAAGGCTATATTGCAGTTTCATTTTTGTATAACGTCACCTAACTTCATACGTGATATATATATATATACATATAAAAGAGTACTTCCACTCACTCACTCACTGACTCATCAACGTACAGCAAAATCTACTGGAGCCACTGACTCGAAACTGGGTCATTTTATAGAACATATAGTGTAAGCACCCCCTAAGAAGCGATTTTGCGAAATTCACACCCCAAGGGGGTGTAGGGGGCAAAATGTGATTTCACAAAAACCTTCATATCTGAAAGAAAAAAACAGATATCCGTAAAATTTTTGCTTTAAAATATAGCTAATTTAATTATCTAAAAACCTATTTCTGGAATTTTAGAAGTTCGATCTGCCAGGGGGGAAAAAGGGGCAAAACGTGATTTCACATGCGCAAAACTTGGTTTCACATACTCCTATATATCTCAAACGGAAAAACAGATATACGTGAAATTTTTGCTCTAATATATAGCTAATACAAATACCTAAAAACTAATTTCTGGAATTTTCGAAATTCAGCCCCCAACGAGAGAAGGACGGGGGGCAAAACGTGATTTGAAATAATTCTTTATGTTGCAAACAGAACAAAATATATGTGTAAGATATTTTTGCTCTAAACTATAGCTTCCATAAATGCATAAAAACTAATTTCTTTAATTTTAGAAATTCGTCCCAGGTGGGGCTTGAAAGGGGGGCTATGGAGTAAAAAAATAGAAATATAGTTAGACCGTTTAAAATTGGTACAGATATGTTTTAGAGACCTGCAAATCAAATGAGGATATTTTTGAAAGTGTAAAGTTATTAAGAGGGTCAGAAAGGTGTGTGTGGTGTGAGGGCGGAGGGGCAGAAAAATAAAAATAGAGTTATTACTTACAAACTTTGAATAAACACCATAAAATGCAATAAACTCGCAACAATTGTTTCGGGTCGAAAAAACACACGACCCTTCATCAGGCGAACAAAGTAAGCACGCCGCTTTGACTGCAGCACTCGTGCTTACTTTGTTCGCCTGATGAAGGGTCGTGTGTTTTTTCGACCCGAAACAATTGTTGCGAGTTTATTGCATTTTATGGTGTTTATTCAAAGTTTGTAAGTAATAATTTTTACAACGCCAGTTTTGTGATGCTTCTTTATTAAAAATAGAGTTAGACCGTTCAAAATTGGTACACAAAGGTTTTTGATACTTATAAATCGATTGAGGATATTTCCGAATTTGTAAAGTTATAAGAAGGGGCGGGAGGAGGGGACGGAGGTGCAAAAAATAAAAATAGAGTTAGGTCGTTCAAAATTGGTACATAGAGGTTTTTGATACTTACAAATTGATTGCGGATATTTTTGAATTTGTAAAGTTATTAAATTGGTTGATGGAGGTTTTTGATACCTACAAATCTATTGCGTATATTTTCGAATTTGTAAAATTCTTAGGATAGACGGGAAAAGGAGGTGAAAGGGCAAAAATATATAAATAAGAGTTAGAGCGCTGAAAATTAGTGTTGTTAGGTTTTGAGGCCCGATAAATCGATTGCGGATATTTTCGAAAGTACAGAATTATTACGAAGGGCGGGAGGGATCGGTCGCAGTGGTAAAAATAAAGAAATTCAGATAAAATGTTAGAAATTAGTATTATAAGGTTTAAGAGCACGAAATAACGACTGCGAGTATTTTTTTAAGTCTAAAATAATTAGGAGGGGCGGGAACGGTAGGTGAAGGAGCATGCGAGCCTTGCGCGCCTGTATGCGCTGACTCTGGCATTGGTGGCCCGAACCGATTATTCCTCTGATGGGAATTTTTTTTTTTTTTTTAATTTATGTTTTTCTCTTACGATAATATAGTGATTCATTAAGAGTGTTAAATAATAAATAATAAGTATAAATGCGCGCGCGTAGTGCACAATTGCCTACTCTGCCAAGGACAGTGGGGACCCGTTGCGACATTTTTTCCAATCACATATTTTTTCTCTTCGCATGATAAAAATTGATGCAATTTTGAGAATTCATTATCTATAGTGATTCATTTAAAAATAGTGACCAGCGAAGCGGGCGTAGCCTGCTAGTATATACATATATAAATATTAAGTGAAAAACTATGCTGCTTCAATTTGAATGCATATCGGTCTATAAGTATGCAGCTTTTTAATATGCATCAATCATGTAATTTTTTTTCTTTATATAGGTTTTATACAATTTTTTGAAACATATTACATTAAAATGATACAGAACAGGGGTGGCCAACCTATGTGCCCCGGGCTGCATGCGGCCCGCGAGGGAATTAGCAATGTTTAAAATTTTAGAACTTTGGTTAAAAATTAATAAATCTGTTCTGAATTTTTGAATAGAAAATATCTTTCAGCGGTTACTAAATTAAACAATCAACTTACGGTTGTAAAAAAATTATTAAATCCATTATGGATTCTTTTTATTATAGCCATTAATGTATAGTATCTATATAGTAATAGGCAAGCATGAAATTTGTAGTACACTTTTAACATAGTAATTATGGGAGTAGAGAGTTGAAAATGGTATCATTCGAAAGATATGATTAGCCAGATGTGCAGAATACAAAAACTATTTTTTTATAATGTCAAGAAGGTATTTGAAAATACTTTTATTTTTTATACATTTTCCTTCATTTTTTCCTTTTATACATGTATTCTTTTACATTAAAAAATACCTAAAAGTAGAAATTTGTTCATTCTGGCAATTTTTTAAAACTCAAATAAAATAATAGACACAGAAATCTGTAATATGTATTAACATTATAATCTCGACTACAGATTTTTTATTCTAAAAGAAAAAATCTATTTGAATAGCCGAAATTTGAGTGAATGAGTGGTAGATCGAAAGTTTACATTGTTGAAAATAAATGCAAGTTAAATAATCTGGTGTGTCACTTTCACGACTTTCTCTTACCCTGCAATTTAATACTATAAATACAGGTTGGAGATTAAGAGGTAAGATAACGAGTACTGTTATGTAAACCCATGTTAAACAATTAAAATTAGACTTCGGGAGAATTTTATATGATAAATAGTTCTGCGTGAAGGGGTCTACAGCCCCCCTCAACCCCCCGTTTCATTAATGCACCTACATTTATATAGAATTTAATTCTGTTACTAAAATTAAAAGTTTATTTAAAATTATACAGACAATTTTCACACGCAACACTCATTGAAACTTATCAATCGTGACCAAACTTTTCCAGCAACAAACTTATATTAACTGCCAAATACAAAATTTGGATCTTCTAAAATTATTCGTTTTTAAGTTACTCTAAGAGACACAGACAAAGAACAAACCTAAAAAACTCGACTGCGGTAATCAGGAAGCCTCAAAACGGGTAAATATACAAAATACAAGCGATGAATGTTTAGCTTAAAACATACATTATTTACCATATCACTATGAGGAATTTATTTCAATTCCCGAACAGCTTTCCTGGAAATGGTAAAACCTTATTAGCAAAGCACATCCACTAATAACAAATAACTAGTGTGTTGTGGCCACCCCACAACTTTCTTCTATATTTTCCGATACAAATTCACTCAGTAAAACTAATTTATTAAAATTATTATTTAAAAAAATTATCTTCCATGTTAATGCAGACGATTTCCATATTAGAGAAGTAGTATAACACACAATATTAAAAAAAAGTTGAATTTATTCTCAATATTACATAATTCTTTTTTTTTTTTTGGTTAAAAATGAAAAAAAAATCGATAACTTTATTTTAAATTATCGCATATCGATGGTTCAACCATTCGTTTTAAAAGTATTGGCGAGCTCTTTTGAAAGATACCCATCATGAAAATTTACTGCTCTCGAGGGGGGAGGCGAGGCTCCTACATACGCAAATTTTTTTTCCCAATTGACTATCTCTATTACAAAAAATGTATATTCGTTTCATTTTGTTTAGTGCAGTCTATAGATATAAAATTCTACTCACCTGCAATTTCCCCCATAGACGTAATGTATTTGAATACTTTTGAGTGTCCCTGTACACGAACCATTTGCTTCATCTCAACGAAAAGCTTAGTGTAGCATCCCTATATGATACACATTTAGCATACCGGAATTTCTGCTACTATTTGTTCTTGAGATATGTTGATAACACACACAGAGGCAGACACACAGACCATTCGCTAAAAACATGATTTTTGTATTCAGGGGACCTCAGAACATGTAAATATAACAAAAACTCACGTTCGAAAATTTGACCCTAAAACAATACTTTCTCGACCCTATGGGTAAGAAAAAGTAAAAAGGATTCAATTTATGAGAGTTTTTTTTTTCTAATTTTATTAATGTCTAATTTCATTTTTATTTTCTTTCTTCCTTTCTTTTCTTTTGTTTCTCTTTTTTTTTTCTTTTGTTTCTCTTTTTTTTCTTTTTTTTCTTTTCTTTTCTTTTTTCTTTTTTTTTTTTTGTGTGAGTTACGCAGTTCTAATTTGAAGACATATTTTTAAGCAAAAAGATAATGCATTCCAATTAACTGCAATTGACTATTTATTTAAAAAAAAAACTAGTATGTTTTGGCCACCAGAAGATTTTCTTCTATATTTTCCTGTACGTATTCACTCAGTAACAATATTAAAAATTAAAAAAAAGGTTTTTTTTCGTTAAAAGTAAAAAAAAAATCGATAAATTTGTTTTAAATTATTTATAGTTCAATCGTTCGTTTTAACGGTATTGACGAGATCCTTCGAAAGATACCCATCTTGAAAATTTACCTCCCCCGGGGGGTACTCCCCTCCCAGAGGGAAGGCGATGCCCCCACATCCACAGAATTTTTTTCCTAGTTAACTACTACTATTATCAATAATTTATATTAATTTTACAGTCACAAATTAAAAATAACTCTGATTATGTACATTTATACGAAATTTTGTCCTATACTGCCATATTAAAAATTTAGAAAAAATGCGATCACAGCGCCACCTTTTGAGTGATTGATCCCAAATGTAATCAGCACCAGTTTATGTTGGGGACCAACTAAATACCAAGTTTGGTTAAATTTCGTTTAAAAAAAAATACAATTTTTTTTCAGCTTTTTTTTTTTTTGTTAAAAGTAAAAAAAAATTTATAACTTTGTTTTAAACTATCACAGATTTATAGTTCAACCATTCCTTTTAAAGGTATTGACGAGACCTTTCGAAAGATAACCATCTTGAAACCCCCCCTCCCCTGGGGGTACTTTCCTCCAGGGTGGGGGAACCGATGCCCCCACATGCCGAAATTTTTTTTCCTAGTTAACTACTACTATTGTCAATAATTCATATTAATTTTATAGTCACACGTTTAATATAACTCTCATTATGCACATTTATACGAAATTTTGTCCTATACTGCCATGTTAAAAGTTTACAAAAAATGCGATCACTGCGCCACCTGTTGAGCGATTTATCCCCAAATCTAATGAGCACCAGTTTATGTCAGGGTGCAACTAAATACCAACTTTGGTTAAATTTCATTCGTTGGTGCTTGAGATAAAGCGTCTACAAAAAAGTGATACAGACAGACAGACAGACATTAAAAAAAAACAATCAATCCGTGTTCTGGACATCCCAAAACGTGTAAATCCATAAAAAAACGGAGGTCCAAAATTTTCGCGAATCCAATACTTTCTCTATATTACATACAGAAGAAAGTAAAAAAAGTCCTTCCGGCTCATTCGGAAGGATAGGTTGATTTCTTTCTCCTTATCGAGTAGCCGCCATTTTGTTTTAAAATGGCGGCTACAAATTATTAATGGACTTCGTGATAGATAACGGATTTGGTGATACTTAAATGATAAATCCATTTTTCAAGTTTTATTTGAATTGATTAAGTATTTTAAAAGTTCCGTGATAACAAATTTTCAAGTGGCCGCCACTTGCAAACAATATAATGGAGCAAGTTGCACGGCAAACTCGTCCAAGATATTTAAAGCATAAGTTCACTGTCAGACTTTGGTTCGAATCAGTGCAGTGTTTCAAAAGTTTTTGTTATGACAAATTTTCAACTGGCAGTCTAAACGACTGCAACTTGGAAACAAAATGGCGAAGCAACTTGTCCAGCGAAATCATACAAGATATTTGTATGATAAATTCAAAGTCCAACTGTCGTTCAAATTAAATAAGTATTTCAAAAATTATCGTGATAAGAAAATTTCAAGTGGTACCGTGATTTCAAGTGCCACCACTTGAAAAAAAAAAGCGGAATGAGATGCCCAGCGAACTTACCTGTGATGTATGAATGGTAAATCCCTTACCCAACTTGATGGGAATTGATTCAGTGTTACAAAAGTTATCATAATGACAAATTTTTAAGTGGCTGCCACTTGGAAATAAAATTGCAGATCAAGTTACCCAGTTACCAAGCAAACGTATCGAAGATATTTGAACCATAAATTCATTATCCAACCTTTGTTTGAATCAATTTAGTATTTTAAAAGTTAATCTTGATAGCGCATTTTCAAGTGGCAGCATAATTTCAAGTGGCTGCAACTTGGAAACAAGAAGTTGGAACAAGTTGCCCAGTGAACTCATCCAAGATAATTCTATGATGAGATCACTGTTGAACTTTGGTTCGAACTGAATCAGAATTTAAATTGTTATCATCATATAAGTTTTCAAGTGATAGCCTAATTTCAAGTTGTCTTGCTTAGTTTATAACAACCACGCTTTGTTATAAATGGCAGATAAAGTTCATTATTAAAGTTGATTGAGATACTTATATGGTCTATGTATACATAAAAATTCGAATAAATTCGGAATACGCTTTTTACAATTTGAATTTGAAATTTTCAAGTGGTCTCCACTTAAAAATAAAATGGTGGAGCAACTTGGTTAAGAAACATCAAATATATTCATAAGATAAGTCAAGACACTGTCCAAATTTAGTTCAATTTGGAGTATTTTTTCGGAAGTTATCGTGATTTTAAATTTTCAAGTGGTAGCCTGATTTCAAGTGGCCCCACTTAACTTAAGATATTCGCCACTTTATTAAAAATGACGGATAAATTTCATTAATAAACTTCATTAATAAACTTCATTCAGACACTTACATAACCATAAGCATTTATCAAAATTCAAACAAATTCGGAATACGCTCTTTACAATTTGAATTTGAAATTTTCAGTGGTCTCCACTTGGAAACAAAATGACGGAGCAACTTGAGTAACAAACTTATCTAAGATATTTATAAGATGATTTAAGACACTGTCCAAATTTGGTTCGATTTGGAGTATTATTTCGGAAGTTACTGTGATTTTAAATTTTCAACAGGAAGCCTGATTTCAAGTGGCCCCGCTTAACTTAAGATATCCGTCACTTTATTAAAAATGGCGGATAAATTCCATTAATAAACTTCATTGAGACCCTTATGTGGTCTATATTTACATCAAAATTCAAGCAAATCTTGCTTTAAACACGCATTTTGCAAATGTGGGTTTGAAATATTCAAGTGGCTGCCACTTGAAAACAAAATGGCAGAGCAACTTGATTAACAAACTCATCTAAGATATAATCAATAAATTTCCAAAATAATTTGTAAAGTAAAAAAAATCATCTACGATATTTATAAGATAAGTTAAGACACTGTCCAAATTTGGTTCGATTTGGAGTATTATTTTGGAAGTTATTGTGAGATTTTAAATTTTCAAGTGGTAACCTGATTTCAAGTGGTCCCGGTTATATTAAGATATAAACCACTTTGCTTTAAATACTCTTTTTACAATGTGGGTTTGAAATATTCAAGTGGCTTTCACTTGAAAATAAAAAGTCGGAGCAGCTTGGTTAAAGAACTCATTCAAGATAAACTGCTGTTTGTAAAAAATGCAACGCCATGAAGGAATCATCAGAATTAAATGAAATTTAATGCACAAACGACTTGTATTGGTAGAAATAAGTGACGAAATTTTCAAAGCAAAAAAAAAAAAAAAAAATTAAGTATCCGAAATTAGTATTTGATGTAGCCACCATGCGCTGCAGTAAGTGCTGCTATACGACGTGGCACGGAGTCAAACAGATTTTGAATGTCTGCTTGTGGAAGAGAATTCCATATTGCTTGTATGCGCCAAAGTTCGTCTTTTGAAGCTGCAGAACGCGGATCACGAGCGAGACGCCGACCAACCAAATCCCACACTAGCTCAATAGGCCACATATCTGGCGAATAAGCGGGCCAAGGAAGAAGTTGCATGTATTGGGCTGAACAGAAGTCTCGAACAGTTTTTGCAACATGTGGGCGTGCATTATCCTGTTGAAAGATAGCTCCAGGTATGCCTTGAAAGAAGGGAACGACTTCGGGCTGTAGCACTTCACAGACGTACTTGTTGCTATTGAGATTACCCTCAATTCGTAGCAAATTGGATCGTCCATGATACGAAATTGCACCCTAGATCATAACTGCGGGTGTTCAGCCACTATGTCGTTCGATAACGCACTCTGGAAGGCAGCGTTGACCACCATAGCGTCTAAAAGGAATGCTGCCAACATGGTCCCACAAATTGAAGCGTGATTCATCTGAAAAGACAACTTGGTGCCAATCAGCTTGCTTTGCTCTGTGCTCATGAGCCCATTGCAGACGCAGCCGTCGATGATTTGCCGTGAGGGGGATCCTGTATAAAGGCACCCTTGCACTCAGTCCACGGTGCAGCAGACGTCGACGAATTGACGAAGCCGACATTAGTACACCTGTAGCAGTGGACTAACGTGCTGCCAACTGCATGGAGGAATCTGTACGGTCATTCACCGCCATGCGGAGCAGGTGTCGATCGTCGCGCGCTGACGTCACCTTCCGTCGTTCACTGCTAGTTTTTCAAGTTGTTCGGTGCTGGTCGGTCCACTGCTTCCAAACTCGCATCACTGTGGAACTGTTCCGCTGCACACCAATTGCTATTGCGTGATAGGAAAATCCTCCTTTTCGAAGGCCGATAATCCTCCCCGGTTCAAACTCCGTAAGTTGTTAGAATTTCTCCTTCTTCCCTCGTGGAGCCATACTTAGGTCTCACTAAACGTTCGCCACTAACAAATAATCATAAACTTTTTTCAACGTCTCGCTACAGCCCTCTATTTATACGTTTTCAGCATCAGTTCAGAGGGCGCTGCGCACGCCACGCCTTGTCAGTGGCTCTGAAACTTTACTATTTTGCAGAACATCGTATAATTGACATTTGCTGCAAATTTCATTTAATTTTGATGATTTCTTCATAGTGTTGCATTTTTTACAAACAGCAGTGTATTATTAAGATCAGTTCGCTGTCGAAATTTGGTTCGATTTGAAGTATTATTTCGGGAGTTATCGTGATGACAAAATTTTCATTATAGATAGATAGATAGTGATTGCAATAAGTCGATTTCTAAAGAAATCAACCTAATATATTACTATACACAAGCGATGTGATGACTTCACTGACCGTCCGTGGGGCAATAAAAAAAATTCATATGTTAATCGTCAACAGGACAGATTTTAAACATTAATTGGTTTAATTTTAAACATTAAGGAAAATTATCTCCCGATTTTAATCCCTATATTTGGGTATAGTTTTTTATAAGTTACTGTCTGCGCGCGTTAGATTGAGTTAATTTTTTCTGCCAAATTCATAAAATTTTAATCTTAAATTTCAAAACTCAGAAAAATAAAACGGTAGACTTCCATTTTCATTTAAAAACATAAACATTTCATTTCAAAAGAATAAGATTCATTTCAAAGGAACAAATTTGATATCTGTCGATTTCGGCGGAGAAAATAATAATGATAATAAAGAATTGTTAAACTATCTGGCGAGCATATTTAACATATTTAATTCCTTTCAAAAAAGTGGTTATTTTAAAAACGTATATTAAGAGAGCAATCAATAATACGAAGCAATATTTCGTACAATATATATGTACTATTACTAAAATGTACGTCTGACATGCATGTTTTCGTATTACGTTTTTGATTGCCAAATACATAATATCAAATCTATGCCCATTTTGTTTCTAGAGTTTTGAAATTTAAAATTAAAATTTTGTCAGTTGGACAACAAAATAACTTAATCTAATACATGTGAACGGTAACTAATTTGTAACTATACCCAAATATGGGAATTAAATTCAGGAAATAATTTTCCTCAATTTTTAATATTTTTTTTACAAAAAATCTAATGGACGATTAACATAGGAAATCTTTTACTTTCCCCCAACAACGGTCAGTGACCTCCCTCTTCGCTTGCGTATATCTTTTGCATCTGTAAGAAGAAAGTAGAAAATATGAAAACACTTTTGTTTTCCGGTTTTCGATGAATTTACACAATTTGAGATTTCCTTGCATTTCAATCAACTGAAATTTAACTACTTATTTTAAAAAAGTGGATTTATTATCATATCCTCTGCATGTATAATAAGAAAGTATAAGATTCAGAAAAATTTTAAATTTTCGGTTTTCGATCAGGTTAAACGTTTTGAGTTTTCCTGAATTCAATTCGACCATTTTTAGAAAATACCTGCCATTTTCAGTTCGAACGCTGTACTTTATGAACCAATGCACTTGATTTAACCGAATTCAATAATTGGTTGAACCTTGGTTTGAACTGGTGCCGATTAGGTTTTTGGCTATATCACCGTACAGGCGTACAAGAGGCGCTTCCACGTTGCGGTTTCCTCTTATTTCAGGAAAGGCTCAGCATCTACAGTGTAACAAACTTAGAGAAATATATTAAGTAAAACTCTGCTGATTCATTTTGAGTGCATATCGATAAACAATTGCCGCAGTCCTGTTACAATTTAATTCTGTTTAGAAGAAGGAAATAAATTTGCTTTGCCTTGCTTTGTAAAAAAGTGGTCGAGTTTCGACCACTAGGCGATACTAATAGTCATAAATATTTGGCGGTTCTATATTGTTAATTTATGTATGAAAATAACTTAATGTACTTTGCTGTAAATCTTCATCCTCTCTTCTTCTGAAAAATGTGTATACTTACATAATTTATATACTCTTAAACCATATAAACAAATACATACGTTTATACGTAAATGCAGTGCGGCCCGCCTGAATAAAATAGATCTCCAATGTGTGTCGGGTTGGATAGGCCTTATATAGAAGAAAGTTTTGTGATGGAAATTTTGTATTCTTTCATAAAATTATTAACATATTTTAATAAAAAAAGTTTCAATTAAAATCTATTGCAAAATTTCTATCATCCGATTTTCAAATGTTTTCCATATAATAATGCAATATTTCAATATTGATAAATTTTATTTTATTTCATTTAAGACTTTTTTTTTTTTCTTTTAATCAAAAAATAATAACAAAATCATACAACACATAATAAATATTCATTTATGTATGCATTTTGTCGTTGCTATATCTTCAATCAATTTTAAAATATTGAACTCAAATTTATGATATTTATTGTCGATATTGAGACGTTTGTAATGCAAATATGAATATTGATCGTATATCCAAATTACAGTGAAGTGTAATAAACTGACTAATTAATAATACGAGTGCTTGTTTCTAATATTAGAGATCTATGACATTCACATAACGACTTGGAGTATATTATTTGCCTTTGTCCCTTAAGACTCGTTTCTGAAGATCATTTGTATAGGTAGACAAGGATCCTGATAGTTCTATTAGCATAAATTTCCTATTAGATGGCTCTTTGGATTCTTTGCAGAATAATCTGTCCTGACACTTAAACGTTCTTAATAAAACACCCTCTAGAAACATTCACTACATCAGTAGCAGAATATTGTTCATTTGATGAATTCAAATGTACCAAATATAATATTTGTTTAGCAAACGTTTGGATGTGAGAAATGCCGTACTATTCGGATTAAAATTGTGTACTTTTTAAGTGCATTTTAGTTAACATTTGCCAGCATAGTGAAAATTACTGACTTTCAGACGTATTTCCAAATTTATTATTATTTGCCTGTTTAACTCTCAAACGAGTTAAAAAAAATTAACATCGATTTTACATAGTATTCTAATAATAATGAAATTATCTTTCACATAATAACGTTTTAAAAATCGAAAATAGCCCCTTCCCCTACCAAACTAAATAAATAAAACAATATTTTAATTTGATATTATATCACATCATAAAGTTGAAAAGCGTGAGGATTTTACCCACTAAATATAAAAGTAGCAAAAGAATAAACGAAAATACTGAAAAAATATGAAAATTATGAATTCTGTTAATATTCAATATATGAAAGATTTTCTTCTTTTAAAGGATATTTGTTAATTTACAAGTTAAAAAAAAAAGTTTATATAAGGATACAATATTATTATTTTTTGTTTAGAATTATTATTATTACTAGCAAACCCGTGTGAAATATTCGCACTTTATTTCTTTTCTTATTTACCTTTAAAATTTTAAACTCATAAATGGTATACCAATTTCACCACCTAATTAAAATTTTAATTTACCAGAAGCCAAATTATTATTAAAACCAAATTAATATTGCACAATAGTGAAACCAAAATCATTCAAAGAAAGGTTTCCAAATAAAATTCATGGTTCACGACCCAATTTTCATACTTCCACAGGCAGTACAGTTCTAATATAGGACTCCCATGACCCCTTTTAAATTTTTGTCGTCATTTTGGCGATGACTTTTTATTTATTTTGATATATATATTTATATATATTTTAAATAAATAAATAAAATAAAATAAACTAATTCCTATTTTGATTATATTTTTTATGATTGTATTACAAAAGTTCCTATTCTGTATATATCTTTAAAATATTGCTAGGTTTAAAATGACGTTTGCAAAGATTCTGAAGAAATAACTGTTAAAAATACATTTTTTCGTAAAATAATCTCATCACGCAAATGTCGTCATTTTTTCTTAGTAGGCCATTGAGCTAAGTCCACGTGCTTAAATATTGTCCATATATAAATATTATCTTTTTATCCTCGCGTATCGTATCGTTTCGACAAAAAATAATTGAAACTGGTTCACGTTGGAGAAATATTATATAGATTATTATTATTTTGTTTTTATTCAATTCAAACCATGGGAAAAATTTTATCTTTTTTAATCCATTGTTTCAGCTATAATGATATCATATTCTCTATTAAACTATCTTTTCAAATTATTTTATTCGTTTCAAACCATGAGTACGAGTTCATTTTCTTTATCTCAATACACTGCTGTAGCCCTGACACCAAAGTTCATACTGAAGTTGCCACCTCCGTGAAATTAACTCTATTCTAGTTGCATAAATTAATTTAAGCATTTGCATATAAATATTAATTATAAGGGAGCATACTTGGTTAAAGTATGTTGCTTTCTAGAATCCCAAAAGTAGTGATTACGGCCAGTACTTGGGACAGTTATGCCTCTTTGTGTGGTGGGACAGAGGGTGATCATCAGGTTGTCAAAATGGATGGGTCACTTCGTCTGCAGATGATCAAGATCACGACGGCGTGCTAGCGGACCGAGCAGATAGATTGTCTCAGAAAAAGGTTATCATTTCTCTCTCTACCTAAATAAAGTTCTACATCCGAACTACACTTTCATGTTGCTATTAGATCGTTGCAAATAGTCCATTAAATTGCTTTAATGCGACGTTAATCTACTTAACCACAGCTTTAAAAACATATTTTTCAAAAAAAAAAAAAAAAAAAAAAAAAAAAAAAGGCCTACTTGCACGGACTGAGAGAAGAAAGTCACTTTTCTATTTAGCTTGGCAAAGAATGAAGTCTTTTCATTTTCAAAAATTCCAGAATACAAATCTTGTTAGCGTTCTTTCGTGGAGCTATGCCTGGAAATCATTCACAGAAGAATTTCATGCACTTGGTTTAGTGTGTTTTTTATTTTGCTCTTTATTTTATTTTACATTTGGTTATTTTTTTATTTTTATTTTTAAATTTTTTTTATCGTTTTAATAATTGTATTTTAGTTTTGAAATATTTATTAGGTTTATTTCGCCCCAGTTTCTTTCATGAACTCCTTATGTTTCATTATGTTGCCACTAGGAACCTTTTTGTGCTTTGTGATTTCATGTCGCACTGGTGCCTGCAACCAGTCTTGTTAAAGTATTTTGACACGAACGAAAAAATGATATACATGTTTTTGTTTTATGGTGTTTGTTTAAAAAATTTTTAATTTGTCATTCACAGCATTTTGCTGCAATAAATATGATAAAGCAAAATAAATAAATAAGTAAATAAAACTTTTTAAAATTTATTAAACTGCAGAATTTTTTTGGCTCCTTTCTTTAAAGTTAAAAAGTGTTTATGACTTCGTTTCGTCCGTCTCTGAACGCTTTTTCACTTCTGGAAATATTTTATAAAATGGCTTTAAGCTGGCACACGTTTTTATTGCTTACAAAAAATGTTGAAAATAACATCCCTGATTTATGTACTAGTATTCAAAAAAGAATTCTTATATATAGCAATATGAGATAGAAGAAAGCTTATTTGAATATCTTTAGACTGTACAAAACAATATTAGGGGGATGGTGGGCTTTGAAAATCGTAAAAATTCAGGGAAAACATCAATTTTTAGTTTTGTTATATTTATTTTCTATAACTAATTCGGAAGAATATGCAATAAACCGCATGCTTCTAAGTTTATATTTTCAAAAATTACAAGGGTTCCAAAAAAAATAATGATCTGATTAAATGCCCTTTAAAGTGTAAAAAAAACAAGCGGTATAGTTGGCGGAGATTGATCATATATATTTTTAACTTTTAAAATACTTTAATTTTTGTTAAAACAACATTAAAACATACAGTTTAAAATATATAACCTTCTAAAATGTTTGACTGATAAATAATGCTAACTGGTGAAATTCACTTGAAATGCTTTTTTCTTTTAATGCGTTTTTTAACGATTTTCTCTTCTTTTAAATGTCTCTCGTGTCACAATTTTGGCTTAAAATTAATAAAAATTGCTTTAATCTGTTTTGTTACATTTCAGGGAAATCTGGGTATCCGTTTTTAAATTTCGCCTATATTTAGATTTTTAAGACTCTGTTTTACTATGCGCGGGATTGAAAATTTCATAAAAAATCCGTACGTTTCACAAAAATTGTTCTTAAAACTAAACTTCTGAATGAATAGAAAATCCAAGGGTACATGACACTTTGGTCCCGCCGTTTTGGTCCCGTCATTTTGGTCCCGATATCAGGAATAATCAAAGTATTACAGAGAAAAAGCTAAATTATTTTTTCATATTTCGAATTCTTGTTATTTGACTTGAAAACAAAGGGGTAGGAAAAGACAAAATTATTATTGTTATTATTTTGCAACAGAAAGTTGTAGTAACAAATAAAACTGAAAAAACGTCTAAAAATGTGAGATTTCGATTTTTTCCTTTGTACGATAAAGGAAAAAGGACAGCAAATACATGAGGGAACTTCGGGCAAACGAGAACTTAGACGAATTTTTACAATTAGAGAGTTAAATATCTACAATCTTTGTTGAAAATGGTGTAACAGAAAATTTATTATTTCGGAGTGAACTTTTAATGATAAAGGGTATTAGATATCAGCGATGATATAAGCTTTGTAAATTTATCAAAGTCCTGAAAATTTTAGTTTAGGTAAATAAAACACAAGGTTTTTAAAATAAAACACTGTAATGCGGCTCTTAAATATCATATTCAAATTTAGAGTGTTCGAAATCGATGCTTTATCTAAGCATACTCTAAATGTTAGAGTTTAATAATAAAAGAAGGTACGAGGACCTAAATAATGATCTCGGGATTTAATTTGTACAGATCTGCTAAAATTGAGTCGTTTTCTTCTCTGTTAATCGGGATACATTTGTCAAACTAAGAAAAAAGTTATACATCACACAGAATTGTAAAAGCATTTTTCCTTTCTTACAATACCTTACAATATTGTTTAAGAAAATTTCGATTAAAAGCGCCCCCCCCCCCCCTTTTTTTTTTCAAATACGCTGAAACAAAACAGTGAAATTCCTTTTAATTGTCTGTTGGAGAAACAGGTGTGAAACGAATCCCAAAGTGCTTCAGAGATTTCAATGTGGGCATTGTTTTTAGTCACAGAGTCATTTCAGACAGATATATTTATTTATTATTATTATTATTATTATTTTTTAACATAAGATTAAAATAAAAAGATAAAATATTGTGCATCAACATTTTCCAAACTTTGATACTTGCAGTGCGTACAGTTGATTAAATATTGGACTATTTACTTTTTACTTTCCGAACACTATAGTGAGGAAAGTATTGTAATCATGTCAAAAATCCGAATTCGAGATTTTGATGTTTCTATACGTTTTGAGGTCTCCTGAGTCCGTTTTCACTATTTTTACTATGATGTATGTATGTGTGTGTGTATGTGTGTATGTGTGTTTGTATGTGTGTATGTCTGTGAGTGAACACGCTAGCGTCTAAACGCTTCGTTCGATTAACCTGAAAGTTGGTACGCATATTGTAAGTCACCATAGTACGAACCCTATAGATTTTGGTGAATCTAGCACTTATAGTTTTTTTACAGGGACACAAAGAAAAATTCTTTATCATTATGGCCTATGGGAGCAAAATATTAAAAGTGCGATAGCATCTAAACGCCTTATTCGATTGAGCAAAAAATTTATACACATATTATAGGTCACAAATACTCAATCTGTATAGATTTTGGAGAATCTAGCACTTATAGGTTTTTTTACAGGGACACAAAGAAAAATTCTTTATCATTATGCCTATGGGGCCAAATTTTTAAAAGTGTGATAGCGTCTAAACGCCTTATTAATCTGAGCAAAAAATTTGTACACATGTTATAGATCACAGTTGAACTAACTGTATATATTTTGGTGAATCTAGCACTTACAATTTTTTTACAGTGACACAAAGAAAAATTCTTTATCATTATGGCCTATGGGACTAAATTTTTAAAAGTACGATAGCATCTAAACGCCTTATTGAATTGAGCTGAAAATTTATATGAGTATTATAAATCACTGTTGCACTAACTATAAGCATTTTGGTGAATCTAGCATTTATAGGTTTTTACAGGGACACAACGAAAAATTCTTTATCATTATGATCTATGGGCTCAAAGTTCAGTAGCGTTAAATAAAACATCGTGTAATAGATGGAGAAAAATACTCAAACACTCTATTATGGTTTTCTCTCTTTTGTTTGTTTAACAACTCCTCTTTCTTTACTTTATCTACAAAACTGTTAATTACTCAATGTTCGGAAAGTCGAGTGGAGTCACTCCAGATTTTTTTTCATTTTTAAAATAAAATCACTGTAATTGAAAGAAAAGTATTTTATATACATGTATACATGGTTAGCATAATTAAATATCACGGACAAACAAACATGCATTTTTATTATTATTATTAATATAACACAGATTTTGAAATAAATCCCTCTTAGATTAATGATAAAAATTAAATACAATCAAATCGAATGAAACGTATCTCTCTCTCTTTCTCTCTCTCTCTCACACACACACACACACACACACACACACACACACACACACACACACACACACACACACACATGTATATATATGAATAAATTCATACGCAAATTCAAAAACTTCATAAATGATCACAATCTTATGCTTATGAAGAATAGTCTATGATGGGAGCAGATCAATAATTAGTTCTTTGAAAGAAACAGAATTTTGTCACTAAAAGCAAATTATATTTAATATCCTAAGGTTTTCTTTCTTTTCCCCTCTTTTTTTTTAACAAAATTTTTCTGTATTTTATTATTTTTAAACTAATTCAGACTTTAATAATAAATATATTCAAATGGGGATTCTTTTTTAATAAGAAAGTACTGTTGTTATTCTTAGCAAAAATCACAAAATTTTGTCACTAATAGCAAATTAAAAACAAAATTACAATTAAAGTAAGTTAAATCGAAATCAAATGAAAAAAGAATTGCCAATTACAAAAAAAAAAAAAAAAAAAAAGAGAGAGAGAGAGAGAGAGAGAGAGAGAGAGAGAAAAGAGAAAAGAAAAGAAAGTGCAATTGCATCAAAAACAAAAAGTTTAAATATATTAAATGTTCATAAAAAATCAGAAAAAAATTCTCCGAATCTCAATCGTTAGGAAGCAATCATAATGTCGAAAATTTATGTATTTACATATAAGATATTCCTTAATTAAAGATATTCTAAGAGCCCTTCAATTTTCCCGTATCAACAAATAGGCTATCCTATTAGAAAACTGATATATATTTAAAAACTTGCAAAAAATTAGCGGAACCAAAATGTCTCGGAACCAAAATGGCCAGGGACCAAAATTTCCTCGGGACCAAAACGGCAGGATCAAAATGGCGGGACCAAAGTGGCGGGACCAAAACGGCGGGACCAAAGTGTCCTGCTTCGAAAATCCAATACACAGATTTATTTAAAATATATAAATGAATAATAATCAAGCAAAATAATACAAAAATATGAAAAATATAAACGCGAGAGACATTTTAAAGTTTTTTTTTTTTTTTAATTAAAAAAATTAAAATTTTTTTATTTTTATATTTATGTTATTAATATTGCAATACTTCAGTGCATACATATACAAAAAATTAAAAACTTTTGCTGTAAAATTAGAAATATTTATTTATAATGCCCACCTTCCCCTTAAATTAATATATCTTACTCGAATGCATTAAAGGATAATTCGTGTAGAAGAGTGTATGATTAAAATTGAAGATTGGTTTACATGGCCATACCAATATGTTTCGATACTGTATGGGATGAAAAGTACTCGAAGCGCGTCTTTAGTAGTATTATGCATTTTCTTTCTTTTTACCACACTACATTTTTATTGTAGTACAGTCGAACCTCGTTAACGTGAACACGCTTAACACGAATTGCTTTTAACATGAACTGTTTCCCCAATCCCCGTCAAAAAGAAGATTAGTTTAGTTATATGAAGATTATTTACTTATAGCATGAACTACTGATAACATGAACAATTTTCTTATTCTCCTTGAGATTCAAGTTAACGAGGTTCGACTGTACATTATATAGCTCGTATATGCAGTTTTAAGACAGTATACAAAGCCATGCAAGAACTATTTTATGATTACACTTTAAAGATAAAACCATAAAAATAGTTTTTGTCTGATTTCTTCCATTACATTTAAAAGCGAAGCACATTTTGAAATACTTACTTAAAATATATTAAACGATGTTAACGGGTAACTGGAATTGTATATTGTCTCATAATTTATACGAACTGTATAATTTTCCGTTCTTGTTTATACTTTCCTTTATTATAATTTCATAAACTTCTGAGTTTGTTTTCTCCTTAAAGTACAAAGTAGTTAGATTATGTCTACTGAATAAACACTCAAGATATTCCATTCAAGAGATACAAATGTATAAGATTCACCTGCGCTCCCGAAACTTAAGGGCATCGTCTTCCTTTAATCCAGAATGTAAACCCGTACCCGTCATCTTTTATGCAAATATTTGCAGAACTGTAATGAGCTTTCTCTGGAAATTTACACTAATATTGAAACGTGAATGCCTGTTATTGGAATTAAAGACACATCTAAAATTTAATATAAGATTTTATACCAGGTTCATTTGCAGAAACAATTTTATGGTTACTTTTCGAACATACATGTGAGGATCACCGTCGTATTAATTATACAGATTTTCACGCATTTCTACACACACACACACACACAAAAAAAAAAAAACAAAAAAAAAACAAAACAAAAAAACAAAACAAAAAAAACAAAAACAAAATATATATATATATACAGGGCAAACTATGGATTCAAGTACTATATTTTTAGGAGTGCTTTATTACTTTTTAAATATTGCCGAAGAGTCACCATTGTGGCCATCACGTTAAGACTGAACAAAATTTGGGTTTCTTTGCACTTGTGTATTGGTACCACAACAACACCCACGAAATTAATTTGATTGATTTGAAAATTAGTGTAAATGTTTAGAAGTTACATTGAAATAGTTTCGATATATTTCGTGCTTGTGGAACATGTACAGGGTCGCACCAAAGTGTTTCGTGCCATTACAGTCTATGAAAGTTATGTCAAGTTATTTTAATAGAATTTTAACATGGATACACATCCCTCAACATAATGGAATTAACGTATAGTAATTAGTTGCTTAAAAATATGATTTCTGTAGAAGATGATGGTGTGCGTAAACATGATAACTGGTTTACAGGAATACATAAAAAATTCATATATGTTATTAAATTACCTGATAACTTCAAATTTAATACAAATATTTATGAGTGACAAAGAATTTGCCATATTTTATTTATTTGTTTGTTTATAATATATAGTGTTTGGAACTCGTGTACAGATGCACACAAATTTTTTTTATTTTTATTTTATGCTTCACTAATCGCCTTCAGTTACAAGCTAATTCGCTACCTAAAAGATTCCGACCTAGAAAAAATCCCACTCGGCAGCATGTTTAATCGTTGTTAATGACTTTAGTTTTAAAATAATTTTGACGGTGGTAGGGTCATTCCATGACAAATCAACACAGCAAAAGACCTGACAGCTCTTAGATTTTTATGAAATTGATCTCATTTATTTGTTATATAGAGAAATGAATATATACCAATTAATTAGTCCCTATCTCTTTTAGTTTTTAACATACAGGGCTGCAAAAGTGTGAAAAAATGCTAATTTTCAAAACTCTTGTTTTACATACTCTTGTTATACATAAACTCTTGTTAAATGTGCCCACAGTTAGTTATCTAATTGACTTATCAGCATAAAGCTGGTATCATTAGAAAGAATTTAATGCAGTATTTAATATGATATATCACATGCACGTATTTTAAAAATATTTAATTTCAAGGTCAAATATTTTGACCTTTAACCTTCAATATCTCAAAAAGTACATATTTAATTTTTTTAAAAGATTGTATGTTATTCTTACATTTATTGTCTATAATTATTGTGAATTTCAACATGGAACGGCAATGAGATGCTTACCAAAACTAAATGCAAAACTGGTGTACAAACGATAAATAGACAATAAGACTTCTTCACACACCATAAATTTTAATCCAGCACAACCGGTTTCGAAAGGACGTAGCCTTCCTTCATCAGGTGCAAAAAACACGTGCTACTGCCTTGGTGGCATAAGCAAGACTGAAAGCAGGGCAAAATCCAGAGAGGGAGGAGCAACACAAACAACCAATAGGAAGCATCATGCAGGACCAATCAGAGAGGAGCACACATGCACACACAAAAACAAAAGGAGGGAGGGAAGGAATAAACAATTAATTTTTATTTATTTAATTATTTATTTATTTATTATTTTTTTATTTATTATTTATTTTTTTATTTTCATTATTTATTTATTATTTAAATTAATATTATACTAATAAGTAAATTTAATAAAATTAATTTAGTTATTATTATTTTTTTTTTATTAATTTATTTAGAATTATTTAATTATAATTATTATTATGTTATAAACATAATGAAGGAAATTATTTAATTGAATTAAAGTAATTTTTCCAGGCAGTAGACAGCAAAGTGGAATCACTGATTCCACTTTGCTGGTGGAACTAGTACTGGTGTATGTGTACGTGTGTGGGGTTTTAACCTTTGGTTTGTAATAGATTGAAAATATAAATAAATATAATCATATTAAAATCTGAATTTAAAATGATTAAATAATAATAATAAAACACACCTTTTCGTCTACTTTTCCAGTGTCCTTTCATAATTTATCAAAATATGAAAGGTATATATATTAGCAAAATGTATTTAATTTTCATTATAGTTTTGGCAATATTATTTGTTAAATATATAAATTTTGCGATAGTAAGGAACCATGTAAGATTCACAAGTACATTAAAAAGATATAAGGTAATTGCAGGTAATATGGCCACTTTAAGGATAAAAATGTTTGAGCGATAGTAGTAATCGATTTAAAAAATAAAAATAAAAATTCTCTAAAAGAGAGGACTCTTTTTAGTACTGAAAAAAAAAAAAAAATTACAATAATCAAGATTTAAACCCGCAAGATTTTTTTAAAAAACAGACTAGTTGATGAAGGTAATATATCCATATGCAGGAAATATACCCATAAGTGAAATACAATGAAGAGATTAACCCGTTAGCGTCCAGTGTCCTCATTTGAGGACAGCTAATAAAATGGCACGTATATTTTTTGGGGTTTCTTGGAAATATTTCTGCTTTTTAGTAACAGTTTATAGCGTCACTCTAAATGTTCCCTGAAAGTTTTATGTGCCTACTATTAATTATTATTTCATAATTTGGATAGTCATTTTATGATTTTTCATTCGTTGCACATATATTTGCTTTTTCGCAGGTATACTAAATTAAATCAAGTTGAATAATAATATATATTATAATACATTACTTTCGAGATCTTTGTCAACATATAATAGAAAATTAATCTGTTATCTCAAAGTTTTCTCACTAGAACACTAAACGTCGATAAATGAGGATATGCTTTAAATTTAAAACTACAGGAAGAATTGTTTAAGTTAATATATTTTACTGTCAGTTGTCTACATTAATTTAGAAGTGAAATAATCAGCAAATAATATTTTGAAAAATTAATTTGGGCGTTAATGTGTTAATATTTAACATATAAAAATACATCAATTATTACAAAACCAAATTTAATTCTTCAAACTTTAAAAAAAATAATGAAAAGATAAGTAAGAAGAGCATTTAGAAAAAAAAAAAAAAAAAAAAAAAAAAGCAATTTTAAACAATTTTCAGAAAATTTTTAAGCAATTTCAAAAATTTTGCGGTCAAAAGTGTTTTTAATTTATTTTGACTTCACATGTATGGCAAGTAAAAATTTCCTTATCTTTTTTGGTAAGTCCTACACATTCCTCGTACACATAATTACAATCTCATATGCGTAACTTTTTCTTTGTTTCAAATACCGCGAAACCAGAGCCTCCTCTTTTCTCTGCTCGGGGACATTTTCCGCTATTATTCGTCGACTGATTTTTTTTTTTTTAGGAATAAGGAGTATCACGAAACTGTTTTTCCGAAGATATCTCTGGGGAAAACTGAGCTATTGAAATTCATTTATACAGTTGAAAAGGCCATTAAACCAGTTAAAATAGTATGTATAATACTAAATACAAATACTTTGTTTCAATCAGAAAAGTAACAAACTTACAAGAGACAAATTCATAAAATGCCATTGCAACTAACAACAAATTAACAATGACTGTCCTCCCGTGTACATGATCAAGGCTTGCGGGCAACACAGTACTAATCTATCTTCTTATGATTTCGAGTAGGGCTGCGCCGATTAATCGATTAATCGGTTCGGTTAATCGATCAATGCTTAGTCCCAATCAATTTTTTAATCGAGTTAATCGGATCGATTAATTCGATTAACATTTTTCAAAATCCGATTAAAATTTTCAAACTACGAATTAAAGTAAAAATGCTGTTCTGCCTACAAAATATTTTTTCACATATTTTCTTAACAAAGATTCTAAGAAACATCCATCAAATAATGAAAAAGCAAAAATAAATAAAATAAATAAATAAATAAAATAAACCTTGCAAAAGAGATGTTGTACTTTTGTTGATAGAGAAAAGAGGGAGGACAGTTATAAAACAAAAAGTCGCTTCATGTAAATGCTGGAGCAACACCACCTGTCTGTAGCCTTCTACAGAAAGTGTTGGCTAGGGCAATAGTATTCTCAGAAACAAGAAGCTTTCAAAAAATGGAAATGCTAAAGATAAAAAAGAAAAGAAAAGAAGGGATTGAGATTTCCACTATCCATCTGATGGGTAATATGTCAACAGAGTTTCACAATATTTTCAAACGTTTATTGTCTGTTCAGAATTGCTGATAGTAACTATCGAAATAGAAACAGAAAATAACATTCTGTGTTCTAGTTCGAAGTAATGAAGAAGGAATAACTTGTTAGATAAAAATTTCCGAAGCCTAATTTGAATTGTTTTAACATAGGTTTACATAACAGTACTCGTTATCTTACCTATTAATCTCAAACCTGTTTTTATAGTATTAAATTTCACGGTAAGAGCAAATCGTGTTAGTGACACACCAGATTATTTACATTCGTAAAAACATGTCTCATGCAGAATATGGTAGGTGATATCATTCACTGCTCGTTTACAGGGCTACACAAAAGAACTAGATTATAGTGCGACAATAGTTGAAAATGAATTGAAGTGTATTTCAGGTTGTGCCATGTATTACCATAGGATTATATTTAGATGCACCATTTGGTCCGTGCATAGTCTTCAAAAGATATACATGGCTGCAAATACTTAAGAGATAACATTCTTGTTTATTGTTATTGGAAGTGCTTTACTATAATATTTTATAATGTCCTGGAAAGTTGCTCAGGAATTGATATGAATTCTTTATAGACATATGGTAAATAATATATGTTTTAAAGCTAGATATTCATCGCTTGTTTTTTGTATATTTACACGTTTTGAGGATTACTTATTACTGAAGTCAAATTTTTAACATTTGATCTTTGTCTGTGTCCCTAACTTAAAAACGAATAATTTTAGGAGATCCAAAAGTTGTACATTCAAATTAATATAAGTTTCTTGCTGGAAATGATTGATCAAGACTGATAAGTTTCAAGGAATGTTGCGTGTGAAAGTTGTCTGAATAATTTTGAGTGAACTTTTAATTTTAATATCAGATTTAAATTCTGTATAAATGTATGTGCATTATTGAAACGGGGGTTGAGGGGGGTGGTGGTGGTATCCCTCCTCACACGGAACTAGTTATCATATAAAACTCTTCCGAAGCCTAATTTGAATTGTTTTAACATAGGTTTACATACCAGTTCTCGTTATTTTACCTCTGAATCTCCAACATATATTTATAGTATAAAATTTCAAGGTAAGAGAAGGTCGTGTGAGTGACATACCAGATTATTTACTATGCATAAAAGCATGTTTTGTGCAGATTGTGATATGGAAATCATTCATCATTCATTTACAGAGCTACCCAAAGTATTTGGATATATTGTAGCTATACTTGGAAATTGCTGGAATTGTAATTTCTTTTGTGTTAGATATCTTTCAAGTAAAACTGAATTTAAGTATACAATATTGTTTATAATGCATATTGATTTTTGACAATATACAGGACTATCTAAAATTAAGCTAAACGTTCTATTCTATTGAATATAATTGATGGAAGTTCTTTGCTACATTTTGCTATTACGACGACCACTGCTCAGGAAGCAAAATTAATTTTTCATACGTATACGTATGAAAAATTAATAAATTCATACGCATGCGCACGTATTTGTTTTTAATTTTCAACTCTATTATTTTGTATAATGTTCCGTTTTGAGGTTCCCTGATTATGAAAGTCCAATTTTTAGCTGTCGATCTGCATGTATATCTGTTATCAGCTTACTTACTTAAAAACAAATAACTTAAGGAAATTCAAATTTAATATCTTGAAGTTCGTATTAGGTTGCCACTTGAAAAGTTTGATCAAGATTGGTAAGTTTGATGGCAAATTATAACAGCTTTGACTTTTATACAGAGTATAAAAATGTATGTAGTCCTCGTTAATCTGTGCTGCACCGTCAAGTGCTCGATGGGGTCGTTTAGCAGTCATCGGGCTACCAACGCGGGGTACCATCCCCCCGTGGTGGATCAAAATTGCGATGGTCCCTCTTTCTTTGCTCCATTCGGCCTTCCTGCGCATAGTAATTTCCCTCCCAATTAGGTGTATTTAGGCCTTGCCACTTCAAAAATTTCAAAATTTTCGCTATGCGCCCAAAAACTATATCTTCCATCCCCCAGTGGCTTCACGTATTCAATTTTTTTTTCTTTTTTTTTAATAATCTCATTGTTCCTTACTCGTTCAGCTTGGATTTCTTAAATCTTAAGTGTTGTCCCCTTCCCCTTTTCAAATGGCCTCCACTTTCGGTTTTAATTATTGTGTGCACTACTAACTTTAGCGGCTCCCCCAGCGGTTTTTTTTTTTCTGGCTCCCTGCCTAAATTCAAAATTGTTTTAATTTTGTTGAATTCCGGTTATTTCGACTCTCAGCTAGTAAGTGCACTTATTCCAAATTCCTTAACATCCTGGAGCGTGTCTGTGCGTTTTCACCGTGGCTATCTTGGAGGGTGTGGTGTGCAAATCGAGCTATGTGTCCAAAGCAGAAGTCGATACCCTGCAATTCCTGAGCTCTGGTGTTCTAGTCACATTGCTGCCCAGAAGTGACGTAGCAGTTCCATCTAGTTCCTGAAGATGATGGATGAAGTTTGAACGAAGAATCTTCGGACACAACTCGCTCTAATTAGATACTAGGTTACTGTCTGGTGTAGGCAGCTTCCAAGCGGTGATCTGGCGATTTATTCGCTCCGGCGGACGGCATCCAACCCGTTAAGCTAGGCCGAGCCCAGGTTTCCAAAGGTTTCTAAGGAAGTATCGTAATCCCGATTTGTGAAATGCATTTTGTGTCTCGCATAGGTCAAAAACGAATGATTGTAGAACGTTTCAAATTTATATGTGCGACTATCACGATGCTCAGTTGTACACCTGCAATTTTGTTCTTGACAGGAGCTACCGTTTTAGAGATATCGACAATTTTAAATGATTTTTCGTGGCGTCTGTATATAAGTATGTGTGCGCGTATCTCGCATAATTCTAAAACAATCGGACGTAGGAAATTGCAAATTGGTATATAGGTTTGCTATAACATCTAGTTGAGCACCTCCATTTTTTAACTTTCTGTGAATTTCCGATTTGGAGATATTTAGAAAAATTATATTCATAATGACCAAAAATACGAGGTTTTGGCAATTATATATGACCTACCATCATATAGATTTTAAAAGAAGCTAATGATAGAGCCCGTAATGGTATTGTAATGAAAGTTGCCGATATATTTGGCGTGTAGAAAGTAATTTTTAAAAACAAAATCAGGTTCTAGTCTACGAATGCACTTTATTTAAAGAATATTTATCCCGTAGCAGAGCGCGTAATGATCTCCTTATATTATTAAAATCTGTACGTGTGTGTCTGTGTGTCTGTCTGTGAGAAACGGCTTGACGTAGCTAAGGCTCCGCTGCTAAAGGTCGCACGGACTTCGAACAGGTACCGTCGGACAGAGAATTTATCGCAGATCTGGGTTATCTAATTTGCTAAACGATGCGACACTAATTAGCGGAGATATTAATTAAAATATCGACCATTGTCTAACGAAAAAACGATTCGAAATCGGAGGCGACCGCCATTCTCTACCGCGACCGCTTACCTTGAAAGAAAAAGCACAGAGAGAAAATTTCGTGGGTTTTTGTAAAGCGATCGCTTCCGATCTGTTGGAGATATCGAAAATACACCTGTACCACGATAAAGAGCATTTATTACCGATTCTTACGGTACAATTTTTTTTTTTTAAATACGGATTTTTTATATTTTTAAAAAAAGTTTTAAAAAGGGTCGAAAATTTCTCTTTTTCGTGGTCGTCTTTTTTGAAACGCCCTGTACGACCGGGTAACCCTTCCATTTCTTAACAGCTGGTATATAAAGAAAGGCCATTTAATCCTCTTTCGAACCATATAAACATTTTTACAAAATACGGATTAGCGATTCATATTTTTAGATTTTACGAAACATCGATTTTTTCGCAAATCATTTTATAACTCAAAAGCGTTTAGAGATAAATCTTTTTTTTTTTTTTTTTTTTTTTTTTTTTTCTATAGCTTTGATAATTCAATTTCCAAAAGATTGAGAGAAAATTTCAAAAACTGAATGAGTTATAATTTTTTTAATTTTCAGTATCGCGGCAGTTTTCGATGAAATTCTGAGTCTCTAAACCATTGCAAATGCTTTACTTCATTCGAAAATGAAAACCGTAATCAAATAATGTAGATCACCATGGCAACCTGTTCAAAGAGGTTCATTTACGACGGAAGCTAAGAAAAAAAAAAAAAAAAAAAAGCGAGGTCACATGTTTTTGTTCTGCGATTAAAAATTGCAATATTCTAATACGCGTATTTCAATTTCTAATAACGATTAATTTATTTTTAACCGACTTCAAAAAAGAAGGAAGGTTCTCAATTCAAACCGTATGTTTTTTTTATGTTTGTTAGCTCATAACTTCTGAACGGTTGCTCCGATTTTGATACTTTTTATTTTGTTGAAAAGGTCTTGGTCTACAATAGGTCCCATTGTAATATCTTTACGATCCAAAGAAAATACAGGGTGCCCAAAAAAATCAGTTCCAACTCTTTGAACTGCTAAGCGGCTGCAGCTATAGTGATAAAAATGGTATGTAAGTATAGCAAAGTGGCCATGCAGTACAAGGTTAAACCGCTTGCAGCGCCACCTGGTGGAAAATAACGGAGTTATTGTTCCTATCTCGAAAACAGTTCTAAAGAAAAAGTGAATTACAAAGCTGAAGAGTATGACCGATTTAGTACAAATAGATAGTTTAGACATTCATGCTAACGTTCCTATCTCGGAAACGGTTTAAAACAGGGGGAAAAAGTGAATTCTAAAATTGCAGAGCATCATCGATTTAGTACGGAAAGATAGTTTTGACATTGATGCTAAAAATACAAGGCTAAAAACATGCATTTTTTTGTTCGCAATTTCTTACACTGTACACACTTGAGCTACATTGCTTACGTTGTAGCGTAGCTGGTGAGACATACGCTATATAGTTCAAAATAAGGTTACTTGATACTTTTTGTTTTTTTGTAGAAATCTTGGTCTGAAGTAGGTCCCATTATAACATCTTTACAATCTAAAGAAAATAAAGTGCCATCTGGTGAAAAACAGCGGAATTAGCGCTCCTATCTCTAAAACGGTTCAAGATGGGAGTAAAGTTAATTACGAAGTTGTAGAGCATCATCGATTTACTACGAAAAGATAGTTTTTAGACATTATTGCTAAAAATAGCGACGTTTAAAACGTGCAGTTGTGTGTTCGCAATTTCCTACACTGTGCACACTTGAACTACCTTGCTCACTTTGCAGCGTAGCGGATGACACGTATACTCTGTGGTTCAAAGTACTGTTACTGTAAGCGGTAACATCGATTAGCGCAAAGTCGTTTTCAACCAATTTCAGAAAGGAGGGTGTTCTTAATTCGAGCTATGTGTTGGTGGTGGTGTTTGTAAGCTTAAAACTTCGTAAGAAATGCTCTAATTAACCGACTTCAAAAAGGAGGAGGTTCTCAATTCAAAACGTATGTTTTTGTTTTTGTTTTTGTTTGTTAGCTCATAACCTCTGAACGGATCATCCGATTTTGATACTTTTTGTTTTATTGTAAAGGTGTTGGTCTGAAATAGGTCCCCTTGTAAGATCTTTACGATAAAAAAAAAATACAGGGTGCCCAAAAAACTGCTGAACAGCTGCAGCTATAGTCATAAAAGTGGTATGTAAGTAAAGTGGACATGTGCTACGCGATTCAACCGCCTAAAGCGCCACCTGGTGGAAAAGAGTGGAGTTAGCGATCCTATCACGGAAACGTTTCAAGACAGGGGAAAAAAGTGAATTATAAAATTGCAGAGCATCAGCGATGTCGTACGCAAAGATAGTTTAGACATTAATGCTAAAAATAGAACGCATAAAACGGGCATTTGTTTGTTCACAATTTCCTATTTTGTGCACAATTGAATGACATTGCATATGTTGTAGCGTAGCGGATGACATTTATGCTATGTAAAATTCAAAGTATGGTTATTGTAAGCGGTTACATCGATTAACGCATGGGCGTTTTAAACTGACTTCATAAAGAAAGAGGTTTTCAATACAAACCATGTTTCTCGTTGTTGTTGTTGAAATTTGTTAGCTTATAACTTCGTAAGAGATGATTTAATTTTAATATTTTTTTGTTGTTGTCGTAATGATCTTGGCCTGAAATAGGTTTCATTACGATTTCATTAAGATATAAACAAATTACAGGATACTCACAAAAGTCTGTTCTCACTGTAACTGCTGAACGCATGCAGCTACACTGGTAAAAGCAGTATGTAAGTATCGATGTTGAAACTTCTGTCCTCCAGCTGCAATGCATATTTTGCACTTTGTTTGAACTTTACGCCGCGCAATTTCCAGCGCAGCGGGTGACACGTATTCACTGTAAAGTTCAATATATATGCCTAACAGAATTTTCGGTTACGAATACAACGTATCCGTTCTTTACATTTCTAAAGACTTTTTAATTTAACGTATGTTCGTTCAATAGATAGTTTTTTGCTGATATCCGATAAAGACAAGAAAAGTGACACAACTTAAAAAGGCAGTATTTGAGAAAAATCTATTTAAAAATAACTTGACTAGGATAAAACTGAGACAACTGTCTCTCGAGTGGATAACTTTCTAGATGGAGATGTAACTTTTTTGTTCACATTGGGTGCATTTCATGTATATTTTTTCAGTGACATAAACCATTTTTTGAGTAATGTCACTTTTCTTGGAAGTTGTGATTTGTGAAACTTCCGTCGAACGTCTTCTGATGCTCTGCTATATGAATAAGTTTTCACTGAAAAGAGAAAAATAAAATCTTTTTGTAAAAAAATAGAACCGACTCCAAAAAGGAACAACTATTCAAACAACTAAAAATGAAAGAAAATTGGCAGAAAATTGGTAGAAAATGGAACTGTAAATTGCGCCTAAAAGTATAAAATAATTTCCTTCGCCAAACAACCTATAACACTACAATTAATCATAACTTTTGAAGTCGGCGCAAAATTAAATAAAAATTGATACCTTTATTCAATACAAAAATCAAATCCTATTCAAAATACACATCTCACATTGTTACCCGCAAAACGCAGCCGAAAACTACTTTGATTCAAGAAAAGAAATAACATTTCGTAAGCAGCAAAAGTTGGCGAAGATGCTGGTATCTGACATCCTTGGTGAACGAAAAATCGCAAAATTATCTGGCAAAGATATTTAATTTCTTTGGGATATCATGATTATTTTGATAAGGTATATCAACAGAGTAATCAAGAATATGAAACAACACATCGTACAATATATATTATGAAAATATACGTCTTGCGTGTATATTTTTGCCTTACGTTTTGATCGCCAAATCCAAAAGCCACCAAGAATGATAGTTATCAAAGTTATACCAAATCTGCAAAGGAAACTCTACCTTCGTCGAAAAATAAATACCATATTGTGAAGAATGTTCACTGTTCTATGTAGATGCTGCTAATGGACCAATTGTATACAGTGATAAAATAATAATGGAAACATGAAAATGAATCATTCGAGACAACAGCCTTTGTTGCTACCGATCTAAAGACAAACCTTTAAAAACTAATTTAATTTTATTTAATTTTGCGCCGACTTCAAAAGTTATGATTAATTGTAGTGTTATAGGTTGTTTGGCGAAGGAAATTATTTTATATTTTTAGGCGCAATTTACAGTTCCATTTTCTACCAATTTTCTGCCAATTTTCTTTCATTTTTAGTTGTTTGAATAGTTGTTCCTTTTTGGAGTCGGTTCTATTTTTTTACAAAAAGATTTTATTTATACATCATTGGAAAGATATTTTAAAGTTCTTTTTTTTCATTCCTTTCCTTTCCTCCCTCCTGAGGTATCCTGAAATAATTTTCTTCTGTGTCTCAGCTACTAATTAAAATAATTTCATAAGTAATACATCATTAGAAAGTTTTTTTGAATTGGAATCGAACAGTGGAATACAGAAATTTGTACCGCCAGATGGCGCTGTAATATTTTCAGATTTCAATATTTCAATTTCTAATTATGATTAAATTATTTTTAATGCATCATTCGAAAGATATTTTAAAGTTCTTTTAAATTATCGAAAATTTTCACCAGATTTATACGTTTTGAGGTGTCCTGAATCAATTTTTTTATGGGGCTGTAATATTTTCAAATTTCAATATTTCAATTTCTAATCATGATTAAATTATTTTTAATACGTCATTCGAAAGATATTTTAAAGTTCTTTTAAATTATCGAAAGTTTTCACCAGATTTACACGTTTTGAGGTGTCCTGAATTAGTTTTCTTTTGCATCTCAGCTACTAATTAAAATAATTTCATAAGTAAGACACCATTAGAAAGCTTTTTTGAATTGGAATCAAACAGTGGAATACAGAAATTTGTACCGCCAGATGGCGCTGTAATATTTTCAAATTTCAATATTTCAATTTCTAATTATGATTGAATTATTTTTAATACATCATTCGAAAGATATTTTAAAGTTCTTTTAAATTATCGCGCGCAGCGCGTGTACCCTGAAGTTGTGCGCGCGCAGCGCGCACGGGACTGCGCTGCCGAAGGCAGTGGGGACCCGGGCCGACTTTTTACCCAATCACAAATGATTTTTTTTAAATTTCTTTTCTTAACACTAAAAGTTACTGTTAGTGATTCATTAATTATAGTGATTCATTTGAAAATACTGACCCGCTAGTATTGTAATAAAAGCTGTCGACATTTTTTGGTGTAGAAAGTAATTCTTAAAGACATGAGCAAGTTCTAGTTGACGAATGCACTTTATTTAATGAATATTCAGTCCGTAGATAGAGCTCGTAATGAAATTGCTATAAAAGTTGTAGAGTTCTTGCCGGTAGAATGTAGTTCTTAAAGACATAAACAGGTTCTAGTCGATGAATGCACCTTATTTAATGAATATTCAGCACATAGATCGAGCACACAAGGATATTTTTATGAAAGTTGTCAACATTTTTGAGTGTAAAAAGTAATTCTTTAAGAAATAATCAGGTTCTAGTGGTTGAGTGCACTTTTATTAATGAATATTCAGAAAACAGTTGAATAAAAAAAAATTTTTTGTGCCACAAAATTCAATAATCAATGAATATTCTCGAAACAATATAATGAAATAGTTATTCTTACTACAGAAATCAAATAAAGATCGTTAAATACTACTCAGCAGAAATTTCGATAATTCAGGAGCAACCGGATTTTGAAGTTTGAATGGAATTTGAATTCACCGGGAATATTGTCAATTGTTTTTAAAATTTTCGATGTCATTTTACGCTAGAAACCAGTGAACGATTTCGAAAAATTCCTCTCTAGTAGCAAAATTTATTTGGCCATTGAACAGCCTCTCATCGATGACCGATGAATTTGTGAACGACCGATACTCGAAATCTCATCCAAAGCGATAAATCTCTTCGGGAGTTCTTCGAAAATGTTTCATCGGGAATAGATGAATCCAATCGTCGGAACCCAATGAATTTTAGAAGCTGATCCGAGGAAAATCCGATTGAAAGACACCATTTCTATCGAATTTTCACGTGATTTGTCATCGATTCGATAGCTTTTTTCAGTGAATTTTTCCTCATCGGAAACCGAAATTAGATACTACTCGAAATGATATATCCTTGTTATTACTCGAGCAAATTTCGAGGAATCGTTGGAAAATCGAGCAAAATACGATGGTTCAATGCTGCTAGGGTTGAACTCGACTCCTACTGAAGTTAGAGTTTCCAAACTTTGGGAATCCTGAACTACCACTTTTCGCCACATTTGAATGCCTAATTTGTCGCTAAGTCATCGTCCAAATTCGTGGAAATGAAAAAACTTCCATCCGTTTCCACTTTTACTGTATTATCGTATAAAAAGAAGCACGTAAAACTATAGACAAGTTCTATTCTTTAATCATTAATAATCACTCTTCTTTTTTACAGTTTTGTTTGTCATTTATAGAACTTTCGAAGAATTTATTTCTGCGCTATAAACCAATGAATCTTTCCGGAAAATTCGAGAACTCTGTTCTTATTGAAATTAGAGCTTCCAAGATATGGCAACACTAAACTACAAATTTTCGCTAAATTTGGTCGCCAATTCTCTAAATTCTACGGCAAATCGATAAATTGATGCCAAGACCAAATCTGCGTTTACTACAAATTTGGCGGTTTGCCGAGATTAGCAATTAAATTCGGCATGAAATATTGTTTCAGAATAGCCAGAATAAAAAACACTTTCTTAATTTTAACTGAGTTATTTATTTTGGTAAAATATATCATTTCTCGCCACTAATTTTTGCCAAAGAGAGCAAAAGTAGGCCATCTATATTCGAATGATTTTCATTGAACTCTAAGCTGCGCATTTGACAATAAGAGAATCTGTAATAAGCCGTGAAGATAAGCCTATTCATAAAAATCTATTATTTTTGCCCGGATGATATACATAATTCTATTTTCGTGACTTTTGTGGTTGGAGTAGCAGTTTCTTTTTTCTTTTCTTGTTTTTTTGTTTGTTTTCAAGAGTATTCTTAGACTGGAACCTGCCCGCTTATTTACGAATCAGTTTCCTCACACAAGAATGTCAACGTTTTCATAACAATATGTATATTCCAATGGGTGTATAAGAAAGTCATGTGATGTCCACATCAGATTTTTTTTAAAGAATTGTACACACTATAATTTAACGGGGGCGGTAGCCCCCCTCACACAGGATTACATGCCAAATAAAACTGTTCCTAAACCTATTTTAGATTATTTTAAAAGTACATTGAACTTTATTATCTTACGCTATTACTCTTAATGCATAATATGCAATCTATCTTTACAGTTTTGAAATGCAGGGTAAGAGAAAGTCGTGTGAGTGACACATCAAATTATTAAAATAATTTTATTTAATTTAAATATATATTGCTTTTTAATCATGTCGGCCTTTGTTACAAATTTGTAATGCATAAATTAGTTCAAAGACAAAATTAAAATTGGAAAATCGGCATTCGTACACAATTAGACCTTGTGGAAATATACCTGGTGAGGGTAAGCTAAAAAATCCTGTTTAAACTTGAATATAAAAAGAAGAAATTGACGCATGAGGGTATGGTTTGTGCTGCAATACTTCTTATAAAATATGTTGCTTGAGAAATTGAAAAAGTCAGTTAAAAGTTTGCTCATTGGCGGCATTGTACCTTATAAACAACAACAACAGCAACATTGAAAATGCAAAGCAAATAATACTTAGAATTTATTCTGTGAAATCTCCTTCAATTCTTCATTCATTTCTATCAATATCAAATTTATTTACTCAATCTGGTAATAACACTATCGAAAGATTACATTCAGTAATTACTAAGTATAATACATAACTTACCAAAATTATTTTGTGTAGCCTTGTAAACTGATTACTACTTGCATTCACAATATCTTCAACATAAATCATGCGTTTAAGCCTTTTAAAACATGTTCGTCTCAAGATGTTGAATGCCGTGTAACTATGTTAAGATGCATTTGAAATAAATTTAACATATTTAACAGGGAGCAGCCCCCGCTCATCACTCTTGGAGCGATGTAGAGCGCTTCTAAGGGGACTACTCGCAGTTTATTCAAAACTCAAAAAAAAAAAAAAAAAAAAAAAAAAGAAAAAAAAAAAAGAAAAGAAAAAAGAAAAATACAAAATTCGCCAGGCCAATGGCCGTCACGCGACATTTGGCGATGATGATTTTAGAAAAATGTTGTAGAAAAAAGTGCCAGGCCGTTATGGCCTCCCACGACAGATGGCACTAGGCTTGGAAGCACAGGTCTTGGGATTTTGTAGATTGTTCATGTTAGCTTGATAATGTTCATAAATTCATTAGATACATATGTTGCTGGGGTTTGCTACACACTTGATTACTATACTGAAAGAACTGTGCAAGAACTGGAGAAACTGTGCAGAATGTAGATTTGCAGAATCATTATTCCAAATGACTATCAGCAATCCACTGCAGGTTTCAGACTAAAATTTCATAATACTAATTAAGATTGGAGGGAATCGAGGGAGATAATCAAATAAGGAAATTGTTTATATTAAATTTAATCTATTGTATTGGCGTATTCCATTAAAAAACTGAAAATTTTATTAAGTTTATTAATTAAAGGTTTCCTTGTTAGAATATTATTAAGCCAGTTTTCTGGTCTTGGAGTAGGTTTTCTGAGATGATGTTGCTGTGTTAATGGACAAGAGTAATAATAGTGATTAGGAGTTCCCTTCTCACCACAGGGACACAGGGGAGAGCGCTGACAATGAAACTTGAAGAGGTAAGATGGGAAAAGGCCGTGGCCTGTTAAAAAAGCCGCAATGGGGGGAGTTAAAATCCAGGAATTGGCAGAGACCCGTGGGACCAGGGCGAAGGTGTATCTATCCTTCTCCGAGTTGTGCCACAGGTCTTGCCATTTTAATTTAAAGATTTGGTTGAGTTTTAATTTCACATAGGAGGGAGGACGGGGGGAGAAGGTTCCTTAAGAGCGAATTCTGTGGCTTCTCTGGCTAGGGAGTCGGCAAGCTCATTTCCGAGCACTCCCCTGTGGGCAGAAACGTGTGCCAGGGTGCATTTAAGATTAGGGTTTATTAGGGATTCCTTGATTTCCAGGATTTGTGGATGTCTACTCCGGTGGCGCGCAATAGCAAGCAGGCCCGAAAGACTGTCACTATGAATGCTAATTTGTTGTTCTTTATAATTTAGAGCTGCCCAATCAAGGGCTTTCTTAATTGCAAACAGTTCCGCTTGGAAGACAGTGTCAAAATCCTCGAGCCTGCCCGCCCACCGATGAACTTCGCGGTCATGATCGAATACACAGAAAGCCGAAGCTACTCCAACGTCGGTCTTAGAGTCATCAGTGTAGAGCGCCACCGGGGCAGATGGAGAGAAGTTATTTTTTACAGAATTTGTGATAAGAGGAGCAACATCCTTTCCTGGGTGAACAGTCCAGCTGCAGGTCAGGGTTTGGATAGGAATCTGAGGAAAAACTATGTTCGTCAGTTCTTGGTCCTTTAGTTGTAAAATTTTTGTTTTAGTATATGTTTGGGCGACCTGCAGATGGGCATGGGGGATCCCAGTGATAACGGTGAGGGTATCAGTGGAGATCGTTTTATAACCTCTTGCAATTTGCAAGAGGAAAGGGCGTTGGGCTGAATTTAACGAAGCTCTGGCATCAGATCTTAAATGTCCACCCCAAATGTCCGCCTCATAAGTTAGAATTTTTTCAATTATTGTATAATACCATGTTTTAAGGAAAGAGGTTGAGATGCCCCACCTCTTCCCTACCATTTTTGTTGAATTATGATAAATAGTTAATGTTTTTAATTTAAGATCTTTGACATGGGGCAGCCAGTTGAGGTGCCTATCGAATGTAATTCCCAGAAGCTTCATGTGATCAACATGTTGAACACTGATGCCGTCAATCCGCATCTTGGGATTTCTGTTTTTATTAAGAGCTTTTGGGAAAGCCAGGGTAAGGGCCTTAGTTTTAGAGGGTGAAAGATTAAGATCAAACTCTTTAAGGAGTTTGCTGAAGAGGGAGAGAGCTTCCTCGGCCTGGTCCTCCAGATCCTTCCTGATACGGCCCGAGAGAACCAGGGTGAAATCATCCGCATAGGTGAAGGTTGTAAAGCCCTTTGAGTTCATGCGTTTAAGAACTTCGTTGGCTATTAGATTCCAGAGAATCGGGCCAAGGCACGATCCCTGTGGGCATCCTTTAGTCTGTGGAAAATCTGATGTTCCTTCGCCCCAGTTGATGGTGATTTTCCTTTTAGAGAGGTAGGAACGGATGACTCGCGCCAGGTTCCCCGGGCAGTTAAGTTCTTGTAGCGCTTTGTAAATATGGGGCCACTCTACATTATCAAAGGCACCCTTAATATCTAAAGAGACGATGGTGGTGTATCTAGAGGCGTTACAGCTTAAGGCGCAGGAATCTTTTAAGGCTTGTAAGGCAAGTTCACAAGATCTGCTCTCTCTGAACCCAAATTGATTTGGATGGAGAAGTTGATTGGATTCTATGTGATGGTTTAATCGGGTGACTATTAATTTCTCAAGTAATTTGCCTAGGGTAGGTAGGAGGCAGATCGGTCTATAAGAGGTGGGCTCAGAGGGAAGTTTCCCTTGCTTCAAGAAATACACCACCTCACCTCTTTGTAGAGTTTCTGGAAAGTATTTAAGTCTGAGACATTGATTGGTCCATTGTTGGAGGATTTGTGGGATTGTGCTATGGATGTTTCGTAGGATTTTAAAGTCGATATTACTGGACCAGGTGCTTTATTGATGTTGAAACTGTAAAGAGTGGATTTAATCTCTGACTCCGTGAAGGGGACATCCGCGGGAGCAGAGAATGAAGGTTCTGGAAATTGTGGATACTGTGGATACTGTGTTTTAGGAAATAAAATGTTTGTTAGATACTCCAGGTTGTTGCGCTTGGAGGATAGAGCCGGAGGGCGTTTAAGTTTCAGCTCTGTGGGGGTAAAAAACTTATTACTATAAAATTTTTGGGCGGTGCCGAAGATTTGTGTTTGTGTGGAGCAGAATTTTTTCCATTCGTTGTGTTTAGTGGTGTTGATTTGTTTTTTGAAGATTGCCGAGTGCTGTTTAATTTTTATTTTGTGTTGTGGTATTAGTGTAGGGTCTAAGTATTTTAGCTGTTTTCTCATGGCTGTTAGTGTGTTACGCATGGAGCGGAGCTGGGGAGTCCAGAAAGTGTAGGTGAACCAACGTCCCGACTTTTTCAGCCTAAAAGCTGAAGCAGCAGCAGATTGAAATTTGAAATAAATTATATTCATAGAAATTAATGAATCAAAATTATTTTGTGTGCCCCTGTATACAAGCGATTAACACCATATACACCAAAAACTATACCGCGAATTCTGCGTAACTCATGAATATTTGAACAAAGTTTCAAGTCAATAGAACGGATTTTGTAACCACCTCTCAAGGTATTTATACCAAAAAAATTTGAGTCTCAATAGCAAAGACGCGTAAATGCGGTCGAACCTCACGGAGGGCATTCCACCTAGTGTCGTCAGTCACTCTTAAGGGCCCGCTTCACTCACCGCCGCCGGAAGCCGAAACTAATGTTATTCTACGGTAAATTTTTCTTTACAAATAACTTATTAACTATTACACATTTTTGAATTCTGTTTTCACATTCTGAAAATTCCCAGCTGTTAAATTGACGGACCTTTTATAAAAAATTATTTTTTAAATTTTTTATATTTCATTTTGAAGCTGCAAAATACGAATTTTCAATATGCGAAATTTTTTCATTTTGCAATTTCAAAATAAAATATTAAAAAAAAAAAAAAAAAAAAAAAAAAAAAAAATACATTTTTAAAAAAGGTCTGTCAATTTAACAGTTGGGAATTTTCTGAATGTGAAAACAGAATTTAAAAATATGTATTAGTTAATAAGTTATTTGTAAAGAAAATTTCCCCATAGAATAACATTGGGTCGGGCTTCCGGCGACGGTAAGTGATGAGGGCCGTTAAGCCACAGAACCCGACATCTCAATAGAAAAGAATTTTATGTAAGGGAAAAGACATTTACAATGATGAATTCTTTGTGTTTCAGTATTTTGTATATAAACAATTGCTTTTTTTTTTTTTTTTTTTTTTTTTTTTTTTTTTTTTTTTTTTCATAAAGAAAAAATATAACATGCATTCACTTTTAGTTTTAACATAAATGCTTAACTATAACCTTATTTAGAGAAAATACTCGTGCCCCAAAATAAGAAAAACACGAAATAAATTTTCATTTTTCAGCTTTTTTTTTCCCCTATTGAATATTTAAAACTCACTTATATGAAACAAAGTTTTATTTGTCTTTCTATAAATACACAATACTTCTGAAAAGATAAAGTTAAACACATTCTATGTAAGTACTGGAGTTTATTTCCATTCCGTTATTTTCCTTTTTTTACGAGAATTATAAGTGGATTCATAAAAAGGAAATTTAGAATACAGGCGCCGTGCATAAATAATATATTAAGGGAAATAATTTTAGTTCCCCCCTCCCCCTTAAAAATAGGAGCTTTAGAAACAAAAACCACTTTATTTTGATTATATTCCATTCTTTTTATTATCTGAAAAGAAAATTGTCTCGATTTAATTTTAAAAGTAAGTGCTTAACCCATTTGATAAAGTACACGGCTTTTTTATTATTCATAAAATCACAGAAAAAATAAATACTGTTGCTAAATTCTATAAAATTAATAGTATAGAAGGGTTGATAAAGTACTACGTAAATTTCAAAAAAGAAAATATTAATGTGTAATCTTTTGTTTATAAAAGTAAACAAGGAATTGATTTTCTAAATTGGAAGAAAACAAATGCATGATAATATTATATAAATATATGCAGGGTGCTCGGAAAAAAAGAAAAATAAATAAATAAAAACCTTTGACCCCAGCTTTAATTCCTTAAATATCGATCTTAAGCATTAGGATGAGCATTAGGTTTTAGTACGGAGGACTATTACTCTCAATCTACGGATAAAATGTTGTCGCCAGTCTTACGATGGTTGGACATTTATCGAAATCAAAAATATAATTGAATAATTTGAAAAAAAAAAAAAAAAAAAAAAAACTAATAGTCCTCCATACTAAACTAAATTTTGCTTTTGCCAGAATTTCATCAAAACCTTTTTTATTTATTTATTTTCTTTTGAAAGAAAAAGAAAGGAAAAGAAAATTAATATTAATCAGTATCGAAACGGACATTATCGCTAAAGATGAAGAAGCCCTTTTTTAGACAAAAATATGTACATAATTTCTTTTAACTTTTAATTGTTGCTAAAAAAGTTTACGAGTTGATTTTAAATTTTTTTGAAATGAAAAGAAATTCACGTATAAACATTAAAATTGATATAAAACTTTGTGAAAAACTAAATTTGCAGGGTAAAATTGATGTCATTATAGCTATAAAGGTATTTTTTTTTTAATATTTTTTTCTTCAATTTAATCAAGATAACGATACTAATTACTAATTAATTTATTTGGTATTGTCGAACATTAAAGATAACCTATCTTCGTGGTTACGTATTATCTAAAAGATAAAAAGAAAAAAAAAACTTCATTTTTCACGATTTTATTCTTTTTATGTCACTTCTTTTAAGGGATGACAGGATGATGATGACAAAACAATTAAATGATAAATGATAAATGATTACAAAATAATTTAAAAAATGTTTTAGTTTTATATTGCTGTGTATTAAAGACAACATTTTCGTGGCATTACTTGTTAAGAATGTGAAAGTAATAAAGAAATCTCTATTTTCCCAATTCTTTTCATAACTTACTCCTTTTACAGGACGTGTGGATAGGAAAATTTTATTAATCGAGTGAAAAACTTTTAGAGTTTTCTTAGTATTAAAGGTAACTTTTCCTTATCTATTACGTAATAAGAATCTGCAAAAAAATAATATATATATATATATATATATATATTGAAATACATTAATATAATCAGTGCAAAAATGTTTTTATGAAATTTAAAGATGACTCAACATCAGTATCAAAACAATTCCTCGGATCATAAGCTGAGACTACCCATATCAAATCAAAAAATAATTAAAGATAAATCGAAATAAATATTGGAAATTGGAATTAGAAAAAAAGCAATATTTGCATTCTAACGTTGTCAAGGGCCTGGTAGAATGCAAATATGCTAAAATATGGATGTTTTTCTGTAACAAAGAAAGCAAAAGCTAAGAATTTCTTTGTTCGCAGGCCCGAAACATCCATAGACAATCCATTTAAGAAGAAGATAAAAATAAAACTATAACCTAATATGACAAAACATAACCATATAAAATTAAGATTAAAATAAAAATACAAAGATACAAAAATTCAACTTACTGAATAAAATATTTGATATGAACACAACTCAAAAAAGAAATATACATAGTCAAAACAGAAAAACGAAAAACGAAGATCATAATAAAACAATAATCATAATAAAGTCTTTACCTAAATATGAAAAACCATAACCATTTAAATGTAAGAATAAAATAAAAAACCCATAAAATTGTAGAAGAATAAGATTACTTTAACCTTTCAAAATGAAATTGAAGCAATAAACGTCGCACATGTAAAAATGTAACAATCAGTTAGCAGTTAGATTCACAGTTAATTAGTTCAAAATAGCATGGACCATAGAGTAATTTTTAGGATTCACAGTGGAATTCATGTAGGGTAAGGATTCATATCCTGAAATAATCAGATGATGATTCCTAATATTGAATCATGAATAGTGCTGCCATCTGGAGTAATTAGATGAAAATAATGGAAAAATACAATCAAATAAATTTAGGATTCAAATAATCAATGTATTTGATTGAAAACTAAAAAATAATACCTAATATTTAGACGTAAATTTAAATTTGAATAAAATGTATGCGGAGAAAAAAAAAAAAAAAAATAATAATAATTAAATAATTAAAAGAATTTTTTTATTAAGTGTTTGGGATAGCCATTAATTAATGCTAAATTTTTAAAGAATCGAAATTGTAATTTTTGATGTTTGTCAGACACTAAATATTTGATCCTTAGATTAAAATTAAGAAGAATATTGACAAATACAGATTTATGTAAGCATGTTTTAAAGTTAGTGAAAAAATTTACCTTAAAGGGGAAATCTTTCTTTTTATCGTATAAGTCAAATTCTAATTGTCCATTACTATTAAGAATAATTTTTAAATCTAAGAAATTAATGACACTAGAATCCAAATCAGTACTACTTAGAGACAGATTTTCAGGATATTTGACAGGTAAGTCTAGTTTGGTGCGATTTTTATCCAAATATAGTATAATTATATCATCTATGTATCGTAGTAATTTAAAGTTAGTACACTCAATGTCACGCTCATAATAATATAAGTATAGATCAGCTAATATGCTAGAAGCAATTCCACCTTGTGGCAATCCTAAACGTTGTTTATATAAATAATTATTGAATAAAATATAGTTATGGAAGAGGATAAACCTAGTCAGAGTTTTAAAGGCTGAAGGAGTTATGCTAACATTTAGATTTAAATACTGCAAATTTTCTACAAAAAGTTTATTTATAATATCAAACATATCTTTAATATCAATATTATTAAAAAGATCATTGAAATCAAAAGTTTTTATACCAGTAATATCAGTAAGATTTTTAATTTTATTTTTGAGTTGAAAACTATTTTTTAGAAAAAAATTACACTTGTTAGAAACAATATAACTATGTAATTTTTTAAGGATATTCAATAACATAATATTAGCATTAGAAGTATAGGCATTGCAGGCAACAGAAACAGTACGAAATTTAATAGGATCTTTATGAAATTTTGGAATTATAACTAAATAAGGATAATTGTAGTTATTACATTTAGTTTTTATCAACTTATAATAATTAAATATATGCCTATTTTTAATATCGATACTGTCATTAATCTTAAGAAAAATATTACTAGTATCCATAGTATCAAAAAGAAGTTGTTTATAATACTTTTTGCAAATAATTGCATAGTTATTAGTCGCCTTGTCAACATAAGTAATAATAAATTTAGACTGTAAGTCTAAAATTGCTGAATGAATTTCTTTGAAATCATAGTACTTGATATTAGAAAGATGGTGCATATTATAAACTAAATCAAGTTTAAATTTCTCCAATAACTTAAATTTCCACTCATTAAAAAATTCCACTGGTTTATTATAATCAATAGCAATTTTGTATATAAAGAGATCCAAGTCTAAATTAAATTGAGTAATGATATCAATAAATTTGAATTTTGAGGGCATCCGAAATTTAGTACCATACTTCATCAAAGATCTAAGAGTAAGATTTTCCACAATATTGATATCACCAGTAATAATATGACCATGAGATGTATTGAAAAAAGATTTATATTTGGAATCAGAACAATAGCATGGAGGATGATCATTAGAAGTAAGAAATTTAGCAAATTTATTGTAGTTAAATATTTTTCTACCTAAAGTAATATTGTATTTAAAAGTTTTTTGAATGATGAAGTTTTTGATTGGAAAAGGATTGGATGGATCATTAAGTAAATTGTGAATATGAAGTTTATTAAAAACCAGATGAGAAAAATTTATCACCAAGAGAGAGTTATTTATTTTTTGACCAGACTTTAAATCAAGTTTAATATTAAAACACTCAGCCCTATAGTGTAAAATATCAAAGAATACATCACTGAAGTGTGAATCAAAAGAATGAGAATGGAATACTTTAAAATATTTAAGAAGATACTTCTTTTTTATTCCAAAAATAAAATTACGTGTAACTTTCCAATTATAAGACTGAAGAAAAATACTTTCTAAGGATTTGAGATTTTGTAATATATATGAAATGTCCAGATGTTGGGAAGACGACCTATTAAATTATTTAATTCCTTTACAATACTCAGCAAATGAGAGAAAGATGAAAATACCAACAATGAATTTAATAATTAGATGATTTTTGAAAAAATACTTTAGTGCGGTACGAAAAAAAATCTTTTTCATCTCAGATTCATGCACAGCGAGGTAGGGGTGTCCAGTGATTTTTTTTTTTTTTAATGTCCGTGGTAGGGATTGCCGCTGAACTGAGTTACGTGCGCTCTCAGATTCATGCACAGCGAAGCAGGGGTGTCCAGTGATGTGTTTTTGTTTTTTGCGTGCGTGGTAGTGATTGCCGTGGAACCGAGTTACGGGCGTTCTCAGATTCATGCACAGCGATGTAGGGGTGTCAAGTGACTTTTTTTTTCTTTTTGTTTTTATGTCCGTGGTAGGGATTGCCGCTGAACCGAGTTACTTGCGCTCTCAGATTTTTGCTCAGCGAGGCAGGGGTGTCCAGTGATTTTTTTTTTTTTTTAATGTCCGTGGTAGGGATTGCCGCTGAACTGAGTTACGTGCGCTCTCAGATTCATGCACAGCACAGCAGGGGTGTCCAGTGATGTGTTTTTGTTTTTTGCGTGCGTGGTAGTGATTGCCGTGGAACCGAGTTACGGGCGTTCTCAGATTCATGCACAGCGATGTAGGGGTGTCAAGTGACTTTTTTTTTCTTTTTGTTTTTATGTCCGTGGTAGGGATTGCCGCTGAACCGAGTTACTTGCGCTCTCAGATTTTTGCTCAGCGAGGCAGGGGTGTCCAGTGATGTTTTTTTTTTTTTTTTTTTGTTTTTACGTACGTGGTAGTGACTGCCGCTGAACCGAGTTACGTGCGCTCTCCGATTCATGCACAGCGAGGTAAGGGTGTCCAGTGATGTTTTTTGGTATTTACGTATGTGGTAGGGATTGCCACGGAACCGAGTTACATGCGTTCTCAGATTCCTGCACAGCGAGTTAGGAGTGTCCAGTGATGTTTTTTTGGTTTTTACGTACGTGGTAGGGATTGCCGCGTAACTGAGTTACATGCTCTCTCAGATTCATGCACAGGGAGGTAGGGGTGTTCAGTTTTTTTTTTTTTTTTTTTTTTTTTTTTACGCCCGAGGTAGGGATTGCCGCGGAACAGAGTTACGGGCGTTCTCAGATTATTAAGTCAAAAAGGACGAAATCCCCTGCACGCCCGGTCCTGCAATTTCTGGTCGCGCAAATGGGAATTTTTCAGCACTTTATTCCGTTACAAAGAGGAACTTTGACTATGTCCGGAATTGGCACGTAACCAAAGTATACATAACCAATAATAATAATAATAATAAATAAATAAATAAATAAATAAATAAATAAATAAAAATAAAAATAAATAAAATAATAATAATTATTATTATTTCATGCGGTAGACGTAGCTGATCGTAACGTATTGTAATATTATATTTGGCTTGAAATTGCTGTCATTTTATGATCGATCGATTAAATCAAATTAATATATGAAATGACGTGAAAGCAAATATTATGTTCACCACGTATAGTGTTGTTCATATGTAACTGGGATTCAAATATAAAAGGGCTACTTCAATTTTTTTCGATACTGTCCGTATTGAAACTGTCATATATGATAAGCACCCAAATGGAGCCTACTGGTAAGCTACTGTCGCAGGCAACAAGGACAGGCATCCGAAAATTAGTGGAGGACCAAGTCGCTGCCGAAGGAAGTAGGGACCTGAAGCGATACTACCTGAAGCTTTAGAACAATTTCAGTATTTATTTATTTTCATTAAGCTACATAGAAAAGAGTTTCCTTTAAATTTAGTGACCAGCGAAGCACTAAAAGATTGCTAGTAAATAAATAAATAAATAAAATATAATAATAATAATAATAAAATAGCAACTATATACAGAACGTTAAAATTGCAACTATATACAGAAATTACCCCACCCCCTCCCCCCGATTTAAATAAAGAAAAGAAAATTAAACTAGAATGTTGTGGCCACCACATGACCTTTTCCTATATTTTCCTATGCAAATTACCTCTGTAAAAATAATCATTATTTAATAATATTATTTTCCATGATAATGCAGTACGATTTCTATGTTAGAGAAGTAGTATAACACTAAATATCCAAAAAAAGTTAATTTTATTCTTGATATTACATTAAAAAAAAAAAAAAAAAAAAAAAAAAAAAAGAAAATGATAACTTTATTTTAATTTATCGCAGATCGATGGTTCAACCCTTCATTTTAAAGGTATGGGCGAGCTCTTTTGAAAGATACTCATCATGAAGTTTATTTCACTCGAGGGGGGACTTCTCCCCCCCCAGGGGTCGGGAGGCGCTGCTCCTACATATACAATTTTTTTCCCCCAGTTGACTATCTCTATTATATATAATTCTTGTAAATTTCATAATGATTATTAAAAAATAATTCTATTTATGCACATTCATACAAAATTTTGTCCTATACCACCATGATAAAAATTTAGACAAAGCGGCATGGTAACGCAACCTGTAAGACAATTTTTACCAAAAGTTGATAGG
>OZ005654.1:331088796-331131796 GCA_963930645.1 Salticus scenicus | reverse complement strand
CAGTAATTTATGTCAAGGTGTAACTACGTACCAATTTGCATGAAATTCTGTGCAGTAGTTCCTGAGATACAGCTGCCACAACCTTGTCACACACACACACACACATACAGACATATTCTAAAAATGGTCAAATCGTGTTCTACAGCTCTCAAAACGTGTCTATCGTCTCCGTCGTCTCCATCAAAAACCCGAGGTCGAAAATTTTTACGAAAGCAATACTTCTTTCTATTGAATCTAGATGAAAGTGAAAAGAAAGAAAATTGATTAAAATAAACATATCTTTAGTAATGCGGAGTTTTGAGTAATTTTTTTTTTTTAAATAGTACTATTAAACGTAGTTGTAATTATTTAAAAAGTATCATTTAAATCGTGGATAAACAAATTAAATTGGCATGAGATTTAAAAGTAATAAGTTTGTGGCATTATGTACTATTATCTCGTCGACAAAGCGAAGATTTTAATGAATTTGTGCTGAAGTTTATTTTTTTTAATAAATAAATTTAAATAACATTTCCTTACTCGAATTTCGTTAGCTTGAAAAGTAATGAAAAACCACAGTTAAATTATATAAATAAATAAATTACACTGTTCGGCATGAAAATTGTCTGTGACACCATTTTAAAATATTCTTATGTAGAATGACCTCTTGAATCGGAATATTACACACATTTTGCCCTATAATCCACCGTTTTTTACTTTATTCTATCTTCAATAGAAGAAAGTATTGGATTCGTAAAAATTTTCGATTTCGGGTTTTTGATGGATTTACACGTTTTGAGAGCTGTAGAACACGATTTTACCATTTTTAGAAAATGTCTATCTGTCTGTCTGTCTGTGTGTGTGTGACAAAATTTTGTGGCAACTGTATCTCTGGAACTACTGCACAGAATTTCATACAAATTGGTATGCAGTTGCACCTTGACATAAATTAGTGCCTATCAACTTTTGGTAAAAATCGTCTTACAGGTTGCGTTGCCATCCCGCTTTTTCTAAATTTTTAACAGGGTGATATAGGGCAAAAATTTTCAAGATGGGTATCTTTCGAAAGGTCTCGTCAGTACCTTTAAAACGAATGGTTGAACTATAAATCTGTGATAATTTAAAACAAAGTTATCGATTTTTTTTTTACTTTTTACGAAAAAAAACTTAGAAATTTTTTTTTTCTCTCCTCTTAATTTTATCAAACTCCCACGGTTTCCGTGTTCTGACAAACTTAAACTAATTTTTGCTTTTTTCCCCTAATTTTGTCAAAGTCCTACGGTTTCCGTGTCTTGACAAACTTTAACATATTTTTGCATTTTTCCCAAAATTTTGTGAAAGTCCCACTTTTTTTTTTTTTTAATCTCTCCTTTTAATTCTATCAAACTCCCACGGTTTCCGTGTTTTGACAAACTTAGAATAATTTTCACATTTTACCCAAAATTTTGTCAAAGTCCCACATTTTTTTTTTTTTTTTTTTATTTAATTATTGTTACTGCTGAGTGAATTTGTATAGGAAAATATAGAAGAAAGTCTCGTGGTGGCCACAACATACTAGTTAGGAATGGCATCCTATTTTTTGTCATTTTTCCTTATGTCGACAAATTTGATTTTTAGGAGGGGGGAGGATTATTTTAATCGTTAAATATCTTCTCAGGGGCTACAGAGTTAGAAAATTCTCAAACATGGATATTTTCGACAAGGGAAAAATTTTAGGGGGGGGGGGGGGCGGAGATTTGCCACTGTAATTATGCATTACATGTCTTATATATTTTAATCTGTTATTAAGGTTGTTTTTTAAACTTCATATATATTTGTGTTTTTAAGTGTTAAATTAAATATTTCTCATTCTTCAAATCAAATTCATGGTCATAAAATTATCGGACAGGGAAAGAAATTGAGAGAGGGTGTGGTGTATCTAGAAACCGGTGGGTGACTGGGCAAAATGGGAGTCATATTCGGATTCAGGAGTTTATTTTACATAAGGATCAGCAAGAATGGTATTTTTTGCAGAGCAGTGTTATTGGCTGTTTATCACGACAATTAATTCTTGTTTTTGATTTGGAGTATATGGCTTTCTGGAATAATATGCAAGCAGGAAATTTGAAAATAGTTTCATTTGGAAATATCGATCGCTAGTTGGGAAAAGGCTGACTAATAATAATAATAATAATAATACTTACTGGTTACATTTAAGGCAGATTAATCACAAAATTATTTATCTTTAAAAGTAATCAAAAATCTTTATAAAGCTTCCAGTTAGTTTTCTTCATTATAACTATTATTTTAATCAATTGTTCCAATAAGCAGTTTATATGTCATTAATCACTAAAATATTCATTACAATTTGCAAGCATTACTAGTTTCTAAGAAATATTTTTCAAAATTTCGACTTCACAAAGCTTACCTTTCTTTTGGTATTTTTAGAAAATGAATTTTCGCAAAAGTGTTATTCACATACACGAAGTTAGAGAGAATTGCAAGTCATATATCAGATTTTATGGTAGAATTGCTCCAGAGAAATCGAAATAAAATTGGGATTTCAAAACGATTTTCCAGTTTTCAATCATTGTAATTCTGTATTTTGAAGAGCGAGAATATATAGTTTATAGTGAGAATACGCAATTTATAGAAAGAATTAACCTATAAATAAATTTTTATTTTCTCTTACCCATAAGGTAGAGAAAGTATTGTATTTGGATCAAATTTTCGAAATTGAATTTTTGTTACATTTGCACTTTTTGAGGTCCCCTGAATAAAAAAATCGTCTTTTTAGCGGTTGATCTATGTATCTGTCTGTTATCAGCATATCTCAAAAAAAAAAAAATTATAGCAGAAAGTTCAAATTTGGTATTCTAAATGTGTAACATATAGGAATACTACACTAAACTTTTCGTTGAGATCAAGCAAATGGTTCCTGTACAGGGACACCCAAGAGAATTCAAATATATTACGTCTACGGGAGAAATTGCAGGTAAGTCGAGTTTAACATCTATAAATTTTACAAAACTAAATGAAACAAATATATATTTTTCATATGCGTAAAAACATGCTTCATGTAGAATAAGGTATAGAAATCATCCACAGTTCGTTTACAGACAAAATAACTAGATTATGATGCGACAATGCTTGAAAATTGATGGAAATGTGCTTTAGATTGTGCTATGTGTTATTAATATAGTATTATATTTATGTACACCATGTGATGTATATATAACTTTCAGAATATATACAGGGCTGCCAATATTTAAGCCATAATATTCTCTTTTATTTGTAAGTGGAAGTGCTTTACTATAATATTTTACCATGTCCAGGAAAGTTGCTCAGGAATTGAAATTAAGTCCTCATAGCCATATGATAAATAATGTATTTTTTTATGATAAATATTCATCACTTGGTTTTTTCTATATGTACACGTTTTGAGGCTTCCTGAATAGCGAAGTCAAGTTTTATAGTTTGATCTTTGACTGCGTCTGTTAGAGTAAATTAAAAGCAAAGAATTTCAAGCAGTCCATATGATGTATTTTGAAGTTAATGCGTTTGTTACTAGAAAAGTTTGTTCAAGATTGATAAGTGTCAAGGAATGATGCGTGTGAAAGTTGTCTGAAAAATTTTAAACAAACTTTTGAACTTAATAACAGATTTGATTTCTAATAAATATCGATACAATAATGAAACAGGGGTTGAGAGGGCGGTAGCCTCCATCACTTAGATTTGTTTGTCAAATAAAGCTGTTCCGAAGCTTATTTGAATTGTTTTAACATAGGTTTACATAACAGTTCTCGTTATCTTAACCCTTAATATGCATACTTTTAGTAATAAATTTCAGGGTAAGAGAAAGTCGTGTGAATGACACACAAGATTTTTTTAAAAATTATTATTTCTATCTCTCGATACTTGAGAAATTAGAAAAAAAATATTAACTTCATTGTATTATATTCAATATAGAAATGTTTATTTATTTTAGTATTATGTCAAAATTGCAGTGCATTGTACTAAGAAATTTATTATAGAATGCATACTTTTGAGAAATCGAAAACATATATATACTCTAAAAAATGTGAATAACTGTTTTTAATGAGCTTCGGAAATATGCAAATATATGAAATAACGCACTCGTCCTCGCCTCCGGATGACTAAGGCAGATAAAGTGGCAACTTAAAAATTTAAACATGTCACTCTCTCCACTCTGTTTTCAAAAGCAGGAATTTTACTAACCGAAAACGTAAAATTCTGAAAACTGACGTCATAAAATAAATATTACACAATTTCGCAATTATCTAAGTTTACATTTAAATTAAGTCCAACAGTGGCAAAAAGTTCTCCATTTCGAAAGAAAAAACGAAGAAGAAAATGGAAAAGTATTGTGCATTTCGGCTATCTAACATAAATAATCAGGTGTGTCATTCACACGACTTTCACTTACCCTGAAATTTAATACTATAAATACAGATTGCAGACTAAGGAGTAAAATAACGATTACTGTTATTCAAACCTATGTTAAAACAATTCAAATTAGGCTTCAGAATAGATTTATTTGACAAGGAATTCTGGGTGAGGTGGGACAACCGCCCCCTCAACCCCTTTTTTTACATACATTTATGCAGAATTGAAATCTGTTATTAAATTTTAAAGTTCATTTAAAATTATTCAGACAACTTTCACACCAACACTCCTTGAAACTTATCAATCTTGATCAAACTTTTCTAGTAACAGACACATTAACTTCAGTACAAAACTACTTATTTTTAATTTACTCTAACAGACGCAGACAAAGATCAAACGTTAAAAACTTAAAGAAAAAAAAAAAAAAAAAAAAAAACAAGCGATGAATATTTAGCTTAAAAAAAATACATTATTTACGGGCTCTTCCCACCTAACATCAGAGGTCACATGATAGAAGGAAAGCAAATAGCAGACGAAGTCTTGTTTATCTATAGCGATTGCTGAAATAACATATTTTCTATTCTTTTTTTTGATCAATTATATTTAATCTGTGTTATTTTTTTATATATCATCAATTTTAATCCATTTTATGACATTATTCATCATATTTTGTTTGTTGTATACATTTACAATCACCATTTAGTTTATATTTGTTATTGATGTTCACGAAGAACATGCTAAATACTCTGATTTTTAGTACTTAAATCATTGACAGTGCAATATCGTACTGCGTAAATCCATTTAGACCAGTAACTAAGTTAATTAACTTGTTGTAACACCTTTATGCAATTGAATTAAATGAAAACATTTTAAAATTTCAAATTATAATCCATAAACATTCCACAAGAACAAGCTAGTTCAGTTAATGTAACAATTACACTAGAACATACAAAAATCGATTCTTACAGTTGAAAATAAATAAACACATAAAGTGTTTTTAAAAAATTGTTAAATTTACAAATATAACTATTCTACTGTTTACAAATGCACAATATTACTTTTATTATTAAACAGTAACATTTTTGTTCTTAAGAACAATACTTATTTAATTGAATTCGGTTCTGAGAATTCGATCATTCATTGTCCTCTATCACATGATCGAGCAGACGAAACTGGGAAGAGTCCATTCCTTAGTAGCTTTTCTGGATATGGTAAAATATTACAATAAACGATTTCCACTAACAATAGAAAAGAATGTTATGGCTGAAATATTGGCAGCCCTGTATATCTTCTAAAATTATGTACACACCACATGGTAAACATAAATATAATCCTATATTAATAACACGCGGCTCAACCTGAAGTACACTTCCATCAATTTTCAAACATCGTAGCAATATAATATAGTTCTTTTGTGTAGCCCTGTAAACAAGCAGTAAATGATTTCTATACCATATTCTACACGAAACATGTTTTTACGCATATAGAAAATATACAGGGTGAGTTTGACATAATCTGTCAAACGAAAGGAGGTGATAGAACAGCCCATGTGGAGCATGAAACACAATAGAAACCCTGCCCTATCTCTAACCGATTCCGAGTTATGGTAGATAGAAGAAAAATCTGTTTTTTTCCATCCAGTCTGAAAAACCCACATTTGTGAGCTTTCTGAAAAACGTACACGCAAAATAAGCTCATATTTGGAAAGAGCAGAAAAAAATCCTATCGGGTGACACCATTTACATCAGGATACCTTAATCTGACGGCGAGCTACAAGCGCTAAAACACTGGCGAAGTTTAAAATCGAGTTGTCGCCAAATTCTTTAACCGGCAATTCTGCAAACACTGTTCAAGCTACAATCGGTCAAATCTACCAAAAACTTCTCCATTCCACAAGCTTTAGAATGAGCTCAAAATAAACCATATCGGTATTCTAGTTCAGGAGAAATTTAGCCTTTTGTTTGAAAAACATTCATCACTGAACTCGACGTTTCTCGAGAAGGAGACTCACGGGGTGCCATTGTCGTTCCTGATTTCATGTCCGCTTTCAGCCCGCTGTTTTTAGATGCAAAAAAGAAAGTTTTAGAAGACATACAAGAAAAGTAGCACTTGTATTAAGTTTACAAATACAATGGAATGGAAACAAAAGAAGTATGCCGTTTCTTCCGTCTTTCACAAAGGAATATGCAAAAAAAAAAAAAAAAAAAAAAAAGTCGTATCTCACGTTTATGATTAAAGCACATATGCATTCGAAAGAATGTGTGAAATTTAGTGCCGCTGCTGAAATTGGTCACCCCCACACCTGATACATGCCCTTGCCCGCTTACGAACGGAAACCACAGTAGCGCTTAGCGAAAGCTCATCCCTCAGTTTCATTATTGCATCATCATGCCGGCTGCTTAAATCTTGCAAACTGGCAACTTCTGTGCGGTAAACTTCTTGCTTCAGGAAACCCCAAACATAGAAGTCCAATGGAGTGAGATCTGGCGATCTAGGTGACCAAAGAATTGGTCCATTACGACCAATCCATCGCGGATACTGATGAGTCAAGAAGTAACGAACGGCATTGGAAGAATGTTCAGGGGCCCCATCGTGTTGGAAAATGATTTACGCTCGTTGGGGTACAGGAATGACATCAAGTAATTCTGGAAGATGATGTTCCAGAAACTCCAAATATGTATTGCTTGTCAGATGGCCTTGGAATACATGTGGACCTATCAAGCGATCGCCAACCACACCAAGCCAAACATTTAAGCTGAATCGCGTCTGAAACGGTGAGTTTCGTGTTACAAATGGATTTTGTTGAGCGTAGTGATGCCAGTTATGTAAATTTAACATGCCATCCCGAGTGAAAAGCGACTCATCTGACCACAGTATCGTTCTAAGGAAATGGTGCTCCTCAATATCTCGCTCCAAAACCCAGCGGCAGAATGTTACCCGCTTTTGGAAATCTGAGCGGCGTAATTCTTGTACCGGTGTGAAGTGGTATGGATGATACTGGTTTTTGCGCAAAACATTTATCACTTTACTTCCACCTTCTCTCGCAAGTATGCGTGAACTCATATTTGGATTTTCCTCCACTCGGTCGAGTACGGACTCCTCAGCGGTGGCGGAGCGGCGACCATGGCCCCTTTCGTACACCCTAACGAACGACCCACTCTCCCTAAGCCTTCGATGAATTGTGGCAAATATAGCACGGTTGGGCGCACGACGGTGTGGATAACGTAGACGTAACTTCGACTCTCCGAGAGTTACCATCGCAAAATCCTTACACAAAATGCATATCTGCGTATTCTTCATTTGTAAAACTAGGCATATCTGTTTACAGGTTCGAAAGTATGACAATTTGATACCTGTGATGACTTCAATTGAAAATAAAAATAAAAAAGGTAAACAAAAAGGGATAACATTTCAATATTAATTTACAAAGGTAGAAGAAAAAAAGTGCAACGGAATAAGAACCAACTTGGTTAATTCGTGCCAATGTAGGAAAACATACTAAGTATTAAACTAAGAGAGACCAAGTAGATGTGACAGCAGCGTGAAAAGAATCGGCCGAGCTCAGGAAAAGTCCAGAAAATGCTAAAGCAAGAAGCAGCATAAAACGTAAAAGAAGCTGACGAGCTAATGAGCTGTTACAGATTGACTCGCCTTTTGTACCCGCGAGTGGGATGCGCGCGCAAGAAGGTTGGAATACATCTGCATATCACTAAGAGTCCATATGCAGATAGTCACGAATTTGCATACGTTCCATTTACTCACAATCGTTTCGTTTTCCGAATTTCGACGAACGCCGTTTTTAGTGATGTATTGCAAACAAAAGGCTAAATTTCTCCTGAACTGGAACACCGATATGGTTTATTGTGGATTCATTCTAAAGCTTGTAGAATGGAGAAGTTTTTGGTAGATTTGACCGATTGTAGCTTGAACGGTGTTTGCAGAATTGCCGGTTAAAGAATTTGGCGACAACTCGATTTTAAACTTCGCCAATGTTTTAGCGCTTGTAGCTCGTCGTCAAATTAAGGTATTCTGATGTAAATGGTGTCACCTGATAGGATTTTTTCTGCCCTTACCAAATATGGGATTATTTTGCGTGTAAGGTTTTCAGAAAGCTCACAAATTTGGGTTTTTTCAGACGGGATGGAAAAAAAAACAGATTTTTCTTCTATTTACCATAACTCGGAAACGGTTAGAGATAGGACAGGGTTTTTATTGTGTTTTATGCTCCCCATGGGCTGTTCTATCACCTCCTTTCGTTTGGCAGATTATGTCAAACTCACCCGTATATTCGTTTCATTTGGTTTAGTGCAATCTATAAATGTTAAACTCCACTTATCTGTAATTTCCCCCATAGAGGTAATGTATTTGAATTCTCTTGGGTGCCCCTGTACACGAACCATTTGCTTGATTTCAACGAAAAGTTTAGTGTTGCATCTCTATATCATAGACATTTAGAATACCAAGTTTCGACTTTCTGCTATAATTTGTTTTTGAGATATGCTGATAACAGACAGACACACAGATAAACCGCTAAAAACACGATTTTTGGATTCAGGGGACCTAAAAACGTGTAAATATAACAAAACACAATTTCGAAAATTTGACCAAAAAACAATATTTTCTCCACCTTATGGATAGGAGAAAGTAAAGAAAAAAAAATGACTTGCGACGATATAATAAAGAATCTTTAAGCGCTTCATGGATCCTTTTGGAAAGCAAAGAAGAGAGGAAGGCTTGCCAAGTGTTTCATATAGTGCTCCGCGAAATTCGGTAGGCGTGACCATAGCGTCGTATTCTAAAAGATTTAGCGCTCAAATAAACACCCATTGCAATTGACAGAGGTTATGACCCTTCCATTATAGACAAAGCCATCCAAAAATTACAACTCCCTCGTATTTCATCTACTAAATCAGTCTCTTCTAATATCAGAATCGTTTTATCCTATTTTCCTAAATCCAGTCAAACCATAGCTAAAATTCTCAAACAATATGATTTTAAAATAATATTTTCGCCTTCCAATAAAATCACCTTTACTCAGTTGAAAGATCCCATTGATATGCATAATTCTTGGGGCATTTATAGTATTTCCTGTCAGTGTGGTTTATCATATATTAGCCAAACTAAACGCAGTCTTAAATTTCGTCTAAAAGAACATATGAATTACGCCCGCAAACAAGAAATCGGCTATTTCTAAACATTGCTGGGACGAAAATCATAAATTTAAATTTAATTCAGCTAAAATAATTTGCAGACCTAAATCCATTCATGAACTCGATTTCTTTAAAGCTTTTCATATTTATAAAATTTTTAAAAACCCTGTAAATTGTGATTTCGCTGTTCCCTATTTGTCTGATTGTTGGAAATTTTACATTCAGTCCACATTTTCTTAATTTTTCTACTGTTTACACAGCTAACATTTCTAAATTCCTATTGGCCACACTCCCCACCTTTCCCGTAATACTATTGGTTGAATTAAATTCGGTCCCTCTCCTGTATATACGTGCACTTCTCCAGTTTCAGAATTCTTTTTGCACTGAAGACGGTGCACTTAAGGCTACTGAAACAGCTGTATGCATCTCAAATATTTTTATTTGCCGTTTCTGACGTTGTAGTTTATTCGGGTTTTAGTAGATCCTTTTACTTTCTTTAAATGACAATATTTTGTCATTTATTCCACCCCTCGATGTACCCTGACAGTGAGTGATGTAGTTTCCCTTTCCTTATTGGTCAGTTACGTGAAGCATTTCCCATCTGCTGTGGAAAATGCTGCAGCTAATGTTTCACCGAGAAACTTCTTATCACATGGTTATTGTAGTGTAGCAGTTGCACTAAATGCTTCATGCTGTGCTTAAAGCTGCGCTCCCAGAGCAAGTGTGATACCGGCTTTAGAAACGATATTTATAGTGGGTTTATGTAACAATTTTCAAGAAAATCGTTAGAGCCGTTTTTGAAGTAGACTTTTATCGAAACTTAGCATATTCAGTTATTGACCTGAAAACAATAATTACATGCAAAAGTATATCTAAAATGTGGTTAATCAAGCAAGTTTGAAAAAATATGTTTTTAAGGGAACGTATTTGCGAAACCTGAAATTCAGCAATTTATACAGGACGCCTATCAATTTTGCTGAACTAAACAACTATTTCGTACTAAAAAACATCTAATAGAATGTTTATACAGCAACTTTGAAGAAGATCTGTACGCTAGATCTGTTTTTATACTGACTTAAGGTACCATTTCCGGTTCCGGATGTCCTACTTCTGGTTTTCCAATTCTCACCAAAAACTGGAAATATTATCTGTACACCAGATCTGTCTCAATTCTGAAGTTTCGTAGTTCTAACTTTAATAGTTTCAGAAATACGATAGTCAGAAGATCCCCTACATACACACACACATACTGACCAATTGCCATATACTACTTTTTTGGACTCAAGAGACCTTAAAACATGGAGAAAACTCGATACCGAATTTTCGGACCGAATAAATACTCCGATTACCTATCGTAGTCCGGTAATGGAAGCACAAAAAAAAAAAAAAAAAAAAAGTGAAAATGTATTAGATGGAATTATATTAAATATAAATGGATTCCATACCCAACCCAGGAGGTCGTTAAAACAGGTTGAAAGATCTATAGAACTTCCGTGAAAACAATTAGCGTTTAACAGAAGAAAGACGCATTTTTGGAGGCATTAAATTTTTTTTCTATTTATGTATATTATAGATACTAAACATAGGAATGAACATAAGCTATTTATTTATATGACCGTTAAGTTTTAGTATCGAAATTACAGTAAAGTCGAGAGAAAAGTTTAATGGAACAAAAAGAAAGCAGTAAAATGAATTACTACATGTACTATTTCAATAAAATCCTAATTATACTGGTTTCAACTCAATGCGAGAACTTAAACGAGTAAAACTACAAATAAAGAATTATAAAAAAAAAAAAAAAATTAAAAAAATAAATGTTTGTACGTTTATTTGATTTTTGACATAAAGAGAAATATATATTTTCTTACATATGAATAATAAAATAGGAACCACCCCCCTTTTAAAAATTTTTTACGTGCAAATAAATATATTTTCTTTTCTATCTCCCCCCTCCCCCCCCCCTAAAAAAAAAAAGAATAAGTAATTTATTTATTTACTTTTGGTATCAATTTGTTTTTTCTTTTTAATAATTTTAAAGATAAAATTGGGAACCAATTATTCTATTGAACTAGAAATTATGACGTTAACTAGATTTCGGCCTGATTTATAAATGTACTAATCTTTGTTTTGCGTGTTTTTTCGACGGCTATATCTCTGTATCTATTAATTAAAATTGCACCACATCGCATACGTAAAACGGCTATCATGAAAAGCTACGTTGTATTAAATAGATAATGTAAAAAGATTCGTAATGGCTAGTTTAGAATGTTCTAGTTTAAAATTAAGGCTGTACCCAGATCGAAATTAACTAATTTCGCACAGTCCTTTTTATTCATTTATTCTATGTTCACTTAAAGTTTTGTAAGTATTCATATTCGAATTTCGTAAAAAATCGAGTAACATCCACTATTCTGTATTTAAATAGAGAAAATGTGTTTTTGTCAGAGGAATTTATTTTTTCACACATCTGAAATTCAATAATAATAAAAAAAAAAAAAGTCCAAAATCTAGTATGAAATATCACATCTTTCAAATTCGATATGTAGATGCACGAGAGAAAACAGAGTATTTTGGGTTTTGTGGGTAAACTTTGTGCTTATTTATTTTTCATCCAGACAGCAGATATCAGATTCAATTTCGATAGCCACACGAAACGCAAAAGACGTTTATGTTAGAAAAATAATATTAGAGAAAAACAGTTTTCAACGAAATTGAAATGCATTATTCAAAAGGATTTAAATTTCTTGATAAAAACGATTTTATTTTTTCTGGATATAATCGGGTGAAATTTTCTGTGATACTTCGAATAAGACCGAACCTGATACTTTAAAGCATCATATCTATCAAAGTATAAGAAAAGGCAAAGAAATGTTTGATTTTTTTTTTTTTTTTTTTTTTTTTTTTTAAGTGAAAACATTTTTAGGCGTATTGAGCACTTTTGGGTGCTCAACTGGTGAGTGGTGGGGGGGGGGGCAGTCGCTTTTCAATGATTAAACAGTCATTTTCATTTGTGCGAGATCAAGAAAACGCGCTGGCCAGAGCAACAGTCGAACATATTCTGCATCAAGGAATGTCCGGACAATACGGACAACATGCGGTTGTCCATTGTCCTGCTTAAATATTGCGCTTTGGAGGCCTTTAATATAGGGCCGAGCGACGGGTCTTATCTCGTCAAAAATGTAACGGCTGGTATTCAGAGTGGCGGGAATGAAAACAAGAGATGATCGAGACGTGTATCCCATGGTACCGCATACCATCACTAAAGGTGGTGACACAGTATGCGACTACCAAAATTTTGATTTCCCTCAAAACTGCATCACTGATATGGGCGCCTTTAATGTGTGATCAACGACGTACCTGGACACAGGTACGTGAAATCACCTTTCAGACAAATCACAATACTGTTTACAGCACCAATATAGCCTTATCCGCACTTAACGGCATCGTGAATAATGCACATTTCCAGCTGGGATTCGACATCGTCAAGCTGTCCATCAGCTGCATTGATGTTATGGGGTCCCATTGGATACACGTCTCGATTACTTCTTGTTCGTATTCCCGGCATTCTGAACAGCAACCTTTAAATTTCTAGTGAGTTAAATCCCGCTTCTCTGCCCTATATTCAAGGTCTGCGTAGCGCAACATTTAAACAGATAATGCTTGACCGCAAGTTGCCTGTATTGTCCGGACCTTCCTTTATACAGAATGTGTTTAACCGTTGCTCTGGCCAGCTCGTTCTCATGATCTCGCACCAATGAAAATGACTGTTTAATCTTTGGAAAGCGAGTGGCCCTCCACCACTCACCAGTAACTACGATCGATGAATTGTGGCATCGTGTTAAAGCTTCATGAATAGCTCTACCCGTACATGTCATCCAATCGCTGTTTGATTCAATGCCTAGGCAAGATAAGTGCTGTTATTGCTCACAGAGGTCGCTGCTTTATGTACTGTTTTCTCAGTACATATTACTCCAAATTTCCTGAAATTTTAATAAGCTGTTCTTCCTATTATAATGCATGTACCCAATAAATATCATTCTGATATTCGCATTCTTTCTTGGTGTTGCAATTTTTACAAACAGCAGTTTACGTGTAATCGTGGGTAATGGAAGTCGTGTTTTTATTTCACACCAGATTTTTTTTAAATTTATATTTATTTATTTTACTTATTTTCATTTATTTATTTATTATTATTGTTATTATTATTAACTGTTAAATATTAAATATTAATATTATCATTACTGCTTGCTTTAATGTTTTCATAAAAAACGCTAATTTTAAAACCATTTTACTTAACTATTAAGTGCACGTTTCGAATCATCTTCTTTTATGTTATTGACTTTTAATTACGCCAAAACGTGATAACATGAAATTTCGAAATTAATATTATCATGTGCGGTTAAAATATATATATTGAAAATCTATCTTTCAACACTGGATTTAAATATAATTACGAAACTGCTTTTCTGAAATTGGAGTTTTCGACTTTCATTATATTGTAAAGCGAATTACCTGTTAAAACTTATTAAATGTGCTAATTTTAAAAGATGCATTAACCAGATATTTCAAAACTTTAGTGAAATAAGTCTATTCTTTGTAGGAATAGGCTTTATTTATGGACATTTTCTATATAATTATTTATAGTCGCTTGAAATTTGAACGATAACGTGCCTTTTTATCTTGATTATATAAAAAAAACCTTTTTATATTCTTTTGTGTGGTTAAAAAAATAAAATAAAATAAAAATCTCGAAAAGTTCTTTATTTCTTTATTTTTATCAATTTGACTCACAAAAATACATAAAAAATTTCAACTCATCTTCTTCTTTTTTTTTTTTTTTTTTTTTTTTTTAGTTTTTAAGAGGAATAAGGACTTGGGATATTTATAAAATAATTAAATGTATTTTTCAAAAATAAGTAATCTGGCTTGTCACTCACACTAATTTCTCTTACCCTGAAATTTAATACTATGAATATAGATTGGAAATTAAGGGTAAGATAACGAATACCGTTTTGTCAACCTATGTTAAAACAACCAAAATTAGGCTTTGGAAATGCTTTATTTGCCAAAAAGTTTTATGTGAGGAGGGATCGCCACCCTCAACCTCTCGTTTTATTATTGTACCTATATTTATATTATATAGAATTCAAACCTGTTATTAAATTCAAAAGTTCATTTAAAATTATACAGACAACTTTCACACACACATTCCTTGAAACATTTCAATTTTGATCACACTTTTATAGTAACAAACGTTGCCTGAAATTATTCGTTTCCAAGATAATAATATATTCCAAGAGATACCGACAAAGAACAAACGTTAAAAACTTGACTCCGGTATTCAGGAAACCTCAGAACATTTAAATATACAAAAAAGCAAGCGATGAATATTTAGCTTAAAAAAATACATTATTTACCATATGGCTATGAGGAATTAATTTTAATTTCTGAGCAGCTTTCCTGGACATGGCAAACTATTACAGTAAAGCACTACCACATGGTGTAAATATATATAATTCTACATTAATAACATACGGCACAACCTGAAATACACTTCCATCAATTTTCAAGTATTCTGGCACTAAGAACTAGTTCTTTTGTGTAGCCCTGTAAAAAAACAGTAAATGATTTCTATACCATATTGTACATGAAACACATTTTTACGCATATAAAATTATATATATTCCTTTAATTTTGTTTAGTGAATTCTATAGACGTTTAAACTCTACTTACCTGCAACTTCCCCTATAGAGGTTATGTATTTGAATTCTCTTGGCTGTCCCTGTAAACGAACCGTCGGCTTGATCTCAATGAAAAGTTTAGTGTAGCATCTCTGTATGATACACATTTAAAATATTAAGTTTAGAATTTCTGCTATAATTTGTTCTTGAGATTCGCTGATAACAGTCATACACACACACACAGACCCAACCGTTAAAAGCATGATTTTTGGATTCAGGGGAGCTCAGAACGTGTAAATATAACAAAAATTCAGTTTCGAAAATTTGACCCAAAAACAATACTTTCTCTACCATATAAATGGGTAAGAGAAAGTAAAAGTGATTTAAAAATGAATAAAAAACTGCATCTTAATTAGAAAATTTCCATAGTATTTATTATAAGCACTTTTGTACAAAATGGAGCTGTTCTTTTTCCTTTGTCTATTAAACGGTAAATTAATTTCCTTTCCTATTTAACTGGCAATTAAATAAAACCTTTCTGCAAAACAAAACATTTAGAAAGCTCCTCATTCTTATAGAATTGAAACATGAATATAAAAGTGTATTCTTTTATAAATATGTAACGCTTTGTCGCTTTTATGAATTAATGCTGTATGTTTTATGTATATATCTTATTGTGAATTTTGAAAAAAAAAAAAGTAAATAAATAAAAATAAATAAATAAATAAAAAAGATGGCTACACTTTTTAGTGACCCGATTGGCTTTTTACCAAATATTGATTTTTTAGCCTTTTTTTCTTTTATTATTATTGTTATTATTATTATTAAAAAAGAGATACTTGTCCAGATTTTATGTTCAAGATCTGTTTTCTGCCAAAATGGCAAATTTCCATACAGGAAATATCTAGTTCAATGTCCGAAAAAGAATAAAAATTTTTATGCTGTTGTTCATAACTTTCTCCCAACAACAGTTCGTCGGTAAATTTTATATTATAGAAATTTACTCTTGTTATTCCCCCCCCCCCTTTAATCCATATGTGGTAAAGAAAATATTGTTTTAAGATATAATTTTTGAAATTTTAGGTTTTGCTGGACGTTTTAATGGTCCCTCATTCTTTTTGGTCTGTTATCAGTAGAGTCAACAAGCTGATAATAATAAATTTGTACTTGAAAGATAATTTTATTCAAGACGAAAAATGGGTTGGTTAGGACTCGAACCTGAAACTTACAGCACATGGCGTTTGGTCAGTCAGCCGTGTGTTATCTCCCCGTTATGTTAAACATATAGGACAGATACATTTGTATTTAAAGATATATATAACAAGAAAATCAAAATGTTTAATTTCTGCTTATTTTATGCATCCTTCTAATTTTTATTTTATTTTAATGCTAATTACATTTTTCTCGCTAAAATATAGCATCCCGTCAAAAAAAAAAAGGGTCACAACTTAAAAAAAAAAAAAAAAAAAAAAAAAAAAAAAAAACAGTATTTGAGATAAATTAATTTAAAGATAACGTTCAAGCATTCGCTATCATAGATATAATATAAATTCAACTGCCTCTCAGATCAGATGAAAAATTTTCGAGATAAAGATGTGACATTTTTGTGCTCGTTGAGGCGCTTGATACAAATTTTTCAATGATAGACACTTAAAATTCTGATTTTTTGAATTGCGTCACTTGTCAGGGTGCAATATGTATTTATGTACTGTTTTAAGAAGTAAACTTCAGTAAATTTCTTTATATTTCTTCCCAAGACTTACAAAAGTACATACTGAAGAAAAAATAATGTAAACGGTGGTAAACGCAAGCAAAAATAAATAAATAAATAAATAAACAATGAAATAAAAAGTAAATAAATAACTAAATAAAGAATAAGTAAAACTAAAAATAAAAATTTTGATTTTCTCATTAGAATATCTTAACAAATGTAAAGGTACCTTAATAAAATGTCCCCGACCTTGAATTAAATTTAATATTTTTCTATAAAATCTTTAATTTCAAGTTTAGCTCACATATATGAAATATTAACAATTTGAATTTAATTACATATTGTCTTTGTTTAAAATCTCTAATTTTAAATCAAAGATAGCAATTTTTGGACTGTCAATTCATAACCACTACTTTCGTTTTAAATTTTTGTCAAAAATCGATGGAAAATTCACGATAAAATAGGTTTCTAAACTGCACTATCTACTAATAAATATTTGGACTCTTTCTAATTTAGACATTTTGTCAAATTCCTCGAAAAATTCTTTAGAAATTTTCTTGAAACTTTGGGAGATTACGTTACACCTCATACGTTTCAGTAAAAATTTTGAGCTGAAGAGAAAAAGGGGACTAGTAAAAATAAATAAATAAATAAATAAAAAAATAAATAAATAATAATAATAATGAAACAGAATGTTTTGCATCCCCGTGTAAAAGCTAATGCTTGAACGCGTTTTGGCTGCAACATGTGATTATGAGGCCTTTTCTAATTATTTGTATATATTAGAATAAAAAATGATAAATATCTTATGAAAAATGAGCATTTTTACTAAGTAATTTTTAGCTCTTCACGCACAAGCTTTAAAAAAGCCTAAAGTATTGTGCTACTTATATGAAAACTTCAAACAAATATCATGTATATTCAAAAAATTGTGGGAGATAGAACGAACAGAAATTCAGGTCTCTCTCCCTCTCAAGAAAAAAAATCTGGAGTGACTCCACTCGACTTTCCGAACATTGAGTAACTAACAGTTTTGTAGATAAAATAAAGAAAGAGGAGTTGTTAAACAAACAAAAAAGAGAAAACCATAACAGAGTGTTTGAGTATTTTTCTCCATATATCACACGAGGTTTTATTTAACGCTACTGAACTTTGAGCCTTTAGATCATAAAGATAAAGAATTTTTCGTTGTGTCCCTGTAAAAATCTATAAATGCTAGATTCACCAAAATGCTTATAGTTAGTGCAACAGTGATTTATAATATTCATACAAATTTTCAGCTCAATTGAATAAGGCGTTTAGATGCTATCGCTGGTCTCATAGGCCATAAAGATAAAGAATTTTTCTTTGTCTCCCTGTAAAAAAACTGTAAGTGCTAGATTCACCAAAATCTATACAGATTGAGTATCTGTGACCTATAATATGTGTAAAAAGTTTTTGCTCAATTGAATAAGGCGTTTAGATGCTATCGCACTTTTAAAAATTTGGCAAAGAATTTTTCTTTGTGTCCCTGTAAAAAAACTATAAGTGCTAGATTCTCCAAAATCTATACAGATTGAGTATCTGTGACCTATAATATGTGTATAAAGATTTTGCTCAATTGAATAAGGCGTTTAGATGCTATCGCACTTTTAACATTTTGGTCCCTTGGCCATAATGATAAAGAATTTTTCTTTGTGTCCCTGTAAAAAAACTATAAGTGCTAGATTCACCAAAATCTATAGGGTTCGTACTATGGTGACTTACAATATACGTACCAACTTTCAGCTTATTCGAACAAAGCGTTTAGACGCTAGCGTGTTCAGTCACAGACATACGCACATACATACACACATACATACACACATACATACACACACACATACATACATCATCGTAAAAATAGTGAAAACGGACTCGTTGGACCTCGAAACGTATAGAAACATCAAAATCTCGAATTCGGATTTTTGACATGATTACAATACTTTCCTCACTATAGTGTTCGGAAAGTAAAAAGAAAGAAAGAAAGAAGGTGATAGGAGGATCATCCTTTTCATTTACAGTCAGTGATGACTGTATTAGCATTGATTGAATCAAAATAAAAATGTGAGAAAACACTCATAGTTTAGTTTTTATTTTAAGAGGAACTGACTGTCAGTTCATTCTAACGCGAAATCGTTTTAAAATTACACGATATTTGTTTGGAGTTTCAATATAAGTAGCTTAATATTTTAGGCTATTAAATTATGTAGATGAAATTAAAAAAATTATCTTTTATGATAATGCAGACGATTTCCATATTACAGAAACAGTATAACACCAAATATCCAAAAAAAGTCTATTTTATTCTCAATATTAAAAAAAAAAATTCTAATTTTTTTCGTTAAAAGTAAAAAAAAAAAAAAAAATCGATAACTTTGTTTAAAATTATCGCAGATCGATGGTTCGACCATTCGTATTGGAGAGCTCTTTTGAAAGTTACCCATCATTAAAATTTACTCCCCTCGAGGGGGAAATTTCCTACATACACATTTTTCCCCCCCCAATTGACTATCTTTATTACAAAAAATATATATTCGTTTCTTTTGGTTTAGTGCAGTCTATAGACGTTAAACTCTACTTACCTGGAATTTCCCCCATAGACGTAATGTATTAGAATTCTCTTGATTGTCCTTGTACACGAACCGTCGGCTTGATCTCAATGAAAAGTTTAGTGTAGCATATCAGTGTGATACACATTTAAAATATTAAGTTTGGAATTTCTGCTATAATTTGTTCTTGAGATTCGCTGATAACAGTCATACACACACACACAGACCCAACCGTTAAAAGCATGATTTTTGGATTCAGGGGACCTCAAAACGTGTAAATATAACAAAAATTCAGTTTCGAAAATTTGACCCAAAAACAATACTTTCTCTACCATATAAATGGGTAAGAGAAAGTAAAAGTGATTTAAAAATGAATAAAAAACTGCATCTTAATTAGAAAATTTCCATAGTATTTATTATAAGCACTTTTGTACAAAATGGAGCTGTTCTTTTTCCTTTGTCTATTAAACGGTAAATTAAATTACTTTGCTATTTAACTGGCAATTAAATAAAACCTTTCTGCAAAACAAAACATTTAGAAAGCTCCTCATTCTTATAGAATTGAAACATGAATATAAAAGTGTATTCTTTTATAAATATGTAACGCTTTGTCGCTTTTATGAATTAATGCTGTATGTTTTATGTATATATCTTATTGTGAATTTTGAAAAAAAAAAAAAAAAGTAAATAAGTAAAAATAAATAAATAAATAAAAAAGATGGCTACACTTTTTAGTGACCCGATTGGCTTTTTACCAAATATTGATTTTTTAGACTTTTTTTCTTTTATTATTATTGTTATTATTATTATTAAAAAAGAGATACTTGTCCAGATTTTATGTTCAAGATCTGTTTTCTGCCAAAATGGCAAATTTCCATACAGGAAATATCTAGTTCAATGTCCGAAAAAGAATAAAAATTTTTATGCTGTTGTTCATAACTTTCTCCCAACAACAGTTCGTCGGTAAATTTTATATTATAGAAATTTACTCTTGTTATTCCCCCCCCCCCTTTAATCCATATGTGGTAAAGAAAATATTGTTTTAAGATATAATTTTTGAAATTTTAGGTTTTGCTGGACGTTTTAGTGGTCCCTCATTCTTTTTGGTCTGTTATCAGTAGAGTCAACAAGCAGATAATAATAAATTTGTACTTGAAAGATAATTTTATTCAAGACGAAAAATGGGTTGGTTAGGACTCGAACCTGAAACTTACAGCACATGGCGTTTGGTCAGTCAGCCGTGTGTTATCTCCCCGTTATGTTAAACATATAGGACAGATACATTTGTATTTAAAGATATATATAACAAGAAAATTAAAATGTTTAATTTCTGCTTATTTTATGCATCCTTCTAATTTTTATTTTATTTTAATGCTAATTACATTTTTCTTGCTAAAATATAGCATCCCGTCAAAAAAAGGGTCACAACTTAAAAAAAAAAAAAAAAAAAAAAAAAAAAAAAAAAACAGTATTTGAGATAAATTAATTTAAAGATAACGTTCAAGCATTCGCTATCATAGATATAATATAAATTCAACTGCCTCTCAGATCAGATGAAAAATTTTCGAGATAAAGATGTGACATTTTTGTGCTCGTTGAGGCGCTTGATACAAATTTTTCAATGATAGACACTTAAAATTGTGATTTTTTGAATTGCGTCACTTGTCAGGGTGCAATATGTATTTATGTACTGTTTTAAGAAGTAAACTTCAGTAAATTTCTTTATATTTCTTCCCAAGACTTACAAAAGTACATACTGAAGAAAAAATAATGTAAACGGTGGTAAATGCAAGCAAAAATAAATAAATAAATAAATAAACAATGAAATAAAAAGTAAATAAATAACTAAAAAAAGAATAAGTAAAAATAAAAATAAAAATTTTGATTTTCTCATTAGAATATCTTAACAAATGTAAAGGTACCTTAATAAAATGTCCCCGACCTTGAATTAAATTTAATATTTTTCTATAAAATCTTTAATTTCAAGTTTAGCTCACATATATGAAATATTAACAATTTGAATTTAATTACATATTGTCTTTGTTTAAAATCTCTAATTTTAAATCAAAGATAGCAATTTTTGGACTGTCAATTCATAACCACTACTTTCGTTTTAAATTTTTGTCAAATATCGATGGAAAATTCACGATAAAATAGGTTTCTAAAGTGCACTATCTACTAATAAATATTTGGACTCTTTCTAATTTAGACATTTTGTCAAATTCCTCGAAAAATTCTTTAGAAATTTTCTTGAAACTTTGGGAGATTACGTTACACCTCATACGTTTCAGTAAAAATTTTGAGCTGAAGAGAAAAAGGGGACTAGTAAAAATAAATAAATAAATAAATAAATAAATAAATAAATAAATAATAATAATAATGAAACAGAATGTTTTGCATCCCCGTGTAAAAGCTAATGCTTGAACGCGTTTTGGCTGCAACATGTGATTATGAGGCCTTTTCTAATTATTTGTATATATTAGAATAAAAAATGATAAATATCTTATGAAAAATGAGCATTTTTACTAAGTAATTTTTAGCTCTTCACGCACAAGCTTTAAAAAAGCCTAAAGTATTGTGCTACTTATATGAAAACTTCAAACAAATATCATGTATATTCAAAAAATTGTGGGAGATAGAACGAACAGAAATTCAGGTCTCTCTCCCTCTCAAGAAAAAAAAGAAAGAAAGAAAGAAGGTGATAGGAGGATCATCCTTTTCATTTACAGTCAGTGATGACTGTATTAGCATTGATTGAATCAAAATAAAAATGTGAGAAAACACTCATAGTTTAGTTTTTATTTTAAGAGGAACTGACTGTCAGTTCATTCTAACGCGAAATCGTTTTAAAATTACACGATATTTGTTTGGAGTTTTCATATAAGTAGCTTAATATTTTAGGCTATTAAATTATGCTGATGAAATTAAAAAAATTATCTTTTATGATAATGCAGACGATTTCCATATTACAGAAATAGTATAACACCAAATATCCAAAAAAAGTCCATTTTATTCTCAATATTAAAAAAAAAAATTCTTTTCGTTAAAAGTAAAATTTTCGTTAAAAGTAAAAAAAAAAAAAAAAAAAAAAAAAAAAAAATCGATAACTTTGTTTAAAATTATCGCAGATCGATGGTTCGATCATTCGTATTGGAGAGCTCTTTTGAAAGTTACCCATCATTAAAATTTACTCCCCTCGAGGGGGAACTTTCCTACATACACATTTTTTTCCCCCCAATTGACTATCTCTATTACAAAAAATATATATTCGTTTCTTTTGGTTTAGTGCAGTCTATAGACGTTAAACTCTACTTACCTGGAATTTCCCCCATAGACGTAATGTATTAGAATTCTCTTGATTGTCCTTGTACACTAACTATTTGCTTGATCTTAACGAAAAGCTTACTGTAGCATCCCTATATGATACACATTTAGAATACCAAGTTTGGAATGTCTGCTACTATTTGTTCTTGAGATATGCTGATAATAGACAGACACACACACAGACACACACACAGACACACAGACATACACACAGACCTACACACAGACCAACCGCTAAAAACATTATTTTCGTATTCAGGAGACCTCAAAACATGTAAATATAACAAAATCTCACTTTCGAAAATTTGACCCAAAAACAATACCTTTCTCTACCTTATGGGTAAGAGAAAGTAAAAAGTGGTACTTTTTCGCGATTTTTTAAAGAAACCGTTATTTCTCAATGAATATATGTGGCATACAGTTAAAAAATTTGTACTTGGTTGAGCCTTAACATGGTACACAGTAGCTGCAACCATAAGGTGGTGAAACTTTTTATCATGATTTTGTGCTTGGTTTAACTAAAATTTGGAACTATAGTAGCTTCAACCAAAAGAAGGCGAAACCTTTTACAATAATTTGGGGATTTTTTTCAACAAGAAATATTAAATGATTGTAGAATGTTTCACCATCGCCTAGTTGCAGCTACAGAGGCACCAGGTTTTGGTTAATCCAAGCATATGGCAGCAATTGTAGTACCAAATTTTGGTTAAACCTAGCACCAAATTATTTAAAACTGTGTGGCCTCATAAAAATTTATGCAGATAATAAGAAGAAGCTTCATAAACACATGCTACAGTCAAAATGCATTTCAAGCATTTCTTTTTATTAGGTAATCCAAAACGTTTTAATTTTTGTTTAATTCTTATTGGCCCCCCTTTTCTCTTAGGGGCAAAACTTTTAATGAAATATATGTGGTATAACATGTTCTTTATACTCTTAAAGTTTCAAGATAATTCGTCAAAAATATTTCTAGATATTTTAAAAAAGGTCTAAATTCGATCATGTCCAGATACTTATGGTAGGTAGCGTATAAAAAAATAAATAAAATAAATAAAATAAATACATAAATAAATAAATAACATGAGTTGATAGTTGGATGATTGACAACTCGCAAATTAAAAAATAGCAATGCAAAGTTGTCTAAAAAATGTATATTTTAATTTATAAAAAACTCTAAGGAATCTTTAATTTTCAACCGAATTTAGAAATTTGGGATCAGGAATTCATAATTCCACATCATGCACAATTTTAAACTGACGTATAATTTAAATTGATTTCGAGGCAGGAAGAGTGACAGCTTGCAAATTTTATATAACATAATTTGGAAATTGGAAGTTAGCCGGCTCCCAAATTTTAAAACACCTCACCAGACGGGAAGCGCCAAGTTCGATCCCAGGTAGTGCTCGTTGACCTAGCCGTTCAGAATTTTCGTGACTAATTCGTGGCATTGTTTTAGTATATGTACTACAAAAGTAATAATGGTATACTTACTTTTTCAGTGTGAAATAAAAATCATACATGGCGCCGCCCCAAATGGTCGACAATAGGCCGGACGCATTTTGCATAGACGGTGTGCTGTATACTTTGTACATGCTCTAACTTCCTAATAGTCAATTTCAAAATTTTAAATAGCCGAAAATCAATATCTTCAAAGTCTACTAATATTTAATTGTAATAAACTTCAATAAGAAATTACACATTTCGGCAACTATGCATTAATTTTCTATATTTTTTTCGATTGTCAGTTTCTTACACTTCTTAGCGTTCACCGCAGTTATCAGGTGGACTTCACCTTGGTCAAAATGGTAAGTATGATACCCCTACGAGAGGTCTGTATTGGCTGCAATCGGGACGAAATTCTCAATTTGGTCTCTGGCTGGGCTGGGCTCGAACTTAATTTTTTTGGGTAAATTCGGGACGGGCCTGGATTAAACATTTTTCGGTCTGCGTCGGCCTGGAAATATTTTTCACTTTAACGAAGAAGATAAATGATAAAACATTTCATTAGCAATTTTATTTAAAATAATTCTGTAGGTTAGTATGCCACAGGAAATTTTATTCTGTTTAAAAGTGTTTGTAACTTCAACTTGATTGTTTAACTCTCTGCCTGTTCGCACTCGAATTTCCGCAAATAATTTTTAGCTTGTCTCGAAATTGATATTTAGGTTATTTGAAGGATATTTTTAAAGTATTTTTTCAATCCTTTCCACTAAATATAATGAAATTAACATCATTTTTCAGATGATTAAAAGCATCTTTTCCATTGAAAATGGTTGGATTAGCATTAATGTTTTGTTCACAGCATTAATGTTTTGTTAGCATTAATGTTTTGTTTCAAATACATTACGGGATATAGTGGAAATGGAGGAAAATAGATTTTTAGAAGTATTAACCATTTTTAATGTCTTTTACATTGTTTGATGAACACTAATATTTTAGATTTGACTTTCTGTCTTACTGTGTGCCTTCTGTTCGTCCGTAATAAAGTCTCTGTTCATATATATTAATTGCCTTCAAGAAGATCAGAAGTTTTTTTTAATGGATTTTCTATTGTTTAGTTGTATAAAACCTCTAAAAAGGTAGATACTAAAAATTTTTTGAATTTTTTTTTTTTTGATTGGGTCAGGTTGGGCTGGACCTGATTTTATCGGTTCTTGCCATTATTTCCTCAATTGATACGTACTGCAGCCGGCGTCCACAAATTTGTCCAAAAACGCAAAATCGCATTCTGGCCTAAAGATTCTTCTTCACTCTTATAAATATAAATCCAGTCTTTCTGTCTAAAATGCGTAGTATATGTGATCGAAGTTTTTTTTTCTTGATTTAGTAGAGTGAATTTCTAAAATTTCAGTCCAATATCAAATGAATCAAAAGTTCACATTTTCATTATTTATTATTTGTCATTATTAGAGAAACCTGAATGGAAATGGCTGTTAGAAATAAAAGGCGTTAAAAATAAAACAAGTATTGTAACTAGAGATAAGAATCATTTATTACAAGGAAAAAAAAATAAATAAAACCGTTACACACGACCAATCGATGCATTTTTATATAAATATAGAAATAAATTAAACTTTTTTATTCTTTCCTCGGAAGAACAAAAACGGATTTCATTCTGGACTAACAATGACAAAAACAAGAATAAATATCAAGTATGGAAGAAACCATTTGATAAATACTGTCGTTTTGCTGATTAAGCCATTTAAACAAACAATCAATATGAAGAAATTGGAACACCTGGTGCCCTGTGGGAATATGAATTCAATAATCTATTCTTTTTTTCCTACGGACTACATAATGAGCTGAACTATTTTGGCTAATATAAAACTTGAGAAGTTTCGTTTTCCATCATTAAAATAAGTTAAGGGAAAAAATTATATTTGTAAGAGCTGAAATAAATATAACCATTGTGCGTTTAATTTGAAAAGTTTAGGAATTTATTAAACTTTGGTTCGTTGTTCTGTTCCGTGTAGGAAAAGATGCTTTTTAAAAAAAAAAAAGTGTTTTAAGTATTTTTATTTCTAATAAAATGAAAAGGTTGTTGTAATGATTAACATATGTGTGCTTTACATTGATTTTATAAGGTATCGAAGGAAAAAGAATTTAATATATTGCATGATGTTGTAAACCATTTTAAATGGTAATCTTGATATGTGAGTATCTAGTTAGTAATTTCTGAAAAAAGAAAGAAAAAGGTTTTTTTTTTTTTTAATTTTAAATTCCTCATTTATACAACGGAAAATAATAATACGTATTATCAATTTAAAAAAATTCTTTTGCATAACTTATTAGAAGAACCCTAAGAAAATATTGTGAAATTTCAAAAAAGCTGTCGTAGATAGAAGGAATCGATTTCAGTTTTTCTCTCTTTATAAAAATAAAATAATAAATAAATAAATAGGGTGATTGGGAGGAAAATGGGCATAGATGAATTTTTTAGAATATAACATAACAAAAACTAGTATGTTGTGGCCACCACATGTCTTTCTTTTATACTTTCCTATACAAATTCACTCAGTAAAAATAATTTATTAAAATTATTATTTAAAAAAAATTATCTTCCATGATAATGCAGACGATTTCCATACTAGAAAAGTAGTATAACACTAAATATCCAATAAAAGTCAGTTTTGTTCTCAATATTACATACAAAAAAAATTGTTAAAAATGAAAAAAAATTCGATTACTTTATTTTAAATATCGCAGATCGATGGTTTAACCATTCGTTTTAAAGGTATTGGCGAACTCTTTTGAAAGATGCCCATCATGAAACTTTACTCCCCTCAAGGGAGGACTTCCCCCAGGGAGGAGTCGAGGCTCCAACATACACATTTTTTTTTTCCTAGTTGGCTATCTCTATTACTAATAATTCTTTTAAATTTCATAATGATTATGAAAAAATAATTCTCTCAAGCAAAATATCGTATAACATGACGATTTCTCCCAAATTACTGTATATATACGAGGTGTGACTATTAAATAACGAGACTATTGCTGCTACAGATGAACTACATATGCGCGAAATTCGAGAAACCGACAGCTGTGCAGCGTAAAGCCTTATCTTTCGATTGCAGTGCCTCCCGCGTTTGTAGAGAAATCAGTTTGGCCGTAAACGTCGTTTGTGTAAGAGGTGTTTGTTTCGTTTTGTCGAAAACATGATAAGTGTAAAAGTAGAGCAACGAATAGTCATGATATTTCACTTGAAACTTGGTAAAACCGCTAGTGAAATTTATCTTTTGTTAAAATAAGTGTATGGCTATAAATGTTTATCACGTGCGCGAGTTTTTGAGTGGTTCAAGCGTTTCTAAGATGGCCGAGAAGACGTTAGAGATGATGACCGTCCAGGTCACACCTTTTTCGTCATTCGTGGGATTGTGTACCTTCACTGGGTTCCTGAAGGTCAGACTATTAATCAACATTATTATATTGAGGTGCTTGCTCAACTCCGTGAAAGAGTAAGGAAAAAACGACCCGAATTGTGGAAGAACAAATCATGGGTTCTCTATCAAGTGAACGCGCCGGCTCACACTGCATTGTTTGTCAAGGTGTTTCTAGCCAAGTACAACATCCCAGTTTTAGACCATCAGCCTTATTCGCCTGACCTAGCCCCATGTGACTTTTATCTGTTCTACAAAGACAAATCTGCATAAAAAGGAGCAAAATTGGACTCAGTTGAAGCTGTGAAAATAAAAGTGGCACGCCTCATGCAGGGGCTCACAGAACAATACATCCAGCACTGTTTCGAACAATGGAAAATTCGCATGGAGCGTTGTAGGGATAGAGGACGGGTGTATATTGAAAGTGATAATAACTAAATATGCATAAATTTAAAATGAAATGTTTTGCAGCAATAGTCTCGTTATTTAATATCCACACCTCGTATATATATTTATAAAAGTCATATTTCAGAAGGAAAATTTACTTATCTAATTAAAAAGAGAGAAAAGCTTAAGTTTTAAAACCCGTTTTTAAATAATGACTACTTTAATTTAAATTTACGACTTCATACCTATTATTAATACGAATCAAATAAATATATATTTTTTAATTAACATTATTTTCTGAATATTTAATTATGATTTTGTAAGATTATTTTTCAAGTATTATGTACTTTTTGTTTTATACTTTAATATTTCGAATTGGTAATCCCAATGCCTGAAATTTATATTATTCTACGAATCATAAATCGTTAAATTATTATAACATGTCGGAATAAATATTGTATGCTTGACGTTAATTATAAATTTCTAAAACTCTTCTCTCCTAAAATTACTTTCTGTTATTTACTAATCACGTTGATAAACGTTCTGTATTTTAATCAAAATTTATAAAATTCACATATATAAATATAATTCCTTCGCAATTAGTCTAGAATATAATTCCTTTTCAAATATCTGAAATTCGATGCAAACAAATTCATAAAATATTAATATCGTAAATTAAATTAAAGAAATGTCTATCAAGAATATCAATTTAATCAATGAATTCCATGTAAAAATTATGGATTTCCAGTTAACATTTATGAACAAATTCTACTTGTTTTAACTTGCTTGCAAGGGAAAGTTTTTAGAAAGTATCTATATCTTCAAACTGCGTTTAATGGAAATAATAATTATAATAATAATTTAATAACTTAAAACCACACGAAAAAAAGTGAAAACTTCTATAGTGTTAGATGTTATATAATTTGAAAACCGTTTCCATTAATTACATAAAATAGAAAGTAATGGATTAGACTACTGTTAAGTATCTTTGATTATTGTTTATATATTCTTTTATATACAATACAATTACATAAAATCTGGTAAATTAAAGTAAATTCCCCAAGACAACTAAAAATGCATTTTCAAGTCTTTCCACGTACAAACTGTAATTTACCTAAATTGAATTGTTTGTGGGACCCTGCACACAAAATATTGTTACTAAAATGTAAATAATAGAAGTCATTATTATGTAATTTCATTCAAAGAGGCTTAGTCAGGTTTTAACCTGAGAGGTTCATCTAAGGTGAAAAATTCCAATGTTGTTTTCACTGTAAGTTCTTGATTATGTACCAAAACAATGAATTTTTTACTATGCATTTAAAGATGAATTTCATGACTATTATATGACCTTTCATACTTAAAGAAATAAGCTTTAAACCTATAATTATGCACATTTTAAATATCTGTTTTTTTTTTTTTTTGGGGGGGGGGGGGCAAACAATGACAAAAACACTTTCATGACCGTTATAGGGTTTTTAAATGATAATTTTCTGCATTTCTAGCTTGTTTTTGCGTTAAAATAGTTCATTTTCCTTTAAAATTTCGTTAAAAATTTTCACGAACTCAAGTTTCTCGCTAACCGGCTTAACTTATAGAGTTCTTAACTGAGTCCCTTGTTACTGCTTGATTACAGCCTATTGCTATGTGTTAAATGCTATGCTACAGTTTATGATTTGAATTTGATGTTCCCAGTTATTATTTAAGCTGTGTTTTCTAGTGAAACTGAAGTTGATACTTGGTTTACAGAAATATAATTTTCTGATACTTTCTGTCAATAAACTTTTAAGTCTCTGAAAGATTCGCCTTTCTTTCAGACAATTCACGAAAACCCGAGTACGCAACAATACTATTATTTTTACGAATTGTGGACTTTATTTTGAGTTTCAGTATGAGATTTGTTTACTTGAAGAAAAAACCTGTTGACGGATTTGTTGCATAAATAATTGGGGCTAAAGCGCGTAATGAATAGGATGAAGTCATTCTGAAAGGTATGTGCAATGTGTTTAAAAATGTTTAATTATATTAATTGTTATGTTACATTAGCGCATTACACATTTAGAAAAAAATGTTCAAGCTGTAGAATTACTACAATTGTCATTACTTGTCTATTAAGAATTAATTAAATAAAACCCCGATAAAATTGTATTTGTTTTAAAAGAAGTTCTGTAGATGTACTGATAACTATTATTCTACTAATTATTTAAAACAGATCTCACTCTGAGAAGAAAAATGACATAGCTAAAAAAGGCAGAATTTCAGAAAAATTAACTTATAAGATAATGATAAAGCATAAACCCTCGAAGTGTTATCACCTCGCTGCGAGACGATTCGGATCCCCGCTAGTGTGCTATCGTCTCGCAGTGAGACGATTCGTAAAACATACATAACAACTCATAAGATCGAGATATCAATCGATTTTACGAATAGTTTCACTGGAAATGCACGGCGCCTTAAAAAGAAGAGTTAAACAACTAAAAGAACAACTTAAAAGAACACTTAACTCGTTAGTAGTCGCTAGTTGGTCGATTTGCCGCCCATCCTTAAGTGTTAACAGATTTTTTTATTCGACAGCCACCAAAAATATTTAAAAGTGGCATTTGCTATACATAAAACGCGAATAAACTCGAAGAAACGTCGATCACATCACTTTTTAAAATTATTGGTGACAGTTAAATAAAAAGTGCGCAATCTGTAATAGGTGGCGCTGTCTATAGCGACTACTAACGGGTTAAGAGTGAAATGATCAGCACTTGGAGAGTTAACTAGCCTACAATAAAAACTGACATAAATACCTATCAGATGGATACATTTTGAGATAGAGATATGACGTTTTTTGTGTATGTTGAGGCACATTTTTCAATGGTGTAAACTTCAAATTACTATTTTTTGGGTTGTGCAATTTTTTTGTTAGGGTGCGACATGTAAGAAGGAATTTCACCTATACAAGTTTAATTTTTACTTTCTCTTACCCATATACTGGTAAAGAAAGTATTTTTTTTATAGGTTAAATTTTTGAAGTATAGTTTTTGCTTTATTTACATATCTTTAGGTCTCCTAAATCCGAAAACCATATTTTTAGTGTTTGGTCTGTATGTCTCTGAGTCTGTTTCCAGCATAACTCAAGAACAAATATTCCAAACTCGATATTTTAACTCTGTATCATATGGATTCGGTACTTAAAACTTTTTAGTGAAAATGGATAAATAGTTCGTGTACGTGTACAGTGACATACAAAAGTATTCAAATACTTTGCGTCTACGGATAATATTTCTGGTAGGTATATTTTAACATGTTTAAATTGTACTAAATAAAATGAAATTGACATACATTCTTTATATGCATAAAAGCATGTTTCACACAAGATAATGTATGAAAAATATTTATCCTTTGTTTACACGGCCACACAAAAGAACTTCGGTATAATAGTACTAGGTTTGAAAATCATTCGAAATACGTTTCAAGTTGTAATATGCATTTCTTTTTCCGTGCTGTGTTAAGCTTAGGTACAATGTTTGGTATGTGTATAATTTACAGACATATACAGCCAGGCACTGGTTTCCAAATATGCACGAAAACCACGTGCTTCCCTTCGAAATTTTTGAATGGACACCGAAATTATCTAATATAGGGGCTTCCACGTTTTATACTTTTTTATCTGACAACATTGTGAAATTATAAAGAGTCACAGAGAACCCGATAGCATAAAAATTACTTCTGTAATATATAATGCAAATTGATGAAGTATTAATAAAGTGTGTACATAGTACACATACATTTAAAATAGGATAATAACATATCGTATACAGAATTCACGCCTTTAGTCAATTTAAAGTTTAATGCCATCAGTATGAAAAATTACTTGTAGATATATTTTTCACAATCTATGTGTATATTCTTCGACCGCGATTCTTGAAACCATCTAAGCCTCTTCGCAAGTGCTGTCTCAACGAGTCCAGTGTTAAAATAGAGGTGATAGAGTGAAAATAAGTGTTTAGAGGGTGCCAAATAACTGGATATTTTCCAAAACCCAACCTTTCGGTCTATTTGGCACCCCTCAAAGAATTTGGACTCATCCTTACTGCTGGTTTTAGGAAATGTGATTTCACTATGTATGGGAAATACCACTATTTCATTCATTCATTTGTCAATCCGAGATCAAACCGATGAATCTTATACCATGATATTTGGGCAGTATGTTCCTTTCAAAATGTAGAGAAACTGATTTAACAAAATTTACCCTTTAAAGGGTTGAAAGGGAGTGGCTAACTTTTTGAAATTTTTTGCTGCATTTCTGCAGTAGTTTCCAAATGTCTTCTCTTAGGTCCTAATGATGGGAATCTTCCAAAATTCAACCCTTAAGGCGTGAAAGTAGGTGTCGGAGAATTTTGAGTGGTAGTGGTTTCCTGTAGAAGCTTGGAATTTAGGATTTAATATCTCCTCTTAGACTCTAATTAAGGCAAAAGATGCGGATATTCCAAAATTTAACTCTCACTATTCTGCATTATTCTTCTTATTTCTGGAGTGGTTTCTAATAGTAGTTGGAAACTTATTTTCTCTTCTTAGACCCTAATTAAAACAACAGAGGAAGATCTTCCAAAATTCTATTCTTAAATAAGTGAAAAGGGAACTTCTATGTCTTTCCTACAATTCTTTATTTTTCAATAGATTTAAACCACACTTGGTCTTCATCAGAACGCAGAATAATCAATTACTTGCCAATGAATCAAATTAATTAGCATTGTTTTTTTTTTCTCTCGAAGAACGTGTAGAACTGCTAGTTTTATCTAAATACATTTTTTGTTTAATAACAATCAGCAAATTTCGTTATCTCTGCATTTATTTTTAAACCTTTCATTAGAGGGGTCCCAAATGGACATTTTTTCTACCCCTCCGCAATTGAAAAGTTTATCGGACCATGTATACAGGAATACTAAAAATTACAAGTGATTTTGGGGGCAATTCAATGAATAATTTGAAATAAGTTTTAAAATTTAATAAAGCTTAAAATATTTTATGAAAGAAGCTACAATATTCAATCGAAGAGGGGGCGGGAGGTAGAGGAGGGTAGTAGCTCCCTCCACAGAAACTTTTGTCAAATAAAGTTTTTTCTAAATCTATTTTAGACTGTTGTTTAGAATGCACTAGAAATGTTCAGATACAGTAAGTCACGTGTTACACCTCAAAATGTAAGAATACGTCTTTAGTTCTTTAGTAATATACTGTAAGAGAAAGTAGTTCATTGTAACAAAAGATTATTTTTACAAACTTTTATTATTTTCGTGTAATTAATTATATTTCTTTTTATGTCAATGTCAAAAAAAGTTAAATAAATAAAACAATGAAAAAGTAATCTATATATATAAAATCGTTTGTCCTGAGTGAGTGAGTGAGTGATTCATCATCGCCCAGCTCAAACTCCTGGACCAAGAAGCATGAAGTTTTGTGACAATGCTCCTTCTATTACGTAGACAGCCACTAAGAAGTGATTTTACAAAATTCGGCCTCCAAAGGAAGGTGGGAAGGGGACAAGACTCGATTTCACAGGTGCAAAACGCGATTTCACATAATCCTATATATCTGAAACAAAAAAATAGATATACGTGAAACTTTTGCTCTGAAATATAGCTAATTCAAATACGTAAAACACCAATTTCTGGAATTTTAGAAATTCAGCCCCTAAAGGGGGGAGGGGGCAAAACGGGATTTCAAATAATCCTTTATATCGCAAACAACACAATATATGTATATATATATATATGAGATTTTTGCTGTAAAATATAGCTTGCACAAATATACAAGAACCAATTTCTGGAATTTTAGAAATTCGTCCCAGGTGGGGCGGGAAGGAAGGGGGGAGGGGTATGGGGCAGAGGAAAAAAAATAGAAATACAGTTAGATCGTTCAAAATTCGTACAGATAGGTTTTAAAGGTATGCAAATCGAATGAGGATATTTTAGAAAGTGTAAATTTATTAAGAAGGGCAGGAAGGGTGGGGGGGGGGGAGGGGCTAAAAAATAAAAATAGAGTTAGATCGTTCATAACTTGTTCATAGCGGTTTTTGATACATACAAATCGATTACGGATAGTTTTGAATTTGCAAAATTTTTAGGTGAGTCGGGAAGGGGGGGGCGAATAGCCAAAACAATAGAAATAGAGTTAGGCCGTTCAAAATTGGCACGTATAGGTTTTTGGGAACTACAAATTGAATACAGATATTTTCAAAAGTGAAAAATTATTAGGATAGTCGAGAAAGGGGGGGGGGAGAAGAGGCAAAAGTATAGAAATAAGAGTTAGAGCACTGAAAATCAGTATTAGGTTTTAAGGCACAGCAAATCGATTGCGAATATTTCCGAAAGTGTAGAAAGGGGTGTAACGTCTCCGTCAGATGAGGTAGCGTCAAATGGAGTATATCACAGCATTAAAATACAATTCTTTATTTTTAAATACAATTAATCGCAATCTAGAGTAAATGTAGGTTCAACAGTAAATTAGTTGATTGAGTCCATAAAACTAGTGAGAGTTCTAAACTAGTTAGAGTTATGCACAAATAAATGTCGCCTGCCTTTACAAGGCAAAGTATCTGCTATTAAGTAAAATATAAATGTTATCAGCCGTTACCAGGCAAAGTTCTGACTTCAAAAAGGAGAACAAACTCGAGCCTCGGCTCGTACACCACTTAATTCCTCTCTGTCTTCGCTCCCTTCACAAGAAGACTTGGTTTTTGGAGGGGTGTGAAATTGTCCTTTAAATCTCCAATAGTCTTTTAGAAGGAGGTGATCCATTATCTCTCATTTGGTAAGTTGTGGCGCCAAGGTGGTGAAGTACGTCCCATGGAGTCCCTCTTTTTAACATTTCTCCGGGAAATGCAACACATGTCAAGGCGTTACAGGACGGCTATCCTTTTGTTAAATAATGTCAAAGTCGTAGACTTTCAGTCTACTCTGTTTGTTCGAAACATCACACTTTGAAACATTGCGGGCGCAGGGGCAAAAATAAAGAAATTCAGATTGAACGTTGGAAATGAATATTATTAGGTTTAAAAGCCCAAGAAAACGATTGCGAATATTTTTGAAAGTATAAAATAATTAGGAGGGGCGGGAACGGTTAGTGAAGTAACACGCGCGCAGCGCGCGTGTATACGCTGCCGCAGGCAGTGGTGTCTGGACTGATCATTCCACCGATGAGAGAAGATTTTTTTTGTAATTTATATTTATGTTTTTCTCGTACGATTATATAGTGATTCATAAAGAGTGTGGAGTACAATGGACTGCGCTGCCGAATGCAGAGGGGACCTGGGGTGACATTTTTCCCGATCAGAATTTTTTTTCTCTCTTTTTTTTTCACATGATAAAAACTAATGTAATTTTAAGAATTCATTAATTATAGTGATTCTTTTTAAAAATAAGGACCAGCGAAGCGGGCGTAGCCTGCTAATCTACATATATAAAATCGTTTCTTTTGAGTGGGTGAGTGAGTGAGTCACTGATTCATCATCGCCCAGCCCAAACCCCTGGACTTAAAAGCATGAAATTTCGTGACAATGTTCCTTCTGTTGCGTAAACTACTAAGAAGCGATTTTTTAAAATTCGCCCCCCCCCCGCTGCAAGGGAGGGGGAGATAGGGCAAAACGTGATTTCACAAAATCCTTCATATCTCAAACAAAAAACATATAGCCGTAAAATTTTTGCTTTAAAATATAGCTGACACAAATATCTGAAAACCAATTTCTGGAGCTTTGGAAATTCGGTCCCGAAGCGGGGGAAGGAGCAAAACGTGATTTTACATGCACAAAACGTGATTTCACATAATTTTGTATATCACAAAAAAAAAAAAAAAAAAAAAAAAAAAAAAAACAGATATACATGCAATTTTTGCTCTAAAATATAGCTAATACAAATACCTAAAAACCAATTTCTGGAATTTTAGAAATTCATCGCCTAAAGGGAGAAGGGGACAGAGCGGGATTTCAAATAATCCTTTATATTGCAAAAAAGAAAAAAAAAAAAAGGTATATGTGAGATTTTTGCTCTAAAGTATACTCACACAAATATCTAAAAATCATTTCTGGAAATTTACAAATTCGTCCCAGGTGAGGCGGGAAGGGGCAAATGGGGGGGGGGGGGTATGGGGCAAAACAATAGAAACACAGTTACACCGCTCAAAATTGGTACAGATACGTTTTAGAGGCTTCTAACTCGAATGAAGATATTTTCGAAAGTGTAAAGTTATAACAAGGGGCGGGAAGGGGGACGGAGGTGTAAAAAATAAAATAAAAATAGAGTTAGACTGTTCAAGGTTGGTACATAGAGGTTTTTGGGGCCTACAAATCGATTGAGGATATTTACGAATTTGTAAAATTTTTAGGTGAGCCGGGAAGAGGGGGGAGGGGAAAAACAATGGCAATAGAGTTACACCGTTCAAAATTGGCACGTATAGATTTTTGGGACCTACAAATCGAATACAGATATTTTCAAAAGGGAAAAATTATTAGGATAGACGAGAAAGGGGCAAAAATATAGAAATAAGTGTTAGAGCATTGAAAACTAGTAGTAGGTTTTAAGGCCCTGCAAATCAATTGCGGGTATTTCCGAAAGTGTAGAATTATTACGAGGGGCGGGAAAAGGGGCGGGCGCAGGGGCAAAATTAAAGAAATTTAGATAGAACGTTGGAAATTAAAATTGTTAGGTTTAAAAGCCCAAGAACATGATTGCGGATATTTTTGGAAGTATAAAATATATAAGAGGGGCAGGAACGGTGGGTGAAGGAGTACGCGCATCGTGCGTGCGTGTATATGCTGCCGCAGGCAGTGGGGTCTGGACCGGTTATTCCCCTGAGGAGAGAAGGTTTTTTTGTAATTTATATTTATGTTTTTCCTTTACGATAATATAGGGATTCATTAAGAGTATCGAACATAAATGCGCACCCGAAGCGCACAATGGCCTGCGCTGCCTAATGTAGTGGGGACTCGGTGCGACATATTTCCCGATCAGAATTATTTTTTTCACATGAAAAAAATCAATGCAATTTTGAGAATTCTTTAATTATATTGATTCATTTAAAAATAGTGACCAGCGAAGAGGGCGTAGCCTGTCAGTATACATACAGGGTGATCAGTTTAAAAGAGTACTCTTGGGTTTCTCTTATAACCCTTAAATCTGACGGATGTGGCAACTATTCTAACATTGAATTGAAGTATGACTGCTTGAACTTTGTTTAAGTTCGTGAGACAATGTCTAACATTATTGGACTGTTACAACTTTATTTGTGAGGTAAAACTTAAATGGAGACGCACAATTTTTTAAATCTATAAATAAAATTAGACCTTTGTCTGTAAATTTGTCAGAATCAAAAAAATTTGCGATATCTTCACGTTTCACACACCATGAAAGCCGAAAATGGCTTCAGAAAAATTTGCCTTTGTGTGTGTGTGTGTGTCATGGTGTCCGCATGATTGTCCGATATTTTTGTCCGGGAACACTTGAGAACGGCTGAACGGAATTAAACCACGCTTGGCAAGAATTTAGGACTTTATCCAACTTAAATCTATATATCTACGAACTTTTAAGAAATTCCCCCGCGTTCCCCCCTGGGGTGGGCGAAGGACAAAAACGCGTTTGTCCGGGCATCACTTGAGAACGGCTGGATGGAATTTAACGGCGCTTGGCGGAAACTCAGATCCTTATCCAACTTACAATTATATCTATCAATATTTTGGAAATTTCCCTCCGTTCCCCCCTGGGGAGGCAAAGGTCAAAAACACGTTTGTAAGCATAACTCGGCTTCAAATTCCTTCCAAGTAAAGAAATTGCTCATGGGGAGACTAGAACTGAGTACAAATAAATCACTATCTGCGATTTTGGAATTTTCGATTTTTAAACGGAGAGAGGGGGGGGGGGATTGATTTTTGGCGAGAAATTTCACAAATTCCGTGCGCCCAATTTTTGTCCGGGCATCATTTGAGAACGATTGGACGGAATTCAACAGCGCGGGGCAGAAACTTGGATCATAACCCAACTTAAAATTATACCTATCAATATTTTCGAAATTCCCCTCCGTTCCCAAAAAGTTAAAAACACGTTTGAAGCATAACTTGTCTCCAAATTACTTCACAGTAAAGAAACTGCACATGGGGAGACTAGAGTACAAATAAAACACTACCTACGACTATGGAATGTTCGATTTTTTAACGGAGAGAGGGGGAAAATTGATTTTTGGCAGGAAATTTCGCAAATTACGGACGCCTAATTTTTGTCCGGGCATCACTTGAGAAACGCTGGACGGAATTCAACGACGCGTATCAGAAACTTGGATCATAACCCAACTTAAAATTATACCTATCAATATTTTCGAAATTCCCCTCCGTTCCCCCTGGGTAGGCAAATTTAAAAAACACTTTTGAAGCATAACTCGGCTCCAAATTACTTCAAAGTACAGAAATGGCACATGGGGAGACTAGACAATAAAACACTATCTGCGATTTTGGAATTTTCGATTAAATTGATTTTTGACGGGAAATTGTGCAAATTCTGTGCGCCCAATTTTTGTCCGGACATCACTTGAAAACAGCTGGACGGAATTCAACGGCGCGTAGCAGAAACTTAGATCTTTACCTAACTTAAAATTATATCTATCAAGATTTTCGAAATTCTCCTCCGTTCCCCATTGGGGATGCAAAAGTGAAAAACACGTTTATAAGCATAACTCGGCTCCAAATTATTTCACAGTAAATATATTGCACATGTAGAGACTAGAAATGGGTACAAATAAAATACTACCTGCGATTTGGGAATTTTCGATTTTTATGGAGAAGAATGGAGGAAATTTCGCAAATTCCGGATTTGGAAGGAAACTTTGCAAATTCCAGAATTTTGATTAGAACTCTACTAAAAATGAGACAAATATTTTGAAAAAAAGCTATGCGACTTCCTTAGGATATTTCCAAAAATACATTTTTGTTTTTTTGTGATTTGCAATTTTTTATTGGTGGGGGGGGGGGGGGTAGTTACAGGGGCAAAATCGAGACACCCCTTTTAGCGCAAAATTTGTCCTGAGAAATCTATGGGAGCTGCGGTCACGAATATTGGTGCTTGGATTGTCCATATGTATCCGACACCTAAAGTAACGGGATTTATCGAAATTACACCCGTTCCCGCCTTCGGGGGGACAGAAGGTATAATCCCCTTTGTATGCATAACTCGGCTCCAAATTACTTCAGAGTGAAAAATTTTTACATGGGAAGACTAAACATGAGTACAAATAAAACATTATCTACTATTCAGGAAATTTCCATTTTTAAGGGGAGGGAGGAGAAAATAGATTTTGGCGGAAAATTTAGCAAATTCCGGATTTTTGAGTAAAACTCTACCAAAAATGTATTAGAGATGTTAAAAACAGCCATGCGTCTTTTTTTAGGTTATTTCTAAAACACATTTCTGATTTTTTTGTATCTGTCATCTGTTGTGGAGGCGGTATGTGTTACGAAAGGCAAATTAGAGACACCCCTTTTAGCGCTAAATTAGTCCTGAGAAATTTATGAGAGCTGCGGTCAAAAACTTTGGTGCTTGGATTGGTATATGTATCCGACCCCTAAAGTCACGGGATTTATCGAAATCCCCCCCTTCCCCCAGGGGGGGGCAGGAAGAAAAAAAAATGTTTGTAAGCATAACTCGGCCTCAAATTACTTCATGGTGAAGAAATTGCACTTGAGGACACTAGACTTGAGTATAAATAAAACAACTGCGATTTTGGAATTTTCGATTCTTACAGAAGAGAGGGGAAAAATCGTTTTTCCGGAGGAAATTTCAGAAATTCCGGGCTTTTGAGCAGAGTTCTAATAAAAATAGTACAAAGTTATTGAAAACAGCCATTTTCTTCTTTAGAATAATTCCAGAAACACATTTATATATATATATATATATTTTCTGCGATTTTCGATTTTTTTCCTTATGGATGAGGGTGGGAGGGGGGGGGGTTAAGAAGGAGAAAATCCGAAACTCCCATCTTAGCGCTAAATTTTTCTTGGGAAATCTATGGAATCAGTGGTCACGAAATTTGTTGCTCAAATTGTTTGTATGTATCCGACACTTATTGTAACGGGATAATTCGAAATTCTCTCTCCCCCCCTCCCTTTCCCGGGGTCGGAAGGCAATAAACATGTATAAGAACATGTTTTCCCGTTTGAATTCGCCTTAAATTATTTTAGAATGACGAATTTCGGTGTGTGAGATTGATTAAGTGTACGCATTATGTACATTGGTGGAATTTTGCAAAACTTCGAACTTACCTGCTGAGGAAGGGGAAGTAAGAAGTGGGTAAGTTGCTGCCGAAGGCAGTGGGGAGCCAGACTCCTCACGTTGCGAGCGAGAAAAACCTCTACCGATCACAATGAGAACTTCGGTTATTAATAAAGATATGCGGGATTTTGACAACTCATTTAAGTATTATAATGTCCAGCGAAGTGGGCAAAGCCAGCTAGTCCTGTAATAATTTTACTTTTGAAAAACATAATTTAATTGAATTTCTTTGCATTATCATTTCCCACAGAAAATTTTGAAAATGTTCGTCATCATTTTGAATGTTCGTCAACGTTTGAATGTTCGTTTGAATGTTCGTCATCATTTGAACACATCGAACCAGGTTTTTGACACACTTCGCAGCATTGTTGGTGTTATTGACGAGATTTCTTCAGTTATGATCTGTTTTAATTCATCGATTTTTGCAGGATTTCCTGGAAAAGCCTAAGAAATGAAAATGTAAAAATAATAATGGAAATGTAAATGTAATGTAGGAATGATAATATAAAAAAATGCAATTAAATTTTGTTTTTCATAAATAAAATTATTACAGAATTTAAAAAATTGTGCGTTACCAATTCTGTTTTACCTCACAAATAAAGTTGAAACAGTCCAACAGTGTTGGGAATTGTCTCCCACACTTAAACAATTATAGTTCAAACAATTATAGTTCAGTGTTAGAATAGTTGCCACATCCGTTATATTTAAGGGTAATAAGAAAAACCAACGGGTACTCTTTTAAATTGATCACCCTGTATATATATAAACCTAATGCTTTAACGTTTCTAAACTTAACGTTTATACACATATGTATAAACTTAACACTAAATGTAAAATTATTTTATTAATGGATTACACTAATTTACTGTAAATGCCGAAATAGTGAAAAGTTTTTTACTTTAGCAACAACAACAACAATAGTAATAATAATATCACAATGGGGGGTTAAATGGAGCTCTTTGAATGAACATTCTAGAAGTCTGTTTCGTATGAAAATTCTTCATGGAAGTTCATATTCAGTAAGTTATTAAAACGTTGCTCATCTTCTTTAAATGATGGTGAAATTAGGATAAAAAGGTGCTATGCAATTCGGAAATAGATAATTGATAATTCTTGATAATTGATACGAAAAGTTATTCAAAGTCTTAAAAGGGTCTTGAAATGAAGGTAAAAAGATAAGTATGTTGTGTAATTTGGAAACCGCTTGAGCTAGAAACTTGATATTTTGTATTAAAATTCAACATGTAAGTTTGTATTCAATCCGCTATTATACGTGAGGGCAAATGGGTGTAAAGAGAGGTTGGATCTGTTGTAGAATTTGGGAAGTGTTTTAGCTTTTCCAAATATTGTATATTTTTATTATTATTATTATTATTTTTTTTTTAGAGCCTCTTTTTTTTATTATATCCCTTTCTTTTCCAGATATGCTCCAGAAATACCGGGCATTTCAGTTATCTCCGTTATCCTTACTTCATCACTCTTCTTTTTTTTTTTTTTTTTAGGACTGAAGGCCTATTAGTCTCAATTTGGGATTTTTGCGTTGTCGTTTTCGATAGTTGGACATTTGTCGAAATCATTTTTCGATAGTTGGACATTTATCGAAATCTAAAATTTATCGAAAATATAATTGAATAATTTGAAAGCGATGTTATAATTGGGAAGGAAAAAAAACTAATAGTCCTCCGTCCTAAACTAAATTCTGCTTTTGCCAGAATTTCATCAAAATCTTATTATTATTATTATTATTATTATTGAAAGAAAAAGAAAAGAAAATTAATAATAATCAGTATCGTTACAAGCGATATCGAAAAAGTTTTTTTTAATAATTTTGATTTAGGAAATAAAAAGTGCGCGTGAAATGATATGAAATAAAAATAAGTAAAAAAAAAAATGAATTTTATGATTTAATGTTTTTTTTTTTTTTTTTTTTTTTTTTTTGTAGTTTTTAAATAAAGTATATTAAGAAAGTAATGAAGAATATAAAGCCATATTTTGTATATATTGCGGAAATATTCATTTGGCGTGTACAATTTCGGTATTACATCGTTAACCGCCAAATCCAAAAACTGCCAAGAACGACAGATATTAAAGCTATACTAAAATGTAAAATAGAATCCATACATTTACTTTGCCTATGTAGTTTTATGTTTACGAAGAGAGATTTTTAGGTACTTTCCTGTTATTGGAACCAGATTTTGTCGCCAAATGTTTTGCCAAATTCGCCAACAACATAAAATAATCACCTGTTATGGTTAATATTTGTTTGTTTAGTTGCTTTTCTGATTTGTTTAGCAATATGTTTAATTTTCGTGAACAATTTCTTTTTTTACAAAAAAAGTCCAATGGATAATTAACATAGGGATTTTTTTTTTTTAATAAGCCTGAGAAATACCGGTCATTTCAGCTTATATCTCATAAGTACCATCCTTAGACCATTTACATGAGAAAGATAAAAATAACCAACTAACAAAATTACAGGCAGAACAAATGTAACATACATGTAGTCATTACCATAATCACTTAATACAAGAGTAATCGATACGTACTTCTTACATTATTGGTTTTTTCCCTCCACTGAAACATTCAATACCTTACCAGAATTTATTTTCTCATTATTCTTATTTATAAATGAAAATATTGGC